>JAZGLO010005419.1:0-61223 GCA_036873155.1 Biomphalaria sudanica | reverse complement strand
GCTCATCGAGGATATTTTCTGTAATATCCTCTGAGCATCTTTTTTGGAATTCTTCCCAATCGGCCTTATTCAGTTTCCACCGCTGAGGTCGTCTCAATGAGGGGAGATTGTTAGCAATGATGATTGGGAAGTGGTCACTTCCCCGTAGATCATTGCTAACTGACCATTTAAAGTCGTCCAGAAGTCCAGGGACGCATACGGTGAGGTCAATGCATGTGAGAGATCCAGTTCCTGGGTGCAAGTAGGTCGGTGATGCATCATTAAGTATGCATAAATCATGTTGGAGGAAGATATCCTCCAGCATACGGCCTCTTGTGTCGGTATTGTTGGAGCCCCACATGGTGTTATGGGCATTGAAATCCCCAAGGATTATGTAAGGCCGGGGGAGTTGTTTCAATAGGTCCTCCATGTCTGTTTGGTTTAATGGAGCGCCTGGTGGTAAATACAGGCTGCAGCAAGTGATAACCTTGTGAAGGGTTATCCTAGCTGCTACGGCCTGTAGTATGGTCTGTAGTTCAACCCTCTCATGGGGGATGCTATCCTTCACAAGGATACAGACTCCACCTGATGCTCTCTCTGCATCCTCAACATTCTTGCTGTAAGCACTGTAGCTTCGGAAGCTGATGCTATCTTTCAGAAATGTTTCCTGTAGACAGACAGCTACAGGAGTCTCAGAGTCCATCAGTAGCTGCATCTCCTCATAATTGGCCTTGAGGCCTCTGCAATTCCACTGTACAATTCTGGAATCCATGGCTTATTCTAGATGACCTACTTGGAGCTATTTGGCTTTGGGAGGCCCCCGGAGGGGTTTCCCTTAATTCCAGTGACCTTGGTATTTTTATTCTTGGGTTTGGATGGAGAGGAGGACAACCCCCTTTTGGGGGAAGTCTTTCTCTCTGGAGAGGGGAGATCCCTCTGGTTAGAGCGGAGGTTATTTCCTCCTCGCTCACCTCGGGCATCCTCTCCGCTTTGATTTCTCCCCTTAGGGAGTTGGTCAACCTCTAATTCGGTAGAGGTTGGGGTGTCTGACTGGTTTCTCTGAGGAGAACCTGTGTCAGACATGATGTCTCCGGGTTCTCCCGGAGTATTGGTTTTGACTAGCTGCTCAGTCTCCATGCTCTCATCAGCGAGCACAGAGAACCTGTTCTTTAGCATGACAACAGGGCTTTCTTGTTTCTTCAGAGGTGTGTTCTTTGGCGGTGTTTTCTTCTGAGTTGGAGGAGGAGGAGGGGGTGGTGGGGTCAATGTGTCCGTCTGTGTGGCTATGGATCTTCCTATCTTAGCAACAGCCTGGGCATAGGTCTTTGTCAAGCCGAATTGGCCTTTGGCTTGGGCCAATACAGCCGATTTCGCCTGGCTGAAGGTACATCCATTTCTTGCCTTGTACTCCTGCACGGCAACCTCCTGTTTCCACACAGGGCAGTCCTTGGAGTAGGCTGAGTGGCCAGCGTGACAGTTTGGGCATTTGAACTGGGCTATGCAGCCCTTGTCCTCATGACCTTCTCCAGCACATCTGGCACACACAGTGTTCCTCTTGCAGACTGCCGCGCCGTGTCCATAACCCTGGCACTTGAAGCACCTCATGGGGTTAGGTATGTAGGGCCTCACTGGAACTCGTAGGTATCCTGCCTTCACATACTCTGGCGGTGTCCTAGTTCCAAATGTGAGGATAATAGTGGCGGTTTTGACCTCATCACCATCCCTGCGCCTGGTAATGCGCCGGGCATGGGTGACTCCTTCAATGCCCTCCACTATTTCCTTCTCGGAACATTCCAGTAGGTCCCTAGAGCTGATTACACCTCTGCTGGTGTTCAGACTCTTGTGTGGCATGACTTCCACTTGGAGATCACAGAGTCTTCTGCATCTTAAAAGCCCATCAGAGTGTATCTTGCTATCAACTTCTACTAGAAGTTCCAAAGACTTGTGTAGCTTAGACACACTCTTGGGCTCTCCCACTACTGACTTAAGTCCCTTGTAGATGACAAAAGGGCTCATCTTTGTCAGACTTTTCCCCTCCTCTGTGCACCTAACCACCAGAAATGATGGCCAGGTAGCACAGCTTTTTGTGGCCTCCTCCTTTCTGTCTTCCATGCGGCGTCTCTTGCCCAGACATAGGTCTGGGGCAAGTAGTTTTTTTGAAGTTTTTTTTTCCATGGGTGTTATATATTAGTTCGGCACCTGTGCTCCCCACCCGCCATCGAGTCCAACAAGGGGACGGGCCATTCGGAAGTCCAGAATGAGCCCGCCAGGGCTACACAGGTGCTATACTCAGTCAGCTACTGCATCGGACATGTGTCCGATACAGCAGCTCCCTGATTGACCCTCTAGCCACCGCCCTCCAGCATAGGTCGAAGACCTATGCTGGTAGCTCGGCATGACCAGCCGGTTGACCCAGAGCGGGCCATCTGGGCCTCAGGTCTAGGGGAACTTGGAGCCAAAGTATTGTGTTGTGGTGGCTTATCCTCAGATAGCCATCACTCAAACACCAGGATCTCTTTATCCCCCCTTACCCGTCGCAGTCCACGGCAAACGGACTGGTCTAGGACGTAGTGAGATATTTAGAGATAAGGAGACAGAGTGATGATCAATGAAGGCAGATTGAGGAAAGGAGGAGGCAGACACAATGATAGAAAAGAAGTAGAGCACTTTTGAGCTCCAAAAGTGCTAAGGAAAGAGGAGCGCAGTTTAACGTCATGTCTCGGGACGCGATTGTGTGATGTAAACGCGGCTCTATATACATAATATAATTTATTGAACCAAGATTAAAGTTCTCATAATTTCTTATTGATGGGTCTGTTTGCTGTATGATTATGAGTCTTTTAACAGACGTAACAATCTATAAAATTGAAAAATCATATTTAAAACAAATATATATTCATAGTATAATAATAATAAGCTCCTTCATTGACATAAAGCAATCTCTGTCAAGATGGCTGTGAGGTCCGGTCTTTGCTTTGAAAAGCCGATTAAGTTGAAAGCACAAGTAGGTTGTTGTATTTTTAGTCTATTGCAGTCTATCTTCTTTCTGTAACAGAAACGACTTTTACGGCGCTGCTGTTAGAGTGAAAAACTTTACCCTTGATGTATTTGATGAAGATCCAAGACAACTTGCCAACTTTCCAAACATAACTGGTCTTTTGTGCTACAATCAGACTAATCCACTGGGAACAACACCATTGCTGGTCAACTGCAGGACCTCCATTCTTGGCAGATACATTCGTCTAAGTATGACGTAAGTCAAATCTTTATCGTTCTGTTTTAGGCCTGGATATTGTCTTTTGAAACTTAACATTGAAGTCTAAAGGACAGAGTTGCGCGATTTGATGACCACTTCACCTCATCTGCAACTATCTATGATGGTGAACACTTTTTTTTGGTCTAACACATTAATAATATTATACTACTATATTGTTTTTCTCTCTTTCAAAATGTGTAATTAGTAATATATTATATAATATATAATAATAAAATAAAATTTTGCTTACTGAACGCGGTGTCTGTACTTGGTCCAAACACTCTGTTCTCCAACAATGACTTTGTAACAGTAATCTTCTCTTCGTGTTCACTTTTACTTGGAAGATGCCATAAGTTGAAACACAAAAATAAAAGAAAATAACAAAATAACAAATAATTCCTTTTTTAAGTAAATATTTTTCCGACCAAATGAAAATGATAAGTACGATTTCTTCGCTCTCAATAATTAATGACAACTAAACTGTTAGGGTTCTATTCTATGCTTGGCTCATTAGGCTCGTAGGGGTTACTTGATTACTCAATTCCAATTCATTAATACTTGCTTGGCTCATTAATGTTCACACAAATAAGAACCATTACTACTTAGATACACTTTAACTCCAACTATAGATGTAGTGGGAAGCGTGGTCGAGAGGCTAAGTGCACTTTAACTTGGCTTGGCTTGGCTACCTAGAAGGGGGCTCGAGGTTCGACACTCGACTCGTGCAGAGTTGTGTTTACTGAACGCCTAAAGGCAGCACGGAAAACCAACTCCTAGATACCCCCTCCCCCCCTCCACTGGTCCACAAATGAGATTGGACCAAAGCGCTCTCAGCATGCTATAAGCATGAAAGTAGCGCTATATAAAAGCTATAAATATATAAATATATATAGATATCCATTGAAATATAAATAATACTTTAATATTCAATATATATATATATATATATGTTTGTGTGTGTACATAATGAGTCTTTATTTTATTCTAACTTTTCATTCTTTTGGAAGACGTTTATTGTACCCTAGAATAGGTTCTTCCGCCGCAAAACACTATTTCCGGTATTGATAGCCAACAAAATGCATATTCTGAGGTATCTACAGTGCATTATCCTGCTATTAAAAAGTTTTATTTTAAAAAATCTAATTCTATTCTTACTTAGATCCTCCTGCGACGGTCGACTCATTAAGCGGCACGCTGCTTTCACAAAAATCTGTCACCTGCTCTGAGAACCTTCATGAAAGTGTGGCGCCAAGTTGTAATAGGATGTCCCTAGTTGCGCTTTCCCCGTTATGGCCTTTATGTCATTGCAACTCTTATTATTATTCATTTTGTCGGAGAACATGTCAAGCAAACCTCATGCGACGCTCTGTCATAACCTTACTAAGTTCGGCAAAGGATTTCCTTGATTGAGACCCGATCTCTATAACTGACTCCTGAAATCCGTCTTAGCCCCATGTAGTATTTTTCAATTTCGGCAGATGACTATTCACTGCACTTTATTAATGGAGCCCAGCTACTGGTAGAAATGTGTAATGTCTCTAGGATACGCTCTTGGAATTAGGTGACTGTAGTTTGCTTTAGATTTTATATCGAAAAGGGAAGTTTTGTCGTCAAAATCATCTGTTGGGGGTTTAAACTAAAAAATCTATATAGTTAGCTTAGGTACGCTCATAGAATTAATTGAATTTAGTAAGCTTTAGAATAATATTGAAAAAGGTTTTTAGCCTCAAAACTCCCTGTAGGGGGATTTCGAACTCAATACCATCTGGAGGGGTTTTAAACTAAAAAAAAAAAGCCCTACGTAGGAGGGTTTTTTAAACTCCCCTTGGCTTGGCTAACCTCATAGAATTTTGACTGTGTAATTTGCTTTTTTTTTATTTTGAAGAGTTATTTTTTAGCATCAATACCCACTTTGGCTACGCTCATAACATTTTGAGTGTGTCATATTTTTTTATATTGAAAAGGTATTTTTTAGCTTGCAACCACGCTGGAGGGGGGTTTTTGAAGTCTAAACCCGCTTTTGCTACGCTCCTATAATTTGAGTGTGTAATTTCCTTTTTTTAATGAATATTTTTTTTTCAGCTTTGAACACGCTGAAAGGGGGTTTAAACTTAGAACCCTCTTTACACTCATAGCATTTTGAGTACGTAATTTGCTTTATTTATATTGAAGAGTTGTTTTTTAGCTGCAAAGCCTGCTGGAGAGGGGTTTTAAACACAAAACCCTTCTTGGCTACGCACATAGAATCTGGTGACTGATGTATGGATAGACTTGTAACGGGGGTTTTATCGTAAATTTCGGAGGGGTTTTAAAATCGCCCCCCCCCTTAGCTATGCTCTTGGAACCTGGGAATAGTCGTTTACATTATTTTTTGTTTTTCTTTGTTCTATAGAAGAGGGGAATTTAACTGCAACCCCCCCCCCCCCCTGAAAGGGTTATTAAACTCAAAACCCCATTTAATGCGCTGGTGCAAGTGATGGTTTAGTATTATAATCTCTCCTAAAATAAACACAATCAAAGAAAAAATCAGTCACTAAATTCCGACCCCCCCTCTTGCGGGGTGGCTTTCATTTCGGTGAGACTGGGTGAACCCCCAACCCTCCCTAGCCACGCGCATGATGTATATGTAAACTAGAAAGTAGAGAATAAGGCGTATATATGTATGATACGAATAGAAATAAATACCGTTTGACCAATCTTGATAAAACCTGGCATAAATGTTCTTTGGGTACTAACTGAAACCGTGATGTATGTACAGTAGCCTTAAAAAAATCTTAATACCCTCAAAAAAGAAGTTGCCTAACTCTATTAAAGTATTAGTTTTTATGATTCTAGGCCATGTTTACCATGTTTACATGAGAAAAGATCAAAAGGATGCAATTCTAGATCTAATTTGCTGGTGAGTTCTTTACGTGTTCAAGCTTCGAATTCAACTGTACCATACCAAAACAAAGAAATGGTCATAACACTGCTTCTCTACGCCTTACTAGGTTATACAGAACATGATATCCAGCTCGCGGTCAACGAATTTGCGTGGTCGGCGTAACAGAGATGCCCAACGTAAACGCTACTTTACAATACTAACGCACTGTTTGTAAGTCTTTGAGGAAAAAAATGCGCCAATTAACTTTATTGCAAAATGCATGTTTTACCCACTTACGTAGACATTTTGCGTACTAAAGCGAAATTAAATATAAATGAATATATTAATTGCAATATTAAATGTCAGAACGTAACCCTTTTTGAAGTTACACTGCAAATACTTTCCTCCAAGCCAATAAATAGTCACTAGTTTTACGCAAAAGATGCAATATAATACGACACGACGTGAGCTGTGTTTTTGCTACATTGTTGGAGGACCTAAGAGACTTTATTTTCTAGTCGTCATGTACAATAACACTTAGAGCTAACATAACACAAAAGCAACACTTTCGGTTGGTAGTCATTATGGGATCGTTCATTTTCGTAATTACAAAAATATTCCCCAAATGACTTTGGGTAAATATCTTTCCTTAAGAAATTATTCAACCGAGCGAGGCTCGGTCACATTGTACTTGATTTATAATTACGTTTGTTTCTAAAATGTTCCTGAACACCTCTTTTTTATTAAACCATGTCACTAAAGCAACAATAACCGTCAACTTTTTTTTATTACAAAGCCGTATAGAAAGCAGGTTCTTTGCGCATAGTCTCGCGCATTCTGCATTGCCGACATAATAAAGAGGCGTCCCGAGACATGATGTTAAACTGCGCTCCTCTTTCCTTAGCACTTTTGGAGCTCAAAAGTGCCTACTTCTTTTCTATCATTGTGTCTGCCTCCTCTTTTCTTCAGTCTGCCTTCATTGATCATCACTCTGTCTCCTTATCTCTAAATATCTCACTACGTCCTAGACCAGTCCGTTTGCCGTAGACTGCGACGGGTAAGGGGGGATAAAGAGATCCTGGTGTTTGAGTGGTGGCTATCTGAGGATAAACCACCACAACACAATACTTTGGCTCCAAGTTCCCCTAGACCTGAGGCCAAGATGGCCCGCTCTGGGTCAACCGGCTGGTCATGCCGAGCTAGCAGCATAGGTCTTGAGGGCGGTAACTGGAGGGTCAATCAGGTAGCTGCTGTATCGGGCACATGTCCGATACAGTAGCTGACTGAGTATAGCACATGTGTAGCCCTGGTGGGCTCATTCTGGACTTCCGAATGGCCCGTCCCCTTGTTGGACTCGATGGCGGGTGGGGAGCACATGTGCCGAACTAATAAGAAAACCTATGAATAAAAAAACACCAAAAAAACTACTTGCCCCAGACCTATGTCTGGGCAAGAGACGCCGTATGGAGGATAGAAAGGAGGAGGCCACAAAAAGCTGTGCTACCTGGCCATCATTTCTGGTGGTTAGGTGCACAGAGGAGGGGAAAAGTCTGACAAGGATGAGCCCTTTTGTCATCTGCAAGGGACTTAAGTCAGTAGTGGGAGAACCCAAGAGTGTGTCTAAGCTACACACGTCTTTGGAACTTCTAGTAGAAGTTGATAGCAAGTAACACTCTGATGGGCTTTTAAGATGCAGAAGACTCTGTGATCTCCAAGTGGAAGTCATGCCACACAAGAGTCTGAACACCAGCAGAGGTGTTATCAGCTCTAGGGACCTACTGGAATGTTCCGAGAAGGAAGTAGTGAAGGGCATTGAAGAAGTCACCCATGCCCGGCGCATTACCAGGCGCAGGGATGGTGAGGAGGTCAAAACCGCCACCATTATCCTCACATTTGGAACTAGGACATCGCCAGAGTATGTGAAGGCAGGATACCTACGAGTTCCAGTGAGGCCCTACATACCTAACCCCATGAGGTGCTTCAAATGCCAGGGTTATGGACTCAAATGCCCAAATTGTCACGCTGGCCACTCAGCCTACTCCAAGGACTGCCTGGAAACAGGAGGTTGCTGTGCAGAAGTACAAGGCAAGAAATGGATGTACCTACAGCCAGGCGAAATCGGCTGTATTGGCCCAACCCAAGGGCCAATTCGGCTTGACAAAGATCTATGCCTAGGCTGTTGCTAAGATAGAAAGATCCATAGCCACACAGACGGACACATTGACCCCACCACCCCCTCCTCCTCCTCCAACTCAGAAGAAAACACCGCCAAAGAACACACCTCTGAAGAAACAAGAAAGCCATGTTGTCATGCTAAAGAACAGGTTCTCTGTGCTTGCTGATGAGAGCATGGAGACTGAGCAGCATGTCAAAACCAATACTCCGGGAGAACCCGGAGACATCATGTCTGACACAGGTTCTCCTCAGAGAAACCAGCCAGACACCCCAACCTCTACCGAATTAGAGGTTGACCAACTCCCTAAGGGGAGAAATCAAAGCGGAGAGGATGCCCGAGGTGAACGAGGAGGAAATAACCTCCGCTCTAACCAGAGGGATCTCCCCTCTCCAGAGAGAAAGACTTCCCCAAAAAGGGGGTTGTCCTCCTCTCCATCCAAACCCAAGAATAAAAATACCAAGGTCACTGGAGTAAAGGGAAACCCCTCCGGGGGCTTCCCAAGGCCAAATAGCTTCAAGTAGGTCATCTAGAATAAGCCATGGATTCCAGAATTGTACAGTGGAATTGTAGAGGCCTCAAGGCCAATTATGAGGAAATGCAGCTACTGATGGACTCTGAGACTCCTGTAGTTGTCTGCCTACAGGAAACATTTCTGAAAGATAGCATCAGCTTCCGAAGCTACAGTGCTTGCAGCAAGAATGTTGAGGATGCAGAGAGAGCATCAAGTGGAGTCTGTATCCTTGTGAAGGATAGCATCCCCCATGAGAGGGTAGAACTACAGACCACACTACAGGCCGTAGCAGCTAGGATAACCCTTCACAAGGTTATCACTTGCTGCAGCCTGTATCTACCACCAGACGCTCCATTAAACCAAACAGACATGGAGGACCTATTGAAACATCTCCCCCGGCCTTACATAATCCTTGGGGATTTTAATGCCCATAACACCATGTGGGGATCCAACAATAACGATATAAGAGATATCTTCCTCCAACATGATTTATGCATACTTAATGATGCATCACCGACCTACTTGCACCCAGGAACTGGATCTCTCACATGCATTGACCTCACCGTATGCGCCCCTGGACTTCTGGACGACTTTAAATGGTCAGTTAGCAATGATCTACGGGGAAGTAATCACTTCCCTATCAACATTACTAACAATCTCCCCTCATTGGGACGACCTCAGCGGTGGAAACTAAATAAGACCGATTGGGAACAATACCAAAAAAGATGCTCAGAAGATATCACAGAAAATATCCTCGATGAACAGAACCCAGCTGATATCATTGCTAGCAAGCTACTTAGTATAGCCAGGAAAGTTGTCCCCCTAACCTCCGCAAATCCAAAACGGCCTAGCAAACCATGGTTTGATACAGCCTGCAAAAGTGCTATTGGCAATAGGAAAAAACGACTGACTGCATTTATAAAGAATCCTTCCCAGGAAAACCTAAAGCTATTCAGAATAGCTAGAGCAAAGGCTAGACAAACCATACGGTCAGCCAAAAAGAATTCCTGGAGAAGTTTTGTCGGCAGTCTGGATGCCAAAACTTCTGCTAGAGCGGTCTGGAAGGCAGTAAGGCGAATGAAAGGGAAAGAATCAAATGCAATAAGGCATTTAAAAAAACCAAGGACGAACCGTCACGTCCCCCAGAGAAATAGCTGACTGCCTTGAATCCTCAATAGCAGAAAAGTCATCCACTGCACATTACACGCCAGAGTTCCAAAAAGTCAAAACCAGGGAGGAAAGACACTCCATTGATTTCAGGTCAGAGAACAAGGAAGACTACAACAAACCGTTCTCGCTTGAGGAACTGAGGGAATCGCTAGACAAGTCACATGACACAGCAACTGGAGAAGATGAAATCCATTACCAGTTCCTCAAACACCTTCCCGAACCCTCATTGGCAGTCCTGCTAGGGGTCAATAACTGTGTGTGACAAACAGGCGCTTTCCCAAACAGCTGGAGGAAAGCCACAGTTATACCGATACCTAAACCGGGAAGAGACGGCTCTGACCCAGCTAACTATCGACCAATAGCACTAACAAGCTGCATCTGCAAATTCGTGGAAAGAATGATTAACAGTAGGCTGATCTAGTACCTGGAGAGGAATAAAGTGATCTCTAACTACCAGTGCGGATTCCGGCAAGGGCGGACAACAACTGACCACCTGGTAAGGCTGGAAGCTTATATTAGAAATGCATTACTCAGAAGAGAACATCTAGTAGCTGTATTCTTCGATATAGAAAAGGCCTATGACACAACCTGGAAACATGGCATTCTACGTGACATGGAGCTTGTGGGGCTTAAGGGACACCTTCCCCATTTTGTGGGGGGAATTCCTGAAAGACCGAAAATTTCAGGTTCGAGTGGGAAACTTCGCTTCTGACACTCATGACCAGGAAATGGGAGTACCCCAGGGCAGCATTATGTCAGTCACCCTGTTCAACATAAAAATAAATAGCATCATAAATGCTCTGTCCCCTGGCATAGAGTGCTCTTTGTATGTTGATGACTTTGTCATTTTTACTTATGGGAAAAACATGAACACCCTAGAAAGAAAATTAGTTATGCTTAAACAAAATTCAAAATTGGGCACACGATAATGGTTTTAAATTTTCGGACTCCAAAATAGTTAGTAAGCATTTTTGTAATTTAAGGGGACTCCACCCAGACCCTGAACTATTTATACACAAAAAGAAGATCCCTGTCGTGAAAACTACACAATTTTTAGGCCTCACTCTAGATTCCAAATTTAATTTTCTCCCCCACATTAAGGAACTAAAGAGGAAATGCCAAAAGTCATTAAACATACTTAGAGTGCTCAGACATACGGACTGGGGAGCTGACAGAGATACCTTGCTGCTGCTATATCGGAGTCTAATTCGATCCAAGCTAGACTACGGATCCATAATATATGGAGCAGCAAGGAAGTCGTACCTAAAAATACTGGAACCAATACAAAATGCTGCCCTGCGTCTCTGTCTCGGCGCGTTTCGTACATCACCTATCCCCACAGAGGTAGAATTATACAATCGAAGGCCTAACGTCATACAGCCGTTAGGCCTTCGAATGAGAGAACCCATCCAAAACTTAACTCTACTCATTGACCAAATCTCTAAAATAGAAACCCCTCAGTATCCTCCTTGGCTAATAAATAAACCCAAATTAAATTTATCCCTCCTTAATTTCAAAAAAGAAAATACAGACCCAAGCATACTACAAGTCCACTTTAGGGAACTGCAAGAGCTACGGAGATTGTGGCACCATCTACACAGACGGATCCAAAATGGATGGAAAGGTCGCATGTGCCTGCTCCTTTAGGAACAAAACAATCTCCCGTAGACTCCCCGATGGCTGCTCCATCTTTACGGCCGAATTGCATGCAATATCGCTTGCACTTATGGCCGTCAAAGCATCAGAAAGGAGGAAATTTATAATCTGCTCAGACTCCAGATCTGCATTGCAAGCTTTGGGGCGGATGAAGACTGACATTCCAGTGGTACATAAAAGTCTGAAGCTGTTGGACCAAATAACAGCCGATCATAGGGATGTCACCTTTATCTGGGTCCCCTCCCATGTGGGCATTGAAGGAAACGAAGCCGCAGACAGAGAAGCAAAGAGAGCCCTAAATCATGCGGTTTCAGGAACCCAAATTCCCTGCTCGGACCTGAGACAAAGTATTGCCTCTGCCACCTACCAAGAGTGGCAGGACCGATGGGAGGCACAATAAACTCAGGCAAATTGTGGCGGATGTCAGGTGGCGGTCCACATCTAAGGGTCTGACAAGGCGTGGTAGCACGACCATGTCCAGACAAATTGGCCACATCTACATCACGCAATCTTTTGTGCTGAAGAAAGAAGAGCCCCCACTTTGTGAGTATTGTGACTCTCGCCTCACCGTGGAACATATCCTCATCGACTGCCCCAGATACCAGGATGTCAGGGAGAAATATTTTAGAGCCACTTATTTAAAAACACTATTCAATAATGTTGACCATGGGAAGGTACTGGGCTTTATCCGGGAAGTGGGGTTGTCTACGAAGATCTGATTTATGAATTCTGTAGACATGTACTATTTACATTAGATTTTTACCAAATTATTAAATTTTTACTACCTCTACTATTTAACTGTGAATAGACCTTGATTTTAATGATTTGACTGTATGGAATTTGGCCCTTTTTGTGTGGAGGGAGAGTAGCCCTTGAGGGACTGCAGGCACGACATGGCCTAAATTGTGCCGATGTGCCCAAAATCAAAAATCAAATCAAGTCAAATCATAATAAAGAGATGGCTATAAAGAAGGATTGTACGCCTCACCGAGTGCGATTTATACGAGTTGATTAGAAGATTTTTATTTGATTATTTTTTTAAAAGTTTATAAAAACTTCACACATATTCTGACAAGATGTTATGGTAGACATGATTTAGAAGATTAGTATAAAATTTTTAAAAAATCGATTAACTTTTGCGTCAAATTTTAAGTAGATGTTTCTGTTTTGAATTTTTATTCCTATAGTATAGTTCTATAATGGCCATTTTTTCTAGATACGGGTATTTTTTATATGCTTTTTATAAATGTTGGGTCAAATGAGGCAGCGATTGCTCGAAAGCATCTACATCAGGTTACGTTCAGACAGCAATGTGTTTAATCTTTGATGTCTACTATCCCATACAAAAACAAAGGAGATAATCATAACGGAGCTTCTTTATGCCGATGATTGCGCCCTGATAGCTCACAATGAACATGATCTCCAGAACGCGGTCAACGAATTTGCCTTCTCTGCCGCCTCTTTCGGTTTATCTATACATGTCTGGAAAACAGAAGTCATGTTCCAGATGTCTCCCAATAAAACATACTCAGCCCCAAAGATTACCGTAAACGTACAGCCCTTTAACGTGGTAGACCACTTCAAATATCTGAGTACTATAGTGTCAATTGACGCCTCACTTTCAAGGGAAGTTGATAACCGTCTGGCCAGGGCAAGTAGCGCTTTTGGACGCCTTCCGGCGAGAGTTTGGCGGAAAAAGCCACTCCGCCTGCCTACAAAAATCAATGTCTACCAGGCGATGGTTCCCTCAACCCTTCTATGTGGATCTAAGACATGGGTATTGTACAGAAAACAACTTAGACTACTTGAGCGCTTTCACCAAAGAGGCTGGCGCTCCATCATGGACATAGGGTGGTACGACCGCACTACAGACAGTGATGTCCTTGCAAACGCCGGTATGGACAGTATAAAACATCGGTCTTTAACGGGAGCGCTATCGCACCCCTGGGGGCATTTTTGGTGATTTTGGGGGGCACTGGGAGCCAAAAGGGTGGTGGGGGGGGACCGTGCACAATAGAGGGCGTTAAGGGGGCCGCTAGGCATAAAGGGGAAATGAAGAAACTAAAGGTGCACTGAAACTTAACAAATTTTATAAAAAGTTCTTCAAAATTAAAGCTGGCAAACTAAATATAGACGAATTATAGTTAACTTTCTTCTAATTTAAGAAATGAAAAAACGTGAGAATTTGAACTCCGGAATACCATTTTCTATTTTTAAATTCTTACTCTTTTGCTGTAATTAGAGGGTGTCACGAGTCGAGTCTGTGACCTATTTCTACCAGTTTCTAGAAGCGAGTTCGAACCAGTGCAAGTGTCCAGCATAAACAAGTTAATTTTAGATATCCAATCAAAGAAAGAGGTTAAGGGAAAAAATAGCACACGTCAGCTTCTAGAAGGTCAAAGCTACTACAATAATTATCTGAGAAGGTTCCAGGATTCTGGAACGTACAATCAAAGAAAGTATAAATAAGGGGAAAGTCAGTTAGACGGGGTCCTCGCATAGTAGTAGTTCTTGTAGAGTGATGGTCCTCGCATAGTAGTAGTTCTTGTAGAGTGATGGTCCTCGCATAGTAGTAGTTCTTGTAGAGTGATGGTCCTCGCATAGTAGTAGTTCTTGTAGAGCGTTGGTCCTCGCATAGTAGTAGTTCTTGTAGAGCGATGGTCCTCGCATAGTAGTAGTTCTTGTAGAGCGATGGTCCTCGCATAGTAGTAGTTCTTGTAGAGCGATGGTCCTCGCATAGTAGTAGTTCTTGTAGAGCGTTGGTCCTCGCTCAGTCCTCGATTAGTAATAAGTTTTGTGATATTAGCGGGTCCATTAGTTAAAGTTTTATTAGTTGAAGTTGAAGTTATACTAAGTGAAGTTTCATGTATCTCTAAGTTTTATTTATGAAGTATCAAGTCTAGTTGTTATTGAATTAAGAAGTCATTTGATGTGAAAGTTGAAGAAGTATTATTAAAGAAGTTTTAAGAAAATACAGAGAGATGTTTCTTTCTTCATTTCATTGAATTGTCAAGTTTGATAATATAATCACCGGCAAGTGTGATCATCGCAGGTATCTAGTGTCCTTAGGTCTTGCACGTATAAACGTTCATGATTTGATAAACAAACTAGGTAATACGCCTTTTAGATTCTAGTTTAATTTATCTAAATATGTTAAAATATTAATATGTAAATGTTAATTTAAAAAATTGTTAAAGCTAACATTCAAATATAATAATTGAACCTTTTTTAAAACAAAACAAAAAAAATTGACAAAGTGTTGTTACGAAAACTCGCTGGTATGGATTACATCGAGGAAAAAGTTATTGTGAATAGCAACTAGATAAAAAGTATTACAATGTTCTACTTTGAATGACGGCATTTTCAGATGAGGTTATGAAACCAAATCGGTTTCACGAACATATAGCAATATCCCAAAAAATTTTAGAATATTCATGAACATATATACAAATCTACTATTCAAACAATATTTAAAAAAACAACGGCAAAGCAGGATATGTTTTAGCGGCCTCTCAAGAAAATGCATATCTTTTTAAAGAAATTGTTTGAAAATTGATTAAAACTAAAATTAAAAATTTTAAAAACATATCTGTGACACAAAAAGACTTTTTTTTCTGTTAGTGATGAAATATTTTTTAAAAATTGTCTAGTTACGTAGCTTATGACGACATGTAGGGAACCATCAGTGGTTTAGACGCTAGAATGGCTTCATAAGTATTATAGAATAAAGAACAGATCTATTCACTATTCACCTTGTGAGTTATGATACACAGGCAACATCTTAATAAAAATTTTCCCTCAATTTCATTTACTTTTTAAATCTAATTATAAAAATTTTAAATAAAATACAAACCTGTGCCGAAAATAAGCGCATCTTTCAACAGTTTTGTGAAACAAATGATGAGAAAAATCTTAGATTCTTGTTATAAAGTTAAGTTCGCTGGATTCCGAAAGTAATTTGTTATTGCTCGTTTTGTTAAGCTTTTAAATACAATTTTTGATTTAAAAAAAACAAATACAAAAAAACAGGGGGATTCAATGGTTGGAGATGACTTAAATAAGTGTAAAAAATCTAACGCAAATGAATGAAACCCATCTCCGACTGCAAGGAAAGAAATTGACTTTCATTGATTACAACATTTTCTCTTTTATCGAGATATTAACTCTTTCTCTCCTAACTGACGATACCAGCGTTGATTCCACCAGAATGTGGTGAATAATTACGGAGAGAAAGAGTTAAATCTATTTTAAAGGGTTTTACAATCTCATATAACTTATTTGTTGATAAATGAATTATTGCCTAAGTACATCGATATCTATGTAATTAAAATAACAATCCTCTATAAAGACAATACAATTCGCTTCTAGGATGCAAATATATTTTTAAAAAAAATTATAAATGACAATTCAAAAACATCTGTTACTGATGTTCAAATTGAGTTGCAGGAAAAAAATAGATTTACAAAATTATGGCTTGGCTTCAGTAAAAAAGAATGTTAGCATAGGAGACACAACAGAGATATGGCTGCACTTCAATGTTTCAGTCAAATTATAAAACTGTGGTCGAAAATGGAATTACTTTTTAGCTTTCTATCAACATACATGGTTAACCTATATCTAGTGCGTAACAAATCTAATAATTAAGCAAAGAAAAAGACTGGATGTAGCCACTAGAGGAGACCTTCGCCTTGCTTTGGCTAATTAAAAGTTTGAAATTTCTAATATTGTTCGACTGCAGGAGGCACACAGCTCCCATTAGCTTAATTTTAATTTGTAGTAAATTTAACAATAATAATGTTTATACTAAAAATAAAAATAAATTTACAATAAAATCTAAAAACTATATAAGCTCTAATATTCAATAATTTAAAACTGGACTATTCTTAGGATTTGAAAGAAAGTCATAACAACCAGATTCATTTTTGCTGTGTAATCACTGCACATTATCTGACATAAGTTTTGTATAATGATAATAATGGCAATGTCTTCGATTTTGAAGATTAAGGCTGAGTGCTATGTTTTACACAACTAAGCAAGCCCAGTTGCGACTTGCATATTTTCCCGAATTTTGTGCAGACAACGCTGTTTTCTGTTTGCGGTCTAATTATTGACAGCATAAAAACTTACACTTACCATGAATTCCATGCAAGACACTGACCCCAAAAAGAAAACTATATGGAGAGCTCTCTGATATGGAAACCACTGTATAGTTAATCTCATATAATTGGTCTAGTCATCTGAACGCTCCAACATAAGGATGAGAACGAGGAAGAAGAATAAAAACAAGATTACAAAGAGAGTTTGTGTAATCACACAAACTCAGAGGTGGCTTCCGTCGGAATTGGATCCCTGTCGGATTCGCCAATTCGCAAGGAATATTCAAGACGTGATTTTATTTTGATGGTCAAAAGTAATAATGTTTCAAAGATTCATTTGCCGTTGTAAAAAAAATGTTTTTCTGTTTTTATGTTTCGGATGTTCCTTCTAAGTTAAAAATAACTTCTCAATGGACGACGGAGGATGGCAGCTAGCAGGGTATGAAGCGGGACAGTTAAGATAATCAGTTCAGCACGCTAATCGCACAACCAGTCATTGCTCTTAACTTAATAACAAACTGGTTACAAACTAATAGCCTATTATTGATAAAAGAGATATATTACGGCATGACATCTACCGAATAATAACAATATGTCAGACGAGCGATTTTTAATGGAAAAAAAAAAGAAGAAAAGAGCAGATATCTCGTGCTTGTACTTTGAAGTCTCAGCACAGTTAACAGTGCTATTGGAATTTTCATTTAACTAGAATAAGGATGTAGATCTACCTAAACTAAACTTTTGATTTAGCACTCTAAAGATCTATATCTACTAGATCTAGATCTATAATATAAATTAGGAATAATTTAGATGTAATTTAGATTAGATTTATGAAAAAAAAAGCATAATCTATCAATAGACTGAATGCAACATTAAATTTAAAAGTAGTAAATTAGTTTTAGTATATTATATTGCAATATTGATCTAGACCAGTGATTCCCAAAGTGGTATATATAGACCCCTAGTGGTCTATGAAGACTTCCAAGGGGTCTACGAAAGTGAAAAAATAAATTGAGGGTCTATGAGATCATAGTCACTTTTTATTCTTCTGCTCTGATTTTACTAGTTTGACTATTCGTTTGTTATAAATCTCACTGCTCCATTCAATACTAGAAAATATAGAAGAACAGTTGGTAGTGTTTCATTCAATATGTTGGTGCTTTGTATCATTGAAGAACTTTTTCTTTTTCCTTCTCTCTCTCAATCTCTCTTACTCTCTCTATATTTTGGATTTATTGTGTACATTCGTTTTACCAGGATTCTTTCCCCGGGAATGGGGGGGGGGGAGGGGCGGGTACCAAAATGTTCCATTTTTTTTCAATATAACATTCATTATTTATTAGGATCAAAAAATGAAGTATTGTCTTTTTTTTAAGTAGTTTAAATGTTTTTCTTGGCTGTATTTCAGCATAACAGAAACAAACACTTAAAAACCTAAAATAAAATTTGTTAAAACATTAATTTAAAAATCAAATTAATTTATAAATAGCAGGTCTAATAAAGTAGTTTCTGTCACCAATGTTTACGTTCACACCATTTCAATATTTTGTTGAGTGATTAGTTGGAGATTTACATTGATTACATCCCTGTACAAGATTTTGTATTATTCAAGTTTATTAATATTATTATTTATTTATTGATAGTTTGTATCAGTTTTGTTCTATAAATCTTTCTCTCCAGAACGAATGAAAACAACCCACTCCATATCTGTGAAATGGAAGTATTAGTTAGTAGTTCCACCTATGAGTTGATAAACTTTCACAAACTAATGAACACCAAACTAGTGGACACGCCTATGGCTCAAGTTCAACTCAGCAACTCCTTTTTTTGTGTACGGGAATGTCTCCAGCGTCGGTTGTCTACCTACTGTACAGCTGTGAACTGGATCACATCCACTCGGTCATGTCAGCTTTTTAGTATCAATCCTTTTGTAGATTTGACAGCTAGACTTATAACAGATCAAGGGACAGATTTATATATACAACGTATTTAAATATGATTTTTTAAATAACAGACAAACAAACAGGAATAGAGATTTATATATTTCTAGGAAATATCAATGGTATTCTATTAATTATAATCGTGTATTTGACACGTTTGAATGCCAACTAGCCCTCAAACTACATTTATTTAGTCTGTGAATTATAGAACACGAATTACCAAAGCAAATTATATTCGATCGAATCAAGTTTGCATCTAATAAAAGGACAACAACTTTAAGTGAAGCATAGAAATTAAAAACTGAATATCTCTCCATTTTTGATCTAGTATCGAAAACTCGAATTCTTACATTGTGAATAATATTTTTTTTGCGGCCCTCGTAAGGGGGAAATCCGCTATTAGGTTTGTATAAAATATGTTTGTCCGTCTGTCACACTCAGATCTGAAAAACTAGAAGCGAAATGAAAAATATAATTTCATAATGCGTTGTGCCTTGTAAAGTTTAGGTGCATTAGATACTTTTTGTTTTCTAAAAAAAAGAACGTTTAGCTTATAAAATTAATTATGCAAGCGATTTTTTTTTTCATAAAAATACACCAATTCTAAAACAATACATAAATTTTATAAATTTAAGGGAGATAATAATATAATATGTCACTCATAGAAAATTTTGTGTGTGTATTTTCAGCATCACTAAGTCAAATATATTTATAAAATGTACAAGAAATGTTCACGAAAAAGATAAATATTAGTTAACTGTGTATTTTCTGGTGGACTAGTTTCTAAAATTAAAAGAAAACATTTATGTTTGATTATAAAGGCTAAGAATGGACTTTGTATGTAAATATCTCGCACATTTTTAAAAATATAATTATAATGCAGCGACTTTATTGCAGTAGCGTGACGGCCGCACCAAAACATAGTACTACACTTTTTTCCCTCAAAAAGTTTTAAAAATCATACTTTATTTATTTTTTGTTTAGTGCCCCCATCAGGATAAAAGTCTCTTTTCGTTCGTTTTGTCTGTTGGTCTGTCTGACCGTCACATTTAGGTAAAAAACAACAACACTACAATCTATCGAAAATCTGATTTAACCTTTAATGTTCCTTCAGAACATCGCAAACGTTTTAAGTATCTATAATAGTATGTTCTGGATGTTTTTGTAAAAAAACTAATCAATGCCAACGAATGTTTGCTTGCTCTTCTAATTTATATATTTTATTTTCTGTGCTTAAACGTTACAAAAACAGATGGTCAATCAAGTGTTGTTCACTTTTTTTAAAAATAAATAGCACATAAATGCTGAATGAAAATTTCTATACTGACTAATATTTCATTAACTATAAAGTTGTTCCGAATATTGTTTTAAAAAAAAAACATTATGTCCAATGATTGTTTGAAATCACATAATTGACTAATATTACACTTATATTGTTTGACAATACGTCATTCTCGTTTAATAATCGATATCAAATTGTTCCGTATTTTCATTTTCATATGAAACAAATTTATGTCTGTTGTTTTTTTCAAAAATATCGAAAATAGGTTGTTCAGGATTGAAAAATAAGAGTTATTTACTAGAAACGATTATTGAACATAGCAAAAAGTTACAACAACAAAAAATTGCAAGAGGTATGAATAATCAAGTTTAAAATAATGCCAGATAATTCTTAGAAATTCTATTACTTTTGATTAAAAAAAATATTTTCTTGAATAGTCTCTGCCAATAGGCGGATGGATTAGGGGCCGCCCACGACTGCGTTTTTGTTATCACACAAAACCTTCTTTGTAATCTTTCTAAAATTTAGTATAGTAAAAAAAAATGTTTTATAAGTCTATTTCCTTTGTGACTCATTTGTCTAATAACTCTATTAAAAAAATAAAGAAGAAGAATGAAAAAAAAGAAACATCGTTAATAAAACAACAAAATACGAAATAGACCTGACAAAGTAAGAACAAAACAAATAATGAGTCTTATTGTTTATAAAACTGAACTAGTTTTCTAAATAATCTTCAAAAAACTTCACTTAACTGTTTTTATTTATGGACACTGTCACAGCCTGGTTTTTTTTATAGGCCTGATGACGCGAATGTCGTGTTGTAGGTACCTCTTCGGGTACTACTATAATGTTCTTCGTGTTCTTAGTTAAATACTTTCACTCCCGCACTAGATTTACTGGTGCGTGAGAACACTAATATACTTGACTATCCAACCACATACATAGATAATAGTGAACAAATAGATGCTATCTTACTAGATTTTTCCAAGGCTTTTGACAAAGTTCACCACCATAGTTTGCTTAAAAAATTAAAATATTTTGGCATTAATGGTCCACTGCATCAGTGGATTAAAGATTTTCTGATAGGGAGAGAACAAACTGTAATAATAAATGGCTCTAACTCAACACCAATAACAATAAACTCAGGTGTACCTCAAGGAACAGTCTTGGGCCCACTACTATTTTTAATTTACATAAATGATTTACCAAATTGCATTACTTCAGGAACAAAAGTCAGATTATTTGCAGACGATTGCATAATATATAGAACAATAAAAACAACATAAGACACAGATATTTTACAAAGAGAATTAGATGAATTACAGAAATGGGAATCAAATTGGAGCATGTCTTTCCACCCAGAAAAATGTCAGTTGTTAAGAGTAACAAAAAAAACTAAAACAAATTAATTCCACTTATCTTATTCATGGCAAAACCAGTAACACAGACAAAAAACGCAAAATACCTAGGTGTTATAATAAATGAAAACTGTCATTTAATCCACATATTGATGAAACTATAAAAAAATCCAACAAAGCATTAGGGTTTATTAAAAGAAATTTCTATAAATAAATTAAGAACATAAAACTAAAATGTTATTTAACCTTGGTTAGGCCAATAATAGAATATGCATCCACCGTGTGGGACCCCTCAACTCAAGAAAATATTAAGAAACTAGAACAAACACAAAATAGAGCAGTGAGATTCATAACAAACGAATATTCACATTTGACTAGAGTAACACCATTAGTAAAATCACTAAATTTAGAAAGCCTTCAGGACAGAAGACTCAAAAGTAAAGTAGCAATTATACATAAAACACTGAATCATAATCTTCAAATACAAAAACAAAATTTAATAAAATACTCTGAAAGACACAAAAATAAAGGCACATTCCTCGTCCCATATGCTAGACAAATTTGTACAAATACTCCTTCTTCTCTAGTGCTATTAGAGCATGGAATGGGTTGCCTGAGCTAGCCAGAAAAACCAGTGACTTGGCAGAATTTAAGTCATTGGCTAATATGCATGACTAAATGCAAGACGCGTAGGACGTAATCATCTTTTTTTTTTAAGTAACGTCTGTATTATTTAAGAAGATAACATTTAGAATCATTAATAGACACGCTGGTAGCAGACATGGTTTTTATTACATATAAAATAATTCACAGAAGAAATGTGTTGACTTCAGCCATGACAAATTATACATTCAGTTTCTCACGTAATTAATCCAATGAAATAAGAACAGCATACACCATAGTAATAGCTTAATACATGTATATTATATTCGAGGAGATAACAACGCTCCTCTCTCTAAGATCAACTGTGGTGTTCACCTCGTGGTCAGTCCCCGACCAGGAAAAATCTCGTGCTAACTGCACGGAATAGTTCAGTGACCACTAGTCAACAAATGTTGCAGGGGTTCTAAAACTGATCTATGACATACGCCCCTTCCCCTGGAAAAGATTTTTGACAAAAAATCTTTGATAAAAGTATATATAATAGTAACATCCTATACATATGTTTAGTAGCTTAATCGTTCCTGTTAAGCTTGATCTAATTAATCACTTCAATACTACTTGCTTAATCATACATAATTATAGATGTCATGTCATTCATTTTAACTATGAATAGTTCCACATAATTGACAAATATTGTTCAACTCTCAAAGTCTTTGCTTAGAATAATAAACATTAGTTTGATTACATCTACTGTACAAGTATGTTATTGAAAAAATATCAATACAATTTGAAGCTTTAGTCTCCTGATATAGTCTCCTGATATATAGTTAAATAATAATAGATCATCTATTTACAATTATACTGAAATATTTTGCATGAGCATGTTTAATTGCTATGTGCTTATTCTGTTAACATACATTGACATCTCAATTAAGAGAAGAAAAAATTAAAGTTATTTTACACTCAATTATTTATATAATATAACACACCCAATGTGTATCATCTGACACACTTAAGTGCATTTATTGAAGTAGTTCCTAATAAAGTTTACATACATCTATACAAGTATATTTGTGTTCAGTATTCATTATATCACTCTAAGTTCTGTCACCATTATACAAGGTTACAGTGACATTGTCTATAACTGTTATTAATAGCACACATATGTGGTAGTTGAAGTAGAATAGTATAAAAATGATAGCATTCAAGTGTGTACCACTTGGAAAAAAAATTAAACAATATTTACATTTGTGAGTTGTTTTTCAAAAAATTCAGGTCAACAGTTCAAGTAGTTCACTGTTATTTACAATATGTTTGTTTACATTACTGTGTATGTTTATTAATCATATAAAATATTAGCACATCTAGTCATTTTCAAATTCTATATTATTGTCAAAGTAAATATATAATGTACAATTAATTAAGAAATGATAGTAAAATAGCATCAATAAAAGGAAAACATGTCATCATAACCCAATAAAATGGTACCAGTAAGTGTAACAAAAATGTCATGACCTAGTTACATGATAGCAAGAAAAAATGTCAGGTTGACCTGATTGAAAAATGGCAAGTTGTTTCTAATTACATAGTGAAGTTACTCAGTTAAAATACTTTGACTGATATGTACCATATCATTGTCCTCATTTGTATATGTTGGTATTAGTGAGTGTAACAAAAATATTCACATGTTTCACCCTTCTTTGCTGCCCATTCCATATCTCTTCTTTACTTATATCATTTACGCCATCAACATTACCAATTATTAGATCTTTGGCTGGTCTATCTATAATAATAACATCTACTTATCCAGTTATCCATGGAGTATCTAAGTGTACTCTGGCTGTATCACAAATATCTAATTTTTCTTGATTAGCATAAAAAAGTTTGATCTTTTCTGGCAGTATTTGATCTGGTTTTACTAGTTTTGAATGTATTAATATGGCACTGCTTCCTGTATCTCTGAGGGCTTCTACTTTAATTCCATTTACGTATGAGGGGTATAGGTTGAACTTCATGTTTGCTATAAATTCTTCCCTATTGCCATGACTATTACTATTATTATTGCTATAGTTATTTGGACTGTGATTAACTCTTTCATCTCTATTTCTGTTCTGATAGTTAGTGTTGTAGATAGACTGATGGTTATATGTGTCTCTTCTTGATTGTCTATTATTATTATAGTTATTGTAATGGAAGTTGTTATTCCTAAGGCTCCTTCTTTCTCTGGGGCTTGCACTCTGGTTTGATCCGTAGTTTCTATATTGATTGTTATAGTTACAAGGATTGTTGTAATTATTTTGATTGTAGTTGCTAGGGTTGTGGTAATTAGTGTAACTTCTATATCTGAAGTTGCTAGTATTAGTTTGTCTGCATTGGCTTTTAACATGGCTCTTCTTGCCACAATTAAAGCAAGTTTTTGAGTTAGAAAATCTGAATTTGTCATTACTATTACTGTTGTTAGATGTATTAACTGTTGCGACCAATTGATGGAGCTCTCTTTATCCATAGTATGACCAGGATGGCTATCCTTAAAAAGGTTTAGATTAGTAATAAGATCAGTTTCAGTTTTTACTTTCTTTTCTTTAAGAAAAGTGAACACTAAGTCTATTACATTAGACAATACGTTATCAATTAGAATCATGTCTAAAATTTGATTTGAATATTTGTGTTACATTTAGCTAGTTCTAACCATTTAAGCATATTGGCTTTCATGTCAAAGATAATCCAGTTGAAGCCTCCATCCTTGTTTAGTTTAATTTTTTTTAAAGTTTTCTGTAGTAGTCTTCGCTTTTTCCAAATTGTTCCAAAAGTCTAGTTTTAACAGCTATGTAGTCTTTTTTTTTGTTCAGGAGTTAGTGTGCTTATTATGTTTAGGGGTTCTCCTGATAGATTAGCTAGAAGATGTTTTGCCATATCCTCATTGTTTAAATTGTAAGTAGATAAAATATGTTCAAACTGAACCAGGTAATTTTCCAATGTTTCCTCCTTATTGTTAAACTTATGAAATTTGGATATAAATGGTTTGTTACTAGTTTTTTGGGTAATAATGTTGATTTTAGCTGTTTCCAATTTAGCTAACTCTATTTTGTCCTGACTTTCTTTTTGTTTTGCTTCTAATTCTTTTTGTTTTGTCTCTAGTTCTTTTAGTTCTTTCTGATGAGCTCTTTCCGCAGCTCTTTCTTCCCTATCTCTATCCTCTTTTTCTTTCTTTTCTTCCCTATCTCTAATTTGTTTTTCTTCCCTATCCTCCCTTTCTTTCTTTTCTATTCTATCTTTTTCTAATTCTTTTTTGATAAACTCCTTTTTCTCCTCCCCTTCTAGTTCCATCACCTTAACCAGCTGTAAAATTTTATATGTTGCCATGGTTATTATTAATGTATCAATTTATGTCTAATGAGTAGTTAAAGAAGTAAATAAATCAAAGTATATAGTTGCAAAAAAAATGAGATATGTTACAGATATTACACTGGGAGAATGTGTGTGAGTTATGTTGCAATGTATTTTTACAAAATAAATATAGTACAATGAACTTTCCTAATAGTCATATATTCACATTCAATCAATTGTATATGTATCAAATCAATATTAATCACAAATACAATAGCTCAAGTGTATTTCAATGTAGCATTACTTTGAGCTCAAATATTTCTCAATATGAAGTAAAGTTTTTAAATGAATAAGAAGTAAAAAATATATGTACAAATGTATAAAAAAGGACAAACACAGAAACAATAGGAATGACGACACAGTCTGCTATAAAAATGATCAATAAAAAGAAGAAATGGGACAGGAGAATTACAAATATGTAGATACAAGACTTTAAACAAACAACAATATAAATACAAACAGAATACTCTGACAAAATACACATACAAGACTAAAACAACTAATAAATAATTCCTGATATGATCTAGTACCTCCCTACCAACAAGGATGACCTCAAACGCGTTGGGTCTTATCGAAGGTAAAAGAAAAGATAGGATGTTCCTTAAAAGATCCTATTATTATGATAAGTCACAAAATAGTCCCTCTCCAGCCACCCTTGAAAACACTTAGAAAAAACGAAAATCAATTAAATATGGCTCCAAGACTGTCAAGAGTTATCAATCACTAACTCTAATTAATAATCAACTTCAATTACTGCTATATCAAAGCGAAATCAATGTACTTTATAATCATATGTATATATATTCAATTTGTTACTTATAACATACAGACTCTTCTCTTGTAGACTAGTGTAGATTAATTCTCTTCTCTCTTGTAGCTTGTCAAATGCAAATACAGCTTGAGTAGTTCAATAATAATCCATGTAACTCTAAGTAATCCAATTAAGAATACACATCAGTGTGAGCATCAAAGTAGTAGTAGTAAAATAATCCAGTCATACGCCATAGGATGGCTCAAATGCTCCGATTTACAATTAATACCAGTTCTATCAAGTAATCCAAAATAATCCACAAAATAATCCACAGTGGTTAGGAAGTTCACAAAAAGGTAATCCAAGATAATCACTCACTAGGGGCTTCTGTTAGTTCAAATTAATATAATCCGATTCTTGGAAAGATAGAATTTGTACATGTACTTGTATATTAGGCTATGTATAACTCCTCAGTAGCCCAATCAATAACATCAAATCAGGATATCCATCAGTATGCTGGAAAAAAAATTGACCATAAGTAAAAGAGTGTCTCAACGGAGAGAAATCTCTCTACAGAGACTTGAATGTAGTGACCATGTCAATGTCTGAGTGTGCCAATAATGGCGAGCACTCGATGATGAAGCGGTGTATCTGTCATCAAACGATGTCATGAGTGGTGTAGCTCTTTCTTTCACACAGGTAGCTCTAGGACCAGGTTGACTTCTGCATTCGGTTCCACACAGGTAGCTCTAGGACCAGGGTTGATGGTGTAGTTGATGAATCTCAGCATGCAGATGTGGAATAGCTTTGGCAAAGCTATTTACGTTACTTGAATGGCTCAATCTGCCGTAACTGGTGTTGATGTCTAGTTTTTGATCGAGTTAATGACCTAGTTAGAGATGACCTGAATTTCAACATGTGTTGAAATCTTGTCTAGACGGAGGACAGGCAAGTGTGTTCTGTGGCGTCCTGCGTTTATCTTCTTATCTTCTTATCTTATCTTATCTTATATAATACAGACGTTACTTCAAAAAAGAAGATGATTACGTCCTACGCGTCATGCATTTAGTCATGCATATTAACCAATGACTTAAATTCTGCCAAGTCACTGGTTTTTCTGGCTAGCTCAGGCAACCCATTCCATGCTCTAATAGCACTAGTTTTGACCCAGTATGTCATCCGTTTAGCTTTATAGATCTAGTGATGATGTATTACAGCTTGCTTTATTATAGGTTGGACTGTAATGTCTTGTAAATACCTTAATTGCCTTGTAGATCTTGTGAGCAATCTGGATTTAGTCCCTGCTTAGTTAGACGCCATTTTGAAATGTTTCGGTGTTAGATGTAATCTTGCGCGAAACGAGAAATGTAGGTTCACTGTCTTTAAGACACCTTTACTGGCCACAATATGTCACGGCCTGGTTTTTGTTATAGGCCTGATGACGCGAATGTCGTGTTGTAGATATCTCTTCTGGTACTACTATAATGTTCTTCGTGTTCTTAGTTAAATACTTTCACTCGCGCACTAGATTTGCTGGTGCGTGAGAACACTAATATACTGGACTCTCCGACCACAACATTTAGAATCATTAATAGACACGCTGGTAGCAGACATTGTTTTTATTACATATAAAATAATTCACATAAGATATTGTCGACTTCAGCCATGACAAATTATACATCCAGTTTCTCACGTAATTAATCCAATGAAATAAGAACAGCATACACCATAGTAATAGCTTAATACATGTATATTATATTTGAGGAGATAACAACGCTCCTCTCTCTACAAGAGTCCAAGATCAACTGTGGTGTTCACCTCGTGGTCAGTCCCCGACCAGGAAAAATCTCGTGCTAACTGCACGGAATAGTTAAGTGACCACTAGTCAACAAATGTTGCAGGGGTTCTAAAACTAATATATGACAGACACTAAAATATTTGTACTTTGCGTTGGTTTGTTCCTAGAGATATCTGGCATTATAAATATGGAACGATTGTAAACATTCTTTTTGCGTGTTAATAGAAAACAATACAATAAACAGGCTACTGATAGAAGTTACAGAAGACGATCCATTGATTCTAATTATGACTAAAACAAAGCGTTTTATAGGAGATATAAATCTGTGATATGAATCGGCTACAGATGAGGGTTAAAGGATGAAGCAGCGTTTAGTAGAATAAAAACATTATATCAAGGTTAAAAATAACGCGCCTACATTCAAGAACGTACGATTGACAAATAAAGATAAGTGAAAAATGGCCGTCAGAAGATCACCATCATGATCATAAATTGTTCTAATGGTACTAATCTCAAAAGATTTTCACTATTTCCATTACACCTTGGCCTTTGATCATTGCATCATGAAATATGAACAGTATAATATAACATCCCTATATCAAATGTTTGGGCATTACATTATATCTTCTTATTTACATATTTTATTTTTCAACAAGTGTGAAAAAAGATGGAGGGACACTATAAACACTATAAACATTAAACTAATATGCCAAAAAAATATTTAAAAAAACATTAATAAACATGCTTATATATTAGATTAAATAAGGGTTTAAAGTCTCTTAATAAAACAATTACACAATAACTGAGAAAAATAATCCATTGGGAACGAAATGACCCGGGATCAGATGACCGGGGATGAAGTGACCAAAGATAAAATGACCGGGGATGAAGTAAGAGGGCATGAAGTGACCTAAGATAAAGTGATCGGGAATGAAGTGACCAAAGATAAAATGACCGGGAATAAAGGGATCGGGGATGAAGTGACCAAAGATAAAATGACCGGGAATGAAGTGATCGGGGGTAAAGTGACCAAAGATAAAATGACCGGGAATGAAGTGATCGAGGATGAAGTGACCAAAGATAAAATGACCGGGAATGAAGTGATCGAGGATGAAGTGACCAAAGATAAATTGACCTGGGATGAAGTGATAGGGGATGAAGTGATCGGGGATGAAGTGATAGGGGATGAAGTGATAGGGGATGAAGTGACCATGAATGAAGTGACCAAAGATGAACTGATAGGGGATGAAATGAAAAAAAGATGAAATGACCGGGGATGAAATGAACGGTCACGATGCTAAAGTATTTTTAAATGCATCTTGTCAAAGACTCCTTTTTTATGACATATGTAAGTCTACACCAAGACAATGTTCTAACATTTTAGGATAGGGATTTTTCTTTAATTATATTTTTGTGCCAGAATCATATTTATAATTTGATACTCTAGACAAGCCAAGCTAATTCAATAATATTTTTTTTCTCATTTTTTACATTCATTCGTCAAGAACCTTAAATATTTTAGCTTGCTTTAAACACTAGCTAATGATTCAATGGAAATAAGCTTTCTAAATGTTGAAAAGTAACAGCGTGTTCTGTCAGTGATTTGTGATTTGTGATTTTGGGCACATCGGCACAATTTAGGCCATGTCGTGCCTGCAGTCCCTCAAGGGCCACTCTCCCTCCACACAACAAAGGCCAAATTCCATACAGTCAAATCATTAAAATCAAGGTCTATTCACAGTTAAAATAGTAGAGGTAGTAAAAATTTAATAATTTGGTAAAAATCTAATGTAAATAGTACATGTCTACAGAATTCATAAATCAGATCTTCGTAGACAACCCCACTTCCCGGATAAAACTTGTTGTATTGTTGGTAGAAGATGATAAAAATACTTAAACCTATTTTAGAAAAGGTTAGGTCATAATTTTCAGGAAAAGAAAAAGATAGATTTGTTATTCAATTTCATTTTTACAATATAAAAATTATGTTAACCAACATGTTAACTTCTAAAGTTCATAAAGTAAAATAGTTTAGTAATGTTTTAAGTTGAAAAATTTTTTTATAAATTCCTAATATAAATTATAAATGTATTATGCAACCACTAATAAAAGTATTATACACAAAAAAAAATTGCATTTGATTTCAACAATTCTTTCTCAGGATATATGAAAAAAATATTCATGTGTATTATGGCTTATCAATATTGTAAGTACAGATCATTGAACCTTATTGTTATGGGTCTCTGTTTTTCTTGCTTGTTGATCGAGTTGTACACATTGACATAAAGAATCAATAACTCTAGCTGATCACACCTGCATAATTATTGGATTGAGATATGAGAACACTATATACGTATCTTGACCTTGAAGTCTACATCAGTTGTTTCGTTGGTTGTTTTTTTTTAAGGAGGATACACGCTGATTCAATGTACGCACGTATTGTCTATAGTGTACTAACGGTTACGGTTACATTGACCAACAGTCTTACAATGCTGCCCGGTTTAAACCTGCGGTACAGAGTTCTACTATTCTTTCTGCTAACGCTTACTTAGCTTTTGATGGAAACAGCAATGGTAACTTCAACAGTGGCTCTTGTCAACACACAGACAATGAATATATCCCGTGGGTGATGGTGGACTTACTTGGTCAGTTCGAAATGGAGTTGATAAAACTGACAAACAGGTAAATTCATAAACCTAGTTAGGGTACACTGCTAGTACAAAGTACCATGTCATAGGTAGTATTCTAGAACCGAAGTGTCATATGTTTAGACAGAAACTAATATCGCCAGTTTTAGATTATATATTTATGAATTTTGTTAGTGGACATCTTCAGAGTAAACATTTTTTTAAATTTTGAAATGAAGCGCTTAAATAATCTTTTCTTTTTGTTGACCAAACATTTTCCTGGGTTTTCAAGTGTTCTCTGACTTGCATCATAATGATGTAAATAATAAATTACTATCTTACTTTTAATTGGAATTATATTTAATCTACATTTTATAAATGTAAATATTTCCTTTTATTACTTCTGAATGACTTATATTTGTTAACGGCAAAGTGTGAAGTGAATGCGGGCCTATCATTGGAATTATGCAATAATCAAAAGAAAAAAAAAACAAGGCGTAGTCAGCCATTGTGTATCTAAATTATGCAATAACTGAGTGTTATGTATTTATGTTCTTGTGTGTTGAGAACTGACCTGTTCTTGTGTGTCAAAATGTCTTAGTGTCCAGATCAGCGTGTGTGTGTGTGTGTGTACTGAGTGTACTGTGTTATAGTGAACTGTGTGGCTTCACAAATTAAAAAAAATTCGCATTAAAACATTTTGTACCAGAAGGTCAGAAGTTCGATCTAATATGTAACTTTATCTCACATGGTGTGTATCATAGGTGTAACCAGGGGGGGGGGGGTCTTTGGAGTTTAACCCCTCCCCCCGAAATGAGATCCCACTGCAGAGTGGATCGGAATTTAGTGATTGATTTTTTGCATTGGTTTTGTTTATTTTATTTAATTGTTTAATACGAAACCATTACTTGCCCCATCGCAGCCAAGGGAGTTTAGAGTTTAAAACCCCTACTAGGGGAATCCAGTAAAATCCCCCTCTTCTATAAAACAAAAAAAATAATAATGCAAACGGCAATGCCCATATTCCAAGAGCACAGCTTAGGAACATTTTGATTTTATAACCCCCTCCAAAATGAACGATAAATCACGCTCTTCAATTGAAGACTATAATATCCATTCATTAGTCAACAGATTCTATAAGTTTAGCCAAGAGGTTTATTTGTGCTTAACCCCCCCCCGAGGGGTTAGCAGCTAAAAAAATACCTCTTCAATATAAAAGAAAGCAAATTGCTCAAAATGCTATGATCGTAGCCCAAGGGGTTTTGAGTTTGAACCCCCCCTCATTAGGGTTTGAAACAAAAAAAAAACCTTTTTAATATATAAAAAAGCAATTTTTTTGCTATGAGCGCAGCCAAAGGGGGTTTTGAGAATAACCTTCACCTCCACCTTTTCAGTGGGGTTTAATACTGAAAATACCTCTTCAATATAAAAAAAGCAAATTACGCACTAAAAATTATATGAGCGTAGCCAAGCCAAGGGGGGTTTTGAGTAAAAATTCCCTTCCTCCAGAAGGCTTGTTTTAAAGATTAAGACCCCTCCAGATAGTTTTGAGTTCAAAATCCCAATACAGAAAATTTTGAGGTTGAAAACCTCTCTCTTATATTATTATAAAGCAAACTACAGTTACCTAATTCTATGAACGTAGCTAAATGGGGTTTTGAATTTAAAAAAAACAACTCCAGAGATTTTTTTAGTTGAAAACCCCCCAACAAATGATTTTGACGATAAAACTTTCCATTTTGATATAAAATCTAAAGATAACTACAGTCAGCTAATTCCAAGAGCGTAGTCAAGAGAGGTTACACATTTATACCATTGGCTGGGCTCCATTATTAAAGTGCAGTGAATAGTCATATCTCGAAATTGAAAAACACTAAATGTGTCTCAAGTAAGATGGCTAAGACAGATTTTAGGAGTCAGTTATAGAGTTCGAGTCTAAATAAAGGAAATCCTATGCCGAACTTAAAGTCGACCCCTTAGTAAGGTTGTGAAAGAGCGTCACATGAGGTTTGCGGCACATGTTCTCCGACAAAATGAATTATGCATAATAAGAGTTGCGATGACATCCTAGTACAACTTGGCGCCACACTTTTATAGAGGCCCATAGAGTTTAAGTGTTGAGAGTTATATATATATATATGTCTATAAGGAAAGGTGCGCTTCTTTGTAATATACCAACCTTAGTTTTAATCATTAGTAAATACCTACCAAAGAGAATAAATAAGGCAAAATAAAAAAAAAGATAGGGGGGGGGGAGAACGATGTAGAAATAGTCCCAAATCGAGGTTTTGACAAGTGTTTAATATTTAGTTTATATTGGAAAGAAAAACGAAATAAAACGTGTATGGAAGTAGCAAGAACTACAACTCAATAGCTTTGAAAGCGGAACGGAACTGGAGCAGAACTGATAACACGAGCGTCTAGTCTGCTAAAAATAAATCTAGTCATATTTAGTTCTGAAGGATTTGGAGATGTTCTCGATGAACTAAGCAAAGTCAAGGACGTTTACATTGCTGCCAACCATATAAAAAAATGACTTGGTCTATAATTGTAACAACATCTTAATGCATGTTAGTGGATGTTCACAACTACTCTCCTGTATTGCCGCAAGTTATTGGCCCATTGATTTTAAAAGAAGTTGAATGTAATAGAGTGAAATGTTTTTCTCGTTATTTTATAACATTAAATACATGCCAAAGTTTAAGTTAAACTTTCACACTTTTTTGTACTGTATCTCTCTATCTCTCTATCTATCTATCTATATATATATATGAAATCAAAAACCGCTTGACCAATCTTGATAAAACTTGGCAGGAATGTTCCTTGGGTACTAACGTAGACCGTAGTGTATGTATTGTAGATCTAAAACAAACTTAAGACCCTCAAATAAAAATTTGACCGACTCTATTAAAACTATAGTATTGTATGGATCTAGGCTTTGTTTACAATGTTGACATGAGAAAAGATCGAAAGGATTTAGATCTAGAACTAATTTTAACAACTACACTTTGCACATATAGTTTTTACTTTGACATGAAAATACAACATATAGTCTATTGATTTCATTATTTAATCAAATTAACCTTCAAATTGTTCAAAATACTCTTTCAGGCTTCACCTAACCAGGGCAGAGTACCAAAGGACTGAAAAGAAGCTAATGCCACCCCCCTATTTAAAAAAGGAGAAAAATCTGACCCAGGAAACTACAGACCAGTATCACTTACCAGCATCACATGTAAAATCCTAGAACACATAATATGTAGCAACATCATAAACCACTTAGACAAACAAAATGTCCTCACACCATACCAACATCGCTTTAGGAAATATAGATCATGTGAAACACAACTAATAGGACTAATTGATGATTTTTCTAAAGGTTTAGATAGTAGTGAACAAATAGATGCTATCTTACTAGATTTTTCTAAGGCTTTTGACAAAGTTCACCACCATAGTTTGCTTAAAAAATTAAAATATTTTGGCATTAATGGTCCACTGCATCAGTGGATTAAAGATTTTCTGATAGGGAGAGAACAAACTGTAATAATAAATGGCTCTAAATCAACACCGATAACAGTAAACTCAGGTGTACCTCAAGGAACAGTCTTGGGTCCACTACTATTTTTAATTTACATAAATGATTTACCAAATTGCATTACTTCAGGAACAAAAGTTAGATTATTTGCAGATGATTGCATAATATATAGAACAATAAAAACAACACAAGACACAGATATTTTACAAAGAGAATTAGATGAATTAGAGAAATTGGAATCAAATTGGAGCATGTCTTTCCACCCAGAAAAATGTCAGTTGTTAAGAGTAACAAAAAAACTAAAACAAATTAATTCCACTTATCTTATTCATGGCAAACCAGTAACACAGACTAAAAACGCAAAATACCTAGGTGTTCTAATTAATGAAAAACTGTAATGGAATCCACATATTGATGAAACTATTAAAAAATCCAACAAAGCATTAGGATTTATTAAAAGAAATTTTTATAAATCAAATAAGAACATAAAACTAAAATGTTATTTAACCTTGGTTAGGCCAATAATAGAATATGCATCCTCCGTTTGGGACCCCTCAACTCAACAAAACATTAAGAAACTGGAACAGACACAAAATAGAGCACTGAGATTCATAACAAATGAATATTCACATTTGATTAGAGTAACACCTATAGTAAAATCACTAAATTTAGAAAGCCTTATCATGGCAGAATTTAAGTCATTGGTTAATATGCATGACTAAATGCATGACGCGTAGGACGTAATCATCTTCTTTTTTGAAGACGTTACGTCTGTATTATATAAGATAAGATAAGATAATTAGCCTTGAAACAAAATTGACAGAATCGGGTATAACACAAATAGTTATTCTTAATTGTTCATTATTCGGGTTTTGCTTCTATAATTTCAGAATTAAACCTTACACTCGAGTTATTACCCCTCTATTCATCCATCCTCAATCCAATGGAAGCATGTTTGTTTCTAAATTAAAATAAAACAAACAAACCGTTCTTATATAGTGATAAAAGAGTGAATTGCAAAGGTGGGAAAATGAATAAAAAAGCCTAAATGTATGTCTTTTCGTCAGGGGAAATTTCACAATCATGGCATAATTATATTTGTGAAATTTAAAAAAATGTTCTTCTTTCTATGGGAACTTTCCCCAAGCCGAGTTGACCAGAGTGGGGCTACAAAACAGCGTGACGCAAAGGTTAACCCTATGATAACGCAGCCACAATGAGTGGCCGACTGTCTAGCCTGCGGATACGTCTGTTGGGCATAAATCCAAAAGCAACATTTCTGAACTGTGATCATCACTCTCTCAGCCTGGCAGCTCTTCATTCTGCTTAGATAGATCCAACAATTGTCACCTTTTTTGGGAACTGTACATGAATTGTTCAACTTTTATTTCCAAATTAACCCCAGAGATGGGCCAAACTGAAAGAAGATGAAGCCGAGATTAAAAAAAATTAATACAAGAGAAGAAGCTACGTCAGCAGTTTCCTTGCATCTCGACAAAATCATCAAACTGTGTGAGAACCTTTTTGAATCAACAACTGAAAGAATGGACACTAGAAGCAGTTCACAGAATCTGTTCTGTTATCACAGATAGATATTAACATAAACATACTGTAGACATTAATTAATAATAATGATAATTATAACAGAGACTGTGATTATCAAAGTTGACATAGAAGACTCTCTTTTTATTTCCTTCAAATCCTTTTGATTTCGCATAAAACATAAACAACAAACAATGACATAATATCATATAATATTAGCACACCCTTTCTTTCGAAGTTATTATCACATCCTTCCTTTTAAAGTTCTTCAGACATATATCTACTAGGAACTTTAACAATTCGACCACTTCTGGGTTGTCTTGACTTTCACAACAAGTTCTCTAGACGTTGGTCTATAAATTCTGTTTTGTTTGTTCCAACAGTTTGCTGTTCATTGTCTTCATCAGTATCATATTAACCAGAGATGTCTTCATCGAAACTCTTGTTCAAAAAGCGTTGATTTCTTCTGTGTGTTTTTCCATCGTTTGTCTTTATGATGTAAGATCTGGGTGATGAATTTTTTTTTATGACAACTGCTTTCTGCCATGTTTGACCTAGACGAACTCTTACTTTCTCTTCGACAGAATAATCTTTAGGTAGTCTTCCTTTTACAGCGTATTTCACTTTGCTTTTCATCTGTCGTTTGTTGAGTAATGTCTGTGTTTAGAATCAGTTGGAGTGATGTCCCTGAGTCTTCTACTTGTCAGCAGTTGTGATGGTGAATATGATAGTCCACTTATCGGAGTATTTCTATACTCGAGCATAACGAGATATGGATCTTTACCACTTTTGTATGCTCTGAATCCTTTCGCTCTTGCACAAAACATAAACAACCAACAATGACGTAATGCCATATAATATTAGCACAGAATCTTCTTCATGCAGTGGAAAATTAAGAATTTTTTGCCTATCTTGAATTCTGGTCAAAGCTCCTGCGCCCAATTAATATAGTTCAGAAGAAACTACAAAAGTCTGGACTGCATATACGGGCAGCTGATAAAGAAATTAGTACCCTTTCATGCTTTCTGCAAAATGATGAGAAACTGACAAAAACCCAATCCATCGAAAAAGCAAAAGAAGGTAGTGAATACTATGGATTCCCTGTAATCAAAACAACCAGAAGAAAGAAAAGACTTGATGGGAAGTTGAGTTCTAATGTAGGACTGTCAATAGAACTGCCTTTCAAACGTGTTGCTACAGAAGTGCTGGACAGATTTCATATGGAGATGAAGGGCAGATTTCAAAGGCTGGAAAGAAAATGGATACCTTTGGGTTTCTTCTTGAACCAAGACACCTGTTAAATGAAGACACGCTTAGGACAAACTGTGTTACTTTTTCCTGTTTGTATGATAAAATAAATTGCAAATCGCTTGTTCATTGATGTCATTGATGCTCGAGCACTTTTCATCAACAAACCAGTAATACAATCACCAATAAACATATTGAGGAAACAGGCTTTATATGGTAATTACGTGTGATCAAACTTTGCAACCTCCTCCGACTACCGCTAATTCAGGCCACTTCCATTACGTCATATGAGAGATCATTCTCAAAGCTCAAGTTCATCAAAAACTATCTCAGGAGCACAATGACACAAGAAAGGCTTATCATGGCTTTAATGTCAGTGGAGTTACAATTACTAGACTGTATCGATGTAGATGATATTATAGATTTCTTTGCTGCACACAATGCACGACGTAAAGCGATATGAATTGAGATTTGTCACTTGTGCATTATTTAGCTAATAAACAACGGTATTATACATTAAAAGAGTCTTAATGATTATTTTTTGTTAAGTTTACTGATATACTGAACCAATTTGATTGTGGGCTTATATAGTTTTTGTGTACATTATCTCATGTTATATGTCGAATGTCAAAATGCAAGGGGCCTCCAAATCCCTAGCTATGCCCCTGCATCAATAACATAATAATCACATACTAAGAAGCTTATCTTAATTTTAAACCAATCCCAAGTGTCGCAGTTATCTATGTAACTGTATAGTAGAATTATTTCTCTAATTGCTAGTGATCTTAGCTTGGTGTCAAGTCTAAGTGTTAGACTCTGTAAAGTCTTGGTGTCAAGACTTGTTTATCCAGTCTCCATTTTCTATATTGAGAGTACAACCAGTTTCTATATTGAGAGTACAACTTTAGGTCTACAGTCTACAGGACTGAGGTCTTCATCTCACTAATCTCAGTTGGTAGTCTGGTGTTCAAGTTGTTTTTTCATGAGTCTGAGGTTCAAGATTCCAGACTGCGGGTTGCCTTGGTCAGACCTGATGTTATAGTATGAACTATAAACTTTTAGAATTGTCGTCAGTGAACAGTATCTGATCTAGAGGCTAGATCTATGTGGGTTACCAGTTGTTGTGTTGGAAATCTATTTGAACAACTTGTAATGAATATATTAAGGTAATGATATTGTTCAAATAATGATCATTTATATGGCGCAAAGAGAATAACATATTATTACACATATATCTATCGATATTGATACTATTATTATCATTCATCATACATCAGTTCATTTGTAAATATATCACTGGAATAAATTGTTTTTGTTATTTAACATCATACACTTAGTTTATTAATTTATATAAAACTGTATGTGTATGGTGTGCTTGTCAGGCTGAACTTGGGCCAAAATATTACAAGTTCAGAAAATAATAACAATAATACACATTGAAAAAATATTAATTTTAAATAAATATTAACATTTGAAAAATCTAATAATAGTTTGATAAGTACAAGAAAACAAGAGCCTGACACCAAGTATCCCAAGTACATATGTTGTTTTTTTTTATCTTTGCAATGTGAATTCTAAATTCTAAAATTAGTGCTTCTTTTTTTTTAAGACAGAATTTTATTCTTTCAATGACATTTATATCACTCTGATAAGAACAACAGTATTTATTAAGCTATTCTCATCGAGTGAAACATTAACGGTATGGAGAGCATTAGGCAATATTAATATTTATCTGTGGTTCTCATTTTACGATTTAAATGTAAAACTTTATGAAGACCTATATACATTTCCATGTTTTTAAAGTTGGCATCATTTCCTAAACACATCCACGCTACTGTAATTGAGCCCAGATGTCAAAACGCCATTATGAACATGACCGTTAATGATCCCAACACAGTAAACTCTGGCCCCACTGCTTCCTGAACATGTACATGTTGTATAGATTAATTTAGTCATGTCAAAATCTTCATTGTATTCTTTGACTTTGATATGCTCAGTCCACTCACCGATACTGACCTGTTTAGCAAAGCCATGAGGATGGGACACAATGAAGGTGAATTTGTCTGCCCTAAACTTGGCCAGACCTTGACTCCACAGCAAGTCCTTCTTGCCCGCCGCTTCGTGTAGTCTCTTTCCTATTGTCTTATCACATGTGATATATTTTAAATAACACTTGTCTCTCTTAAAGTCCACGCCCTCGAGATCGACCTTCTCGAACGTAACTTTTGGGCTAGCGTGGTCATCAAAAAACAATCTACAGGAAGTGTGTTGGGCCTCGATCTCGTCGAAAACTACATGAGCAGCTGTGTGTATTTGAATTTCCAACCAGACATTGCTTGGATTGTCTGACTGTTGACATTTTTCACACGGGCATGTCTTGTAAGGCGCTTCATAACTTGTGCCCGTGAAAGAATTATAGGAACTTCCAGTTGGATGAAATCCATGTCCATCTTTATACATAAACAAATCAATTTCACCAGTGCCTGTCCTCAAAAAGGTCTGTCCTTTATCTTTGTAAAAAGGATACTCTTTCTTCGTGTCAGGCCAAAACTCGGGTCTGTTAGGACTTACTTTGCTCACGGCTATTCTGACTGTCAGCTCAGCCACAACTTTGATCAACTCAAACAAATCATTGTCACGATAATGTTCTGGTAGATGTTCTATGGTAAAAGCTGTAACTGGGATAAATAGTGCATGGTCAGGATTCTTTGTACAACTTTTAAATTTCTCATGTAGACTATCTTCAGTTTGGCCTTGACATGCCTCACATTCATGGTCACCTTAACACAATAAAAACATTTAAAAAACTACATTTTTGAAAAAGACAATATCTTCCTAATATCTTATAGAGTGCTTACATAATTGCTAGATTTAAAAACAAGATAACCATTTACAAATACATTTTTAAAACACAATACCTCCATTATTAAACTTAAAATATAATAAAATAATATTCTAAAAAAATATTTAAAAAATAGTATGTTCAACCGGGTATGATACCCGTGACACCAACGGCTCCTTGAAAGTACGTTGTTTCTTGTTCGGCCAGCCGGCGATGCATATTTGTGTGATTATTTATTGGTATGTTTATTATATGGACATCTAGATCTAACACTACATGGACATCTAGATCTAACACTACATGGACATCTAGATCTAACACTAGATGGACATCTAGATCAAACACTACATGGACATCTAGATCTAACACTAGATGGACATCTAGATCTAACACTACATGGACATCTAGATCTAACACTAGATGGACATCTAGATCTAACACTAGATGGACATCTAGATCTAACACTACATGGACATCTAGATCTAACACTAGATGGACATCTAGATCTAACACTAGATGGACATCTAGATCTAACACTACATGGACATCTAGATCTAACACTAGATGGACATCTAGATCTAACACTAGATGGACATCTAGATCTAACACTACATGGACATCTAGATCTAACACTAGATGGACATCTAGATCTAACACTAGATGGACATCTAGATCTAACACTACATGGACATCTAGATCTAACACTAGATGGACATCTAGATCTAACACTAGATGGACATCTAGATCTAACACTACATGGACATCTAGATCTAACACTAGATGGACATCTAGATCTAACACTACATGGACATCTAGATCTAACACTAGATGGACATCTAGATCTAACACTAGATGGACATCTAGATCTAACACTACATGGACATCTAGATCTAACACTAGATGGACATCTAGATCTAACACTAGATGGACATCTAGATCTAACACTACATGGACATCTAGATCTAACACTAGATGGACATCTAGATCTAACACTAGATGGACATCTAGATCTAACACTACATGGACATCTAGATCTAACACTAGATGGACATCTAGATCTAACACTAGATGGACATCTAGATCTAACACTACATGGACATCTAGATCTAACACTACATGGACATCTAGATCTAACACTAGATGGACATCTAGATCTAACACTACATGGACATCTAGATCTAACACTAGATGGACATCTAGATCTAACACTAGACTTAAACTTCTGATTTAGAACTCTTAGACTTAAGAACTAGTTTAGATCTAGAATCTAGATTTAATCTATATTAGATTTACGTAAAAATATTAAAGCAGCTTTAAATGTACTCAATGGACCTTATTCACCAATCGTAAACAAACAACATTTAGTCTCGTGATAATATTGATAAAACATTGAAAAAAAACTGTTACGTGATAGCCGTTGTGTATTAAAAATTAGATCGTCATTTGCATTGAATCACGTGGCTAGATGTTGTTTGTTTACGATTGGTGAATGAGGTCCATTATCGCATAGTTTTGGTACACTACGGCTGACTGCGCCATATTTTTTAATTATTATTATTGACTAATTCCAATAATAGGCATTTAAATCTAGACTTAGAAGACATAGACTTAAAATTTCCTGGACATTAATTTATCATACTCTTGAAGTCTTGAATCAATAAAGCCTTTCATTCGGAAATTCCCGAACGCGATAGTCCTTTCAAGAACGCGTTAGCCCGGGTACGGTATTCAGCCTCATCGTGGCACCTGGGTGGAAACGGCTACTTGAGGGGGTAGCTAGGCTAAATGAATGGCGAAACATAACTCCCGTGGGGATACCCACAGGTAGACGAGAGTCAACCTCTTGCACGGGTTGGAAAAAAGCCCCCATGAACATGTCACACATCCATGCACTCAAAGTTCCTCAAAGGGACCGTTACATAAATGGCGAGTCCCCCACGGCTAGCTTGGTATAACGAAGGAAAATGGCGGAGGCTCCCGGTGTCCTCGGCCTTCGGCCATGTGCAGCCAAGCATGCGTGGGGGGCCAAAGGCATTGGAAACAGCAATGCTTTACATAGGCATTGACTCGGGTCTCTCTCAAACAGAACTGTGTTCACACAGGTTTTGTTTTTTTTTACTGTTTGGCGTCTAAACAGGGTTTTTTTCAAACTTAGGGCTCGAAGAGCCTTCGGCTCAGCCCTTGGACATTAACAAACAAGAACGCGTAAGTCCTTTCAAGACCACGATGTTGGCTCTAGTTCTAAATATAGTACTCGTGCCAAATTTACATTAAACGATTTTCCACATGTGGCCAACGAGCTAGTAATTCTTTAACAGTTATATACAATAACGGTTTAATTTATAGAAAAATCGTTACAATCTTATCTTATCTTATATAATACAGACGTTACTTCAAAAAAGAAGATGATTACGTCCTACGTGTCATGCATTTAGTCATGCATATTAACCAATGACTTAAATTCTGCCAAGTCACTGTTTTTTTCTGGCTAGCTCAGGCAACCCATTCCATGCTCTAATAGCACTAGGGAAGAAGGAGTATTTGTACAAATTTGTCCTAGCATATGGGACGAGGAATGTGCCTTTATTTTTGTGTCTTTCAGAGTATTTTATTAGATTTTGTTTTTGTATTTGAAGATTATGGTTCAGTGTTTTATGTATAATTGCTACTTTACTTTTGATCTAGATTGTATGTTACCTAGCTTTATATGTTTTTGGTACATTTTAAACCTATGACATTAATTATTGAGAACAATTTATATAGGACATGAGAGTCTTGTAAATAAAGTCTGATATATTATAACTCAGTGTTTCTTAGTAGTATCTAAGTTGTTTATACTAGATTGCTATAAAACGATAACTACAGGCAACATTCCTTTATTACACTTACACCTCACTGATTGAATCATACCCCTACACAAGCTATATCGAGTATAGAACTAAGAAGACTGGAAGGTTCTTTACAACCACCCAATCCCCACCCCACGAGAAAAAAACACTGAATGGAAAAATCGACATTATCGACTTCAACTACTCAAATGGCTGGCCTTAAAATCTAGACATGGAAGACGTTCCTCAGTATTCATTGATTCAACTCTTGAATGAATGCGGAAATATCCGAAGACGTTTAGTCCTTTCAAGACAAATATTTTCTAGTTCTCTAGCCAAATTTTAAGTTTATGTCTTTTTATTCTTTGAAAAATTATAACTGTCAAACTAGAGTGTTCCTAGCGTGGCCAACGAGCAAGTAATTCCACACAATCACACAATACACACACTACTTTTAAAAACTACATTTAAAAACCACGAACTTTTAGCCCGCCCCAGTTTTAAATAAAAGATTCCCTTCTTTGAATCACCCCGTGACATCCTAGAGTCAAATTAGTTGACCCGTAATACACAAATATTTTACCCGTAAATTATAGAAATATTGATTTATAAATCTACATATTTTTTTCTCCTTTTGTCAGGCATAGATCCTCACTAATCGTATTATACAAACCCTCCCCTCACCCAGAGGTGTAGTGTGGGGGGGGGGCAAGGAGGCACGATGCCCTGGGCGCCCCCCTAATGTGATGTTCAAGGAAAATGGGGGAGGGTGCCAATAAGTACCTTTCCCCGGGCGCAGGTTTTGCTCACTACGTCTCTGCCCCCACCCCAACAAAAAAAAAAAAAAAAAAAAAAAGCATATAGACCAACACGCTCACACATTTAATAGACCCTTATAGTCATATAGACCAACACTCTCACACATTTAATAGACCCTTATAGTCATATAGACCAACACTCTCACACATTTAATAGACCCTTATAGTCATATAGACCTACACTCTCACACATTTAATAGACCCTTATAGTCATATAGACCAACACTCTCACACATTTAATAGACCCTTATAGTCATATAGACCAACACTCTCACACATTTAATAGACCCTTATAGTCATATAGACCATAACTCTCACACATTTAATAGACCCTTATAGTCATATAGACCAACACTCTCACACATTTAATAGACCCTTATAGTCATATAGACCAACACGCTCACACATTTAATAGACCCTTATAGTCATATAGACCAACACTCTCACACATTTAATAGACCCTTATAGTCATATAGACCAACACTCTCACACATTAATAGACCCTTATAGTCATATAGACCATAACTCTCACACATTTAATAGACCCTTATAGTCATATAGACCAACACTCTCACACATTTAATAGACCCTTATAGTCATATAGACCAACACGCTCACACATTTAATAGACCCTTATAGTCATATAGACCAACACGCTCACACATTTAATAGACCCTAATATTCACGGAGGCGCGGTGGTTGAGCGGTAAAGCGCTTGGCTTCCGAACCGGGGACCGGGGTTCGAATCCTGGTGAAGACTGGGATTTTTAATTTCGGGATCTTCGGTGCCTCCGAGTCCACCCAGCTCTAATGGGTACTTGACCTAATTTTAATGAAAAGTAAAGGCGGTTGGTCGTTATGCTGGCCACATGACATGATTGTTAACCGTAGGCCACAGAGACAGATGACCTTTACACCATCTGCCCCATAGACCACGAATTCTACTTTACTAATATTCACATAGACAATTTTTTTTTGCATTTAAATAATCAAAGTACAATAGAGGCCTGCTCTAGATCCAATCGTTCTAGAAATGTGCTACACATTATCATTCACTTAAGTCTTTACATACATTTTTCCACTTACATACACGCTTTCGAACAGATGATTCGTGTTCTTTGTAGAAACACATTTAATAATCACACTAATTTAAGGATAATAACTCACTCTGACAATTATTTAAATCTAGAGGAGAACTAGATCTATATCTATGTAGATATAAATATAGATTTTTTAAAATAGGACGAAAGAACATTTCGCATAAAAAAGTTATTCATAACTGTTTAAAGCAGATGGAAATATTATATTGTACTTGAGACATTTAAATATCGGCTTTTAAAAAAAACATATTGGGCAGGAATTGCGAATAAAAAAAATGTTTTGATTAATTTGACCTCAGCGATTTTTATCTTACACATGGGTTAGTTGTTATAGGCTTAAGTTACGTAATAACAGGTTAAATCCTCCACAGCAAGCGGGAGAATTAATGACAATCAGTGAGATATACATTAGAACTTTGAATTAGGCCTCTATATATACATTAGGACTTTGAATTAGGCCTATATATAGACATTAGGACTTTGAATCAGGCCTATATATATATACATTAAAACTTTGAATTAGGCCTATATATATTTACATTAGGACATTGAATTAGGCCTATATATAGACATTAGGACTTTGAATTAGGCCTATATATAGACATTAGGAATTTGAATTAGGCCTATATATATATATACACATTAGGACTTTGAATTAGACCTATATATGGATGGATATTGTTAGCTTACTTGAAGAGTGCTAAAACACGTATATCTTTAGAACGACACATCTAATACAATCCTAACTGCAGTCATCCATTTAAAAAATAACTACTGTACTCTAAACTGTACTCTAAACAAAAAGCGCTACTTTCCTGCTTTATCAATAATTTCGTGATTTATTTTAGAATGAATGTAAAATATACGATAATTAAGACTTACCAAATGTGTGACTAATATCAACAGAGCTAACTGTCGATAGATTCATTTCTACCTACATGATACAAGAAAAGGTTATGTAATAATCTCCTCTATACTTGAATTGTCAATACAGTATCTTTAAAGTATAGAAAATATAGAAAATCTTTTATAGATTCTAGATCAAGTACATACATAGTCTACAATACAAGATTAGGGTTCTTACTTTTGTCAAAATTTGAATATTTTTTCAATGATGTATGTTGTTATTGTTCTTGTTTTGAAATCTTGAACTAAACATTTGACAACAATAAGTTAAAATATATGGAGGTCAGCATAACAAAGAAAAACAACTTTAAAATGTTAAAAAAATAAGTCTTGATTTAAGAAAACTTTATTATAATCAAGTTAGACAAACTACAAAGGCTAGAGAATCTGGAAGGTTTTTATATAAAGGTTATATTTAATTTATAATATAGAGTTTTACTTACGCTAAAAAAAATTAGTACAATGTCTTGTTGATTAACAGCGTTCGTAGCGTTCGTGGCGTTCGAGAAATGGCCGCCGTTTGATAATTTTAAAGCAGACGGAAAAACAAGAACGGGTTTTCCAGTTGTTAGCTTGTCACCAAAACATTTCTTTGAACAGGATGTATGTATTATTATAACATACATGTTCTCCAAATATTGTAGATCGCTTCTGAATTGTACACATTTTTAACTTAATAAAAATTGGTATTAAGAAAATGAATAATAAAGATGTTTAACTCTGCTCTAATAAAATCCCTTTTAAGAACCTTTGCCCCAGGAAAGAATTTTATCGCGTGACCAGGATGAAGGATTGGTTCTTTACACCCGGGCATGCTATTCTGCCTCAACGTGGCACTCGGGTGGAAACGATCTTTTGAGGAAGTAATTAGTCTAAATGAATTGCAAAACAAACTCCTGTGGGAGTGTCCAAGTGAATGCGAGAACTTTTCCATTACACGGAGCGAAGTTGAAAGAGAGCTCCACCGTCCCTGTTGATACTCTATGCGCCGTTCCTCAAGAGACCGTTACACTAATAGCTTGGTACAACATGGCGGAGGTTCCCAGTGTACTCGGCCTTGGCCATGCACCCGGAGTGCCGGATGCATCGGAAATAGCTTTACATAGGCATTGACTTGGATCTCCTCCAGACAGAACGGTTGTTCAAGCAGGCTTACAAGCCTAGAGCTCGAAGAGCCTTCGGCTCAGCTCTTTTGACAACCACACCGTTCTTCACAAACTCTTCTGTCTGGAGGCCCCAGTCTACAAGATGATTATTTAATGTGTGTGTGTGTGTGCGGTTATACATAGGGTTAGGGTTTACTTGGGCTACGGTTTGGGTTCGGCCGGAGGGGTTCCAGTTCCCGTAGCCTCAGCGTGCGCCTGAGGTGGAAATGTCTGCCCAGGTATGTGGATAGGCTCAAAAAGATACCATAGCCTTCAGTGGGCTAATATACTTGTGCTCTAGCGAGTGTACTTGTTTTTGTGGGGAGGATGGAAAAAAAGGCTTGCTAGCCCTGTTCTATTCCTCGCATTATTTCCCAGCGGGGACTATACGGTTGGTGATGGTTCCTCCACGGACTACGATGGTACAGTATGGAGCTTGTCTTAACCTGGGCTCGGTCTCCGGCCTCGCATGGAATGGAACCGATTTCTTTGGCCCTAGGGACCGTGACCCATGAACAAACAGATGTGATTATACAATCATCTTGTGGACTGGTGCTTCCAGAAAGAAGAGTTGGTAAAGAGCCAATCCTTCATCCTAGTCACGAGATAAAATGTTCAAAGCAGGGATTTCTCTCGAAACGAATCGGAAATCTCGACAAGATTTGTTCATGAGTTATGAACAGATAAAAGGGAACAACCGAAAACCTCATCGACTACAGTTTAAATATTTAGCTGGAGATACGATCAATTAATTAAATTAAAGCAACCATTTTTTGTGTGTGTTTACAAAGCTCATATCAACTCACTATATCAGTCTGTCTGCCAGGTCTATAATATGTACACACTATTTGTCCGACACACAATCTCGGATTAAGTTGAAATTTTGCACAATTATTACTTTTACCTGACAACACAAGAATCAATGTAATAAATTAACCAATTAATTAATTAACTATTGGTAATAAATTATTTTGTTTAGTATCTCAAACAAGGGAAAGAAAAAGTACTTGATTGAGGTGATGGTATAATCCAGATAAGGGCTCTGGTGGAGCGCCGTATTTCCACGATTTTAAGCCCCTAAACCCATGTAACGGTCTTAGTTGAAGCGTTCAGAAGGGCATAAGCATATGTTACAATATTCGTTCTTCCGAAAAATACAAAATTATTTATCGGTCACCTTTGTCAAATATTTTTGGAAGAAGAGTGGTCGAAGATATTTGTATTGCCAGTGTTCATTTTAGGTTTAGTATTTTTATCTCGATATTGACTTTTCATTTATGTACATTAATTACCTGCGTTGAAATATCACAATAATTATTGAGCATTAATCTACTTCAAAAAGGGATGTAACTCTATAAAAAATAATACGTTTTCTACATCCTTGGATTATCTCCATTTTAAAAAATTTTCCCCTGGCATTACTTTGAACTATAAAGTTAAACCAGTCACCTCCCATTATCACAAGAAATGAGATCTAACTTATACATTTTTTGTCTTTATCCAGTTTTACCCCTCCCTTTTTTTCCTTTAAAAAATTATTATTATTAACAATGTATTCTATAAAAAGAGTTTACGGGTCATACCAATCTCTCTACAGTTCCATATATGAGATAGGGACGGGCGTACCACGTATTTGGCAAATGTCCGGTGGGCTGGTACCCAATCGGACCTGCAGGGCCAGTGAAAGGGCCGCTAGAATGCCACCAAGAATCGTATCAAATTGTAAAAAAAAAATTATAATAATTGTTTTATAATTTTTTTATAAGAGGAGCACCCAGAGCGTCGTGATTTACAGACTCTAGTTAGGGCTACTAATCTAATGCATTTTCCAAAATTATGTACCGGTAATAGCCCTACTTCCTTTACAGTGCTCTTTATAGGCTTCATCCCATCTAGGGGCCTAGCGATGAACAAGCAACATAGATAGCTTATTAGCTCTAGAGCTGTCGTTGAAGTACATCTATTCGGATGAATCTATAAATGGACCAATCACAACTCTCCAGTCCTAGAGATGTCCACTCACATGCGAAGTGGTATTGCGTCGTAATTAATTCATTTATATTCTCTTATTTATTAGACATTAATGGATTGGTACATTTCATCCATATGTCCGAGAACATGGCTAGGAGTGAAACTGAACCCAAGGAGAACGTGCGATAGCTGCTGTTCTAGAGACAGACATTGGAAAGATGCAAAATTTATCGACAGGGTTGAATCTAGAAATTATACTGTCTTGTCTTGAGCTGGTGAACGAAGTCACTGCATGTTACAGATGTGTAAAGAATAAGCTGAGAAGCATCATGACAAAAAGCAGACAATTTCATGGTGATGGCTGTTGGTAAAGACTTGCTACGAGTAATCTATTTGGACACAGTCGAATAGTTTGTTGATGGGAGATCTTAATGAGCCTTGTATGTGAACAACAAGTACAATTAGTACATGCCTATGTCAATATAGGCCTATATGGTAGCATGATTATTTTTCACGTTATACAAGATCCAATTTCAAGAGTCATTAGGTAATACCAAGTAGTTTACAAAATTCTAAAATTGATTGTTCCTATTGCTAAACAAGCAGGCTAACTTCTAATAGAGATGCATTATGTTAAGTAAACCCAGTTTTCGTCACATTATCAAACTTAGCAGAATGATTTTGATGCTATGTATAATTGGATGCCCAATTTGGGGGCCCAGATTGCTGAGGAATTTCCGGGCCAACTTTGACATCCATGGACATTTGCTTTAACAAATAAGTAATCAGCTTTTTGATAACTCACATTGGATCAGACAGCTAGAAATCAATATAACTCAAATACTTAGACAAAAAGCACAAAAACTAGAACTGCATGATCTATATTGTATCAATATCTTATCCTAAGGGGCTCAAGTTTGTTTTTAACTATACAATAAACCCACGTTTGGAATTGTCATACAGCCTTATTGTGAATAGATATTGACATCGTTATATTGCTTAAGTGATTGATATTGATAAACGGATGGTCACAGCGTCTTGAGTCTACGCTAAATAAATCTAAATTGAAATCGTTGTTTACTTTTAAAAATATTGGTTTATTTATTTATTTTTTTCACAAGTACCTATGTATTATATATATATATATATATATATATATATATATATATATATATATATATATATATATATATATATATATATATATATATATTTGTTACATCAACACTTCAACAAGATTATGTAGATCTAGATCTGAAGTGGTGTTACAATACCCCCAGACAATTAGCCTGACCACCTGTTTCAATCAGTCGACGCTACTATCTTCCTCTCGCGACCTGGTTTCTTTAGTAGCTGTATAAAAACTAGACTAGTGTGACCTACATTGGAACAAACATCACAAACTTAAAACTTAAATATTTGAAATGGCACTGTTTTTCATGTCTCTTTCAGAAATAAAATGTGGGAGAGATGTCGAAGATACAGATATCTGAAAAAAGTGGAACAGAGAGACATCTGGAGAGGTAGAAGAGAGACATCTGGAGAGGGGGAAGAGAGACATCTGGAGAGGGAGAAGAGAGACATCTGGAGAGGTAGAAGAGAGACATCTAGAGAGGTAGAAGAGACATATGGAGAGGGGGAAGAGAGACATCTGGAAAGGGGGAAGAGAAACATCTGGAGAGGGAGAAAAGAGACATCTGGAGAGGTAGAAGAGAGACATCTAGAGAGGTAGAAGAGAGACATCTGGAGAGGGAGAAGAGAGACATCTGGAGAGGTAGAAGAGAGACATATAGAGAGGTTGAAGAGAGACATCTGGAGAGGGGGAAGAGAGACATCTGAAGAGGTAGAAGAGAGACATCTGGAGAGGTAGAAGAAAGACATCTGGAAAGGGAGAAGAGAGACATCTGGAGATGTATAAGAGAGACATCTGGAGAGGTAGAAGAGAGACATATGGAGATGGAGAAGAGAGACATCTGGAGAGGGAGAAGAGAGACATCTGTAGAGGGAGAACAGAGACATCTGGAGAGTGAGAAGAGAGACATCTGGAGAGGTAGAAGAGAGACATCTGGAGAGGGAGAAGAGAGACATCTGGAGAGGTAGAAGAGAGACATCTGGAGAGGGGGAAGAGAGACATCTGGAGAGAAGAGAGACATCTGGAGAGGGAGAAGAGAGACATCTGGAGAGCGAAAGAGAGACATCTGGAGAGGTAGAAGAGAGACATCTGGAGAGGGGGAAAAGAGACATCTGGAGATGTAAAAGAGAGACATATGGAGAGGGGGAAGAGACACATCTGGAGAGGGAGAAGAGACACATCTGGAGAGGGAGAAGAGAGACATCTGGAGAGGGAGAAGAGAGACATCTGGAGAGGTAGAAGTGACACATCTGGAGAGGAAGAAGAGAGACATCTGGAGAGGGAGAAGAGAGACATCTGGAGAGGGAGAAGAGAGACATCTGGAGAGGGAAGAGAGACATATGGAGAGGGGAAGAGAACATCTGGAGAGTAGAAGAGAGACATCTGGAGAGGTAGAAGGAACATTGGAGAGGAGAAGAGAGACATCTGGAGAGAAAGAGAGACATCTGGAGAGGAGAAGAGAGACATCTGGAGAGGGAAAGAGAGACGGAGAAGAAAGAAATATGGAGAGAGGAAAGAGAGACATCTGGAGAGCTAGACGAGAGACATCTGGAGAGGTAGAAGAGAGACATATGGAGAGGGAGAAGAGAGACATCTGGAGAGCGAAAGAGAGACATCTGGAGAGGTAGAAGAGAGACATCTGGAGAGGGGGAAAAGAGACATCTGGAGATGTAGAAGAGAGACATATGGAGAGGGGGAAGATAGACATCTGGAGAGGGAGAAGAGAGACATCTGGAGAGGTAGAAGAGAGACACCTGGAGAGGGAAGAGAGACATCTAGAGAGGTAGAAGAGAGACATCTGTAGAGGTAGAAGAGAGATATCTGGAGAGGGAGAAGAGAGACATCTAGAGAGGTAGAAGAGAGACATCTGGAGATGTAGAAGAGAGACATCTGGAGAGGTAGAAGAGAGACATCTGGAGAGGGAGAAGAGATACATATGGAGATGGAGAAGAGAGACATCTGGATAGGGAGAAGAGAGACATCTGGAGAGGTAGAAGAGAGACATCTGGAGAGGGAGAAGAGAGACATCTGGAGAGGGAGAATAGAGACATCTGGAGATGGAGAAGAGAGACATCTGGAGAGGGAGAAGAGAGACATCTGGAGAGGTAGAAGAGAGCCATCTGGAGAGGTAGAAGAGAGACACCTGGAGAGGGAGAAGAGAGACAACTGGAGAGGTAGAAGAGAGACATCTAGAGAGTGAACATCTGGAGAGGGGAAAAGAGACATCTGGAGAGGTAGAAGAGAGACATCTAGAGAGGTAGAAGAGAGACATCTGGAGAGGGAGAAGTAAGACATCTGGAGAGGTAGAAGAGAGACATCTGGAGATGTATAAGAGAGACATCTAGAGAGGTAGAAGAGAGACATATGGAGATGGGGAAGAGAGACATCTGGAGAGGGAGAAGAGAGACATCTGTAGAGGGAGAAGAGAGACATCTGGAGAGTGAGAAGAGAGACATCTGGAGAGGTAGAAGAGAGACATCTGGAGAGGGAGAAGAGAGACATCTGGAGAGGTAGAAGAGAGACATCTGGAGAGGGGGAAGAGAGACATCTGGAGAGGGGAAGAGACGCATCTGGAGAGGTAGAAGAGAGACATCTGGAGAGGAGAAAGAACATCTGAGAGGGAGAAGAGAGACATCTGGAGAGGGAGAAGAGAGACATCTGGAGAGGGAGAAGAGAGACATTGGAGAGGAGAAGAGAAATATGGAGAGAGAAAAGAGAGACATCTGGAGAGCTAGACGAGAGACATCTGGAGAGGTAGAAGAGAGACATATGGAGAGGGAGAAGAGAGACATCTGGAGAGCGTAAGAGAGACATCTGGAGAGGTAGAAGAGAGACATCTGGAGAGGGGGAAGAGAGACATCTGGAGATGTAGAAGAGAGACATATGGAGAGGGGGAAGAGAGACATCTGGAGAGGTAGAAGAGAGACATCTGGAGAGGTAGAAGGAACATGGAGAGGGAAGAGACATCTGGAGAGGAGAAGAAACATCTGGAGAGGTAGAGAGAGACATCTGAGAGGGAGAAAGAGACATCTGAGAGGGAAGAGAGACATCTGAGAGAGAAGAGAGACATCTGGAGAGTAGAAGAGAGACATCTGGAGAGGGGAAGAGAACATTGGAGAGGGAAGAGAGACATCTGGATAGGGAGAAGAGAGACATCTGGAGAGGTAGAAGAGAGACATCTGGAAAGGGAGAAGAGAGACAACTGGAGAGGGGGAAGAGACACATCTGGAGAGGGAGAAGAGAGACATCTGGAGAGGTAGAAGAGAGACATCTGGAGAGGGAGAAGAGAGACATCTGGAGAGGGAGAAGAGAGACATCTGGAGAGGGAGAAGAGAGACATCTGGAGAGGGAGAAGAGAGACATCTGGAGAGGAGAAGAGAGGCATATGGAGAGGGAGAAGAGAGACATCTGGAGAGGGAAAGAGAGACATCTGGAGAGGTAGAAGAGAGACATCTGGAGAGGAAGAGAGACATATGGAGAGGGGGAAGAGAGACATTTGGAGAGGTAGAAGAGAGACATCTGGAGAGGGAGAAGAGAGAGGGGAAGAGAGACATCTGGAGAGGGGAAGAGACACATCTGGAGAGGTAGAAGAGAGACATCTGGAGAGGGAAAGAGACACATCTGGAGAGGGAGAAGAGAGACATCTGGAGAGGGAGAAGAGAGACATCTGGAGAGGTAGAAGAGAGACATATGAAGAGGGAGAAGAGAGACATCTGGAGAGGGAGAAGAGAGACATCTGGAGAGGTAGAAGAGAGACATCTGAAGAGGGGGAAGAGAGACATCTAGAGAGGTAGAAGAGAGACATCTGGAGAGGTAGAAGAGAGACATCTGGAGAGATAGAAGAGAGAAATATGGAGAGAGGAAAGAGAGACATCTGGAGAGCTAGACGAGAGACATCTGGAGAGGTAGAAGAGAGACATATGGAGAGGGAGAAGAGAGACATCTGGAGAGCGAAAGAGAGACATCTGGAGAGGTAGAAGAGAGACATCTGGAGAGGGGGAAAAGAGACATCTGGAGATGTAGAAGAGAGACATATAGAGAGGGGGAAGAGACATCTGGAGAGGGAGAAGAGAGACATCTGGAGAGGTAGAAGAGAGACATCTGGAGAGGGGAAAGAGAGACATCTAGAGAGGTAGAAGAGAGACATCTGTAGAGGTAGAAGAGAGATATCTGGAGAGGGAGAAGAGAGACATCTAGAGAGGTAGAAGAGAGACATCTGGAGATATAGAAGAGAGACATCTGGAGAGGTAGAAGAGAGACATCTGGAGAGGGAGAAGAGATACATATGGAGATGGAGAAGAGAGACATCTGGATAGGGAGAAGAGAGACATCTGGAGAGGTAGAAGAGAGACATCTGGAGAGGGAGAAGAGAGACATCTGGAGAGGGAGAATAGAGACATCTGGAGATGGAGAAGAGAGACATCTGGAGAGGGAGAAGAGAGACATCTGGAGAGGTAGAAGAGAGCCATCTGGTGAGGTAGAAGAGAGACATCTGGAGAGGGAGAAGAGAGACATCTGGAGAGGGAGAAGAGAGACATCTGGAGAGTAAGAAGAGAGACATCTGGAGAGGGAGAAGAGAGACATATGGAGAGGGAGAAGAGAGACATATGGAGAGGGAGAAGAGAGACATCTGGAGAGGGGGAAGAGAGACATCTGGAGAGGGAGAAGAGAGACATCTAGAGAGGTAGAAGAGAGACATCTGGAGAGGTAGAAGAGAGACATCTGGAGAGGTAGAAGAGAGACATCTGGAGAGGGAGAAAAGAGACATCTGGAGAGGTAGAAGAAAGACATATAGAGAGGGGGAAGAGAGACATCTAGAGAGGTAGAAGAGAGACATCTGGAGAGGTAGAAGAGAAACATATGGAGAGCGGTAAGAGTAACATCTGGAGAGGGAGAAGAGAAACATCTGGAGAGGTAGAAGAGAGACATCTGGAGAGGGAGAAAAGAGACATCTGGAGAGGTAGAAGAGAGACATCTGGAGAGGGAGAAGAGAGACATCTGGAGAGGTAGAAGAGAGACATCTGGAGAGGGGAAGAGAGACATCTGAGAGGAAGAGAGACATCTGGAAAGGGGGAAGAGACACATCTGGAGAGGTAGAAGAGAGACATCTGGAGAGGTAGAAGTGACACATCTGGAGAGGGAGAAGAGAGACATCTGGAGAGGGAGAAGAGAGACATCTGGAGAGGGAGAAGAGAGACACCTGGAGAGGTAAAGAGAGACATATGGAGAGAGGGAAGAGAGACATCTGGAGAGCTAGAAGAGAGACATCTGGAGAGGTAGAAGAGAGGCATATGGAGAGGGAGAAGAGAGACATCTGGAGAGGGAAAGAGAGACATCTGGAGAGGTAGAAGAGAGACATCTGGAGAGGTAGAAGAGAGACATCTGGAGATGTAGAAGAGAGACATATGAAGAGGGGGAAGAGACACATGACATATGAGAGGGGGAAGAGAACATTGGAGAGGTAGAAAAGAGACATCTGGAGAGGGAGAAGAGAGACATCTAGAGAGGTAGAAGAGAGACATGTGGAAAGGGGGAAGAGAGACATCTGGAGAGGGGGAAGAGACACATCTGGAGAGGTAGAAGAGAGACATCTGGAGAGGTAGAAGTGACACATCTGGAGAGGGAGAAGAGAGACATCTGGAGAGGGAGAAGAGAGACATCTGGAGAGGGAGAAGAGAGACATCTGGAGAGGGAAAGAGAGACATATGGAGAGAGGGAAGAGAGACATCTGGAGAGCTAGAAGAGAGACATCTGGAGAGGTAGAAGAGAGACATCTGGAGAGGGAGAAGAGAGACATCTGGAGAGGGAAAGAGAGACATTGAGAGGAGAAGAGAGACATCTGGAGAGGGAGAAGAGAGACATCTGGAGAGGTAGAAGAGAGACATCTGGAGAGGGGGAAGAGAGACACCTAGAGAGGTAGAAGAGAGACATCTGGAGAGGGAGAAGAGAGACATCTGGAGAGCGAGAAGAGAGACATCTAGAGAGGTAGAAGAGAGACATCTGGAGAGGGAGAAGAGAGACATCTGGAGAGGTAGAAGAGAGACATCTGGAGAGGTAGAAGAGAGACATCTGGAGAGGGAGAAGAGAGACATCTAGAGAGGTAGAAGAGAGACATCTGGAGATGTAGAAGAGAGACATCTGGAGAGGTAGAAGAGAGACATATTGAGAATTGAAAGAGAGATATATTTTAATAAAAGTTTCTTCAATTTAGACAACTGCCTTTGAAAGTGTAACTTATACTTGACGTGATTTAGACGTCTTTTTACATTTCCTCTATCTACCTTCTGAATTCATGGGAACTGGAATCTAGGTAGACGCGTTCTCGAAAATGGTTGTAACGATTTTTCTAGAAATTTGCAAATGAGGTATTTTTGGGACATTAAAATTATAGCTACTTGGCTAACAGAGAAAACTATAGTTTGAACATTATAAGGTTTTGAAATATTATCTTCTAAAACTAAAATTGGTCTAGAAAATCTTTAATAATTTTGTTTGTAAAAGTGTTTTTTTAATCTTATAAAATGTAGACGTTATTTCAAACACAAACAAAAAGATGATTTCGTCCTACTCGTGTCCCTAGGTTGATCTAGTCATGCATATTAACCAATGACCTAAATTCTGCCAAGTCACTGGTTTTTCTGGCTAGCTCAGGCAACCCATTCCATGCTTTAATAGCACTAGGTAAGAAAAAGCATTTGTACAAATATATCCTAGCATATGGAATGTGAAGTGTGCTTTTATCTTTGTGTCTTTCTGAGTACTTTATTAGGTTTTGTATTTGAAGATTATGGTTTATTGTTTTATGTATAATTGCTACTCTAGTTTTAAGTCTTCTATCATGAAGGCTTTCTAAATTTAGTTATTTTACTAAAGGTGTTACTCTAGTCAAATGTGAAGATTAATTTGTTATGAATCTCACTGCTCTATTTCGTGTCTGTTTCAGTTTCTTAATGTTCTGCATATTCTAGTATTGGCCTAACCAAGGTTAAATACAATTTTAGTTTTATGTTTTTATCGATTTGTAGAAATTTCTTTTAATAAACATTAACGCTTTATTCGATTTTAAAAATAGTTTCATCACTAAAAACATATATTTCCGCATGTAAGCCCTAGTCATTAAATAGTTTCATTAATAAATAGAAATTCAAGAATATTTAACGCATCGTTGTGTAAGTCTGGATCTACCATTAGAATTGTATCAACTTGAGAGGAAATATACCTACGCCAGAAGTTATTTCGGGAGCGGGAATTGAAATGGGGCCGGGGTACAAAATGTTCCTTTTTCAAATCTATCATTCATTAGTTATTAAGAGCAAAATTATCGTTTTTATAAAGGTTTTTCCGATCTTTAAAGTAGGAATAGTCATTTTTTAAATGTTTTTTTTTTGTCTGTTTTACTAGATATTTCTCTGTCTAGTCATAAAACATATTTTTTTAATTGATTTTTTTTTACCCACAAACCCGAAAAAAAAACAACTGGTTATAACCTTATATAAATCTACCCAGAGTATAGAAAATTTTGGATGCCAAATCTATAAACATATATGGACAGTAGTCAAGACTAAATTGGTGGATTTAGTTAGAGATATATTGTTACTATTGCGTATTACTAAATTGTATAAGTATTATATACATATTTATATTATCACATATTAATTCTAGCAGACCAGCTATAGTCATACATAAGAAGTTGCTCAAAATGTCAGAGCGTTTATTTCTATATTCAACTTTATACTGGATACTTGTAGAAATTCCCACTGACTTGTGTTCAAAAGAGACCGAATTTAATTTTAAGATGATTTTATTTTAAAAGTAAAAAAAAAATAAGTCAAAATTTTCACTGTGTTCCAATTATGTAGTATTGTTTCCCCAAAGAAATATATAAGCTGTCTAGGAAAATCGTTAAAGCCGTTTTCGAAATCCTTGTCAAGGTTGTAGGTTTTAGATTCCACCCATGAAGAGGTAACAAGCTGATAAGGGAATAGTAAACAAAACAAACAAACATGAAACGACTAATTAGTAAAAGTTCTGAATTTAATCAAATTTTATATAATAGTAGAAGTGTTTTTTTCCTTAGAATTGCTTAGCACACCCTTCTGCACAAACCTTTATTTTAAACTCAATTCTGTCTCTTTCAAACAAAGTTGCTTTTTTTTCATGTTTAAACATTTCATTGAAGTCCCAGCATCTGCTCTATTGTCTAACAAAAATATGGTCCGGGTATTGATATATTGATATAGTTTGCTTTCACCAGTCACGTGACTTGAGAAATCAGTGTCGCATAATGGCCTCCTGCCAATACTATCTTGTTTACATTGGTGGAGTTCTATGTAGGTCATGGCTTCATCTGATTGTAATTCTGGCCCCTCGTACATCAAAGAGACTGATGACAAGATGTCGATACACACACACACACACACACACACACACACATACACACACACACATACATACATACATACATACATACATACATATATATATATATATATATATATATATATATATATATATATATATATATATATATATATATATATATATATATATATATATATATAAATATATATATATATATATATATATATGTGAAGACTTGTTGGTCCAGGGTCGTTGTCACCATATGTTGCCCTGGTTTGTAGTAGCGACTACAACTGATTCCTATAACTAAATGAAATCATGTTACTTGAAAATCCTTCACTAAACACTCTGGTCAGTGTGAACAATTCGTTAAACCCATACTATTTTACTGGTCTGAATTCATCATTGAAATAAATTATTCATTTAGATTATTGAATAATCGATACATACTTCATTATTCGATAATTGATTACATAATTAGAATGGATTGACACATTTACAGATCTTACGTTTCAGCTCGTGACCTGAATTAAATAATGAGGTCTAACAAGAGATTAAGTGATTTGAAAGTCAATAAAGTAATTTGACTCTAAGAAACTATAGCAATACTTCTGTGCTCTAGCACCCATAATAAGGTCATCGGGTCTGAGGATTAAGGAAGAGCTTTAAGAAACAGATAAACTAAAGCGAATGGTACAAGTGGCTAGACGATATTTCTGTTTCCAAGGAACGAATACACCGAATAGATCGAACTATTTTTTATTGTTGTTTTACTTATGTTCAAACTGAGCCGAAAGCAAGTTTTATATGGTAAACATTTGAAATTTTACATAGCGAAATGAAGGCTAATAAAAATAGAAATTTGAAATGACCATAAAAAAAGAAAACAAAACAAAAAACTGATGTCTTTTAAACGCTGAGATCACGCTAGTTTTTTTTTTTCGATAGTTTAGATCAGCGGTTCTCAATCTTTTTAGCTTGGCGACTCTTTTTACAATTAGTTAGAATGGCGACCCCCAACATTAAATTATTTTGGTCTATAAGTTTGATGTTACAAAATTATAATTGGAGGTCATGTAAATATATGATTTGCATTGCCAATGCTTAATGTTTAATCACGGTAGAGTATGTAATTATATTTTTTAAATAGATATTTCTCCTTATTATTCAATTATCCAGAATTGTGACGGCCTATTTAAAGAGAAATGTTTCATTGTTCAACTATTTCGGTCTATTCAAGACGCAATACTTCACTTTTTCCCGTGTGGACATTGCAATATCTTCGCTGTTGCACAGCGTTATATTCATTTATTTTTTGTGAAAGAAAAATTCATCGACATCTTAATTAACACAAAGATAGTCAAGCCCATTACAGACGTTCGTTTGCTATATTAACCTCGAAAGTCCCTCGTATAATTACGTTGGCCAGTGCTGCCTCCTCCTTAAGGAGACTTAATTGGAACTGTTTTGTTGTTACTAGGGTATGACTAGTGCGATCTAGATGCCAGGAGAATGCATTTCGAAACACTGTTAGCAGAAAGTAACAGGTGATCGAGACACGCTCGGTTGAAGATTTTTTTTTCAAGGAAAGTTTATAGTGACCCGAACTCATTTTAGAAAATTAATGAGGGGTGCAGTATCCCACGTCGTTATGTAGTTCCATTTGCGACCTACTTATCATATTTTGCCGGATCCAGCCCTTGTCCACCGCTGGTCGTTTTAGATTTTCTTTTCTCCGTCTATGCCTGTTCTAGGCAGTGGTTTTTCTTCTGGTCTCAAATGTGTATCCAGCAGCCATTGTAAGTGACCTCCACTTGTCTCGTTCCGAAGCCGCCTGCATCGAGTTGCTCTCTTCTATTTCAGTTTTAAGCAAGATTGCACCTAAACAGGTCACTAAAGTGTTTCTTGACACCTTTCAGCTCACCATACATAGAAGTGCTCGCTTAAGAGTCTATCAGCTCACCATACATATACATACATACAAGCAGTGCTCGCTTAAGAGTCTATCAGCTCACCATACATATACATACATACAAGAAGTGCTCGCTTAAGAGTCTATCAGCTCACCATACATATACATACATACAAGCAGTGCTCGCTTAAGAGTCTATCAGCTCACCATACATATACATACATACAAGCAGTGCTCGCTTAAGAGTCTATCAGCTCACCATACATATACATACATACAAGAAGTGCTCGCTTAAGAGTCTATCAGCTCACCATACATATACATACATACAAGAAGTGCTCGCTTAAGAGTCTATCAGCTCACCATACATATACATACATACAAGAAGTGCTCGCTTAAGAGTCTATCAGCTCACCATACATATACATACATACAAGAAGTGCTCGCTTAAGAGTCTATCAGCTCACCATACATATACATACATACAAGAAGTGCTCGCTTAAGAGTCTATCAGCTCACCATACATATACATACATACAAGCAGTGCTCGCTTAAGAGTCTATCAGCTCACCATACATATACATACATACAAGCAGTGCTCGCTTAAGAGTCTATCAGCTCACCATACATATACATACATACAAGCAGTGCTCGCTTAAGAGTCTATCAGCTCACCATACATATACATACATACAAGAAGTGCTCGCTTAAGAGTCTATCAGCTCACCATACATATACATACATACAAGCAGTGCTCGCTTAAGAGTCTATCAGCTCACCATACATATACATACATACAAGAAGTGCTCGCTTAAGAGTCTATCAGCTCACCATACATATACATACATACAAGAAGTGCTCGCTTAAGAGTCTATCAGCTCACCATACATATACATACATACAAGCAGTGCTCGCTTAAGAGTCTATCAGCTCACCATACATATACATACATACAAGAAGTGCTCGCTTAAGAGTCTATCAGCTCACCATACATATACATACATACAAGCAGTGCTCGCTTAAGAGTCTATCAGCTCACCATACATATACATACATACAAGCAGTGCTCGCTTAAGAGTCTATCAGCTCACCATACATATACATACATACAAGCAGTGCTCGCTTAAGAGTCTATCAGCTCACCATACATATACATACATACAAGCAGTGCTCGCTTAAGAGTCTATCAGCTCACCATACATATACATACATACAAGCAGTGCTCGCTTAAGAGTCTATCAGCTCACCATACATATACATACATACAAGCAGTGCTCGCTTAAGAGTCTATCAGCTCACCATACATATACATACATACAAGCAGTGCTCGCTTAAGAGTCTATCAGCTCACCATACATATACATACATACAAGCAGTGCTCGCTTAAGAGTCTAGGTTTTATCTCTAATCAACACGTCCATGATTTTTAT
>JAZGLO010005418.1:0-52503 GCA_036873155.1 Biomphalaria sudanica | reverse complement strand
ATTTCGTCCTTTGGACAATTAGTCTAATTCTTTTAGTTTGAAAGTATTTTTTCAGAATAGGCTCAAACTTCAAGATATTCAAGTTCAGACTGTGAAGTGGGCTCTACAGAATTCAACATGCCAGTGTAACATTGGCATTAAGGTAAAGTTATTTAAACATTATTGAACTTTCATAAATGTTTTATTTTTTTTTTTTTGTGAATTGTTTTGTCTTGACAGCCGTTGGACAAATGTTTTTGTCAAAACTGTATTGTATGTTTTAAATGTTAGCATGTTTAATGTTGTATTTTCTTTGAAGCTTATTTAATTTTAGATTTTTTTCTTAATATTTTTTAGCGTAGCTCTATTATTTCAATTTTTTTTTTTAAATTTTGTCCTTTGGAGAATTAGTCTAATTATTTTAGTTTGAAAGTATTTTTTCAGAAGAGGCTCATACTTCAAGACATTCAAGTTTCTACTGTGATGTGGGCTTCACAGAACTGAACATGCCAGTGTGACAATAGCATTAAGGTGAAGTTATTTAAACATTATTGAACCTTGATAAAGTTTTGTTTTGTTTGTTTTGAATTGTTTTGTCTTGACGGCCGTCGGACAAATGTTTTTTTATCAAAATATGTATTGTATGTTTTTAAATATTAACATGTTTGCTGTTTTATTTTCTTTGAAGTTTGTTAAATTTTAGATTTTTTTATAATTTTGTTTAGAGTAGCTCTATTAATTTTAATCAATTTTTTTTTTTAAATTTTGTCCTTTGGAGAATTAGTCTAATTCTTTTAGTTTGAAAGTATTTTTTCAGAAGAGGCTCATACTTCAAGACATTCAAGTTTGGACTGAGATGTGGGCTCTACAGAACTCAACATGACAGTGTGACATTAGCATTTAGGTGAAGTTATTTAAACATTATTGAACCTTCATAAATGTTTTTGTTTTGTTCGTTTGTGAATTGTTTTGTCTTGACGGCCGTCGGACAAATGTTTTTTATCAAAATATGTATTGTATGTTTTAAATGTTAACATGTTTGATGTTTTATTTTCTTTGAAGTTTTTTTTAATTTTAGATTTACTTATAATTTTTTTTTAGTCTAGCTTTATTATTTCAATTTTTTATTTATTTCGTCCTTTCGAGAATTAGTCTAATTCTTTTAGTTTAAAAGTATTTTTTCAGAAGAGGCTCATACTTCAAGACACATAAGTTCGGACTGTGATGTGGGCTCTACAGAATTCAACATGCCAGTGTGACATTAGCATTAAGGTGAAGTTATTTAAACATTATTTAACCTTCATAAATGTTTTGTTTTGTTCGTTTGTGAATTGTTTTGTCTTGACGGCCGTCGGACAATTTTTTTTTGTTGTCAAAACCGTATTGTATGTTGTAAATGTTAACATGTTTAATGTTTTATTTTCTTTGAAGTTTATTTAATTTTAGATTTACTTATAATTGTTTTTTAGTGTAGCTATTTTATTTCAATTATTTTTTTTTTCGTCCTTTGGAGAATTAGTCTAATTTTTTTAGTTTGAAAGTATTTTTTCAGAAGAGGCTCATACTTAAAGACATTCAAGTTTGGACTGTGATGTGGGCTCAACAGAAACTCATTTAGCCAGTGTGACATTAGCATTAAGGTGAAATTATTTAAACATTATGGAACCTTCATAAATGTTTTATTTTGTTTTTTTTGTGAAATGTTTTGTCTTGACGGCCGTTTGACAAATGTTTTTTTTATCAAAACTGTATTGTATGTTTTAAATGTTAGCATGTTTAATGTTGTATTTTCTTTGAAGCTTATTTAATTTTAGATTGTTTTCTTAATATTTTTTAGCGTAGCTCTATTATTTCAATTTTTTTAATATATTTTTGTCCTTTGGAGAATTAGTCTAATTCTTTTAGTTTAAAAGTATTTTTTTCAGAAGAGGCTCATACTTCAAGGACATTCAAGTTGGGACTGTGATGTGGGCTCTACAGAATTCAACATGCCAGTGTGACATTAGCATTAAGGTGAAGTTATTTTAAACATTATTAAACCTTCATAAATGTTTTGTTTTGTTTGTTTGTGAATTGTTTTGTCTTGACGGCCGTCGGACAAATGTTTTTTATCAAAATATGTATTGTATGTTGTAAATGTTAACATGTTTGATGTTTTATTTTCTTTAAAGTTTATTTAATTTTAGATTTACTTATAATTTTTTTTTAGTCTAGCTTTATTATTTCAATTTTTTTTTTTATTTCGTCCTTTCGAGAATTAGTCTAATTCTTTTAGTTTAAAAGTATTTTTTCAGAAGAGGCTCATACTTCAAGACACATAAGTTCGGACTGTGATGTGGGCTCTACAGAATTCAACATGCCAGTGTGACATTAGCATTAAGGTGAAGTTATTTAAACATTATTAAACCTTCATAAATGTTTTGTTTTGTTTGTTTGTGAATTGTTTTGTCTTGATGGCCGTCGGACAATTTTTTTTTGTTGTCAAAACCGTATTGTATGTTGTAAATGTTAACATGTTTAATGTTTTATTTTCTTTTAAAGTTTATTTAATTTTTAGATTTACTTATAATTGTTTTTTAGCGTAGCTATATTATTTCAATTATTTTTTTTTTTCGTCCTTTGGAGAATTAGTCTAATTTTTTTAGTTTGAAAGTATTTTTTTCAGAAGAGGCTCATACTTAAAGACATTCAAGTTTGGACTGTGATGTGGGCTCTACAGAAACTCATTTAGCCAGTGTGACATTAGCATTAAGGTGAAATTATTTAAACATTATTGAACCTTCATAAATGTTTTTATTTTGTTTTTTTTGTGAAATGTTTTGTCTTGACGGCCGTTCGACAAATGTTTTTTGTCAAAACTGTATTGTATGTTTTAAATGTTAGCATGTTTAATGTTGTATTTTCTTTGAAGCTTATTTAATTTTAGATTGTTTTCTTAATATTTTTTTAGCGTAGCTCTATTATTTCAATTTTTTTAATATATTTTTGTCCTTTGGAGAATTAGTCTAATTCTTTTAGTTTAAAAGTATTTTTTCAGAAGAGGCTCATACTTCAAGACATTCAAGTTGGGACTGTGATGTGGGCTCTACAGAATTCAACATGCCAGTGTGACATTAGCATTAAGGTGAAGTTATTTAAACATTATTAAACCTTCATAAATGTTTTGTTTTGTTCGTTTGTGAATTGTTTTGTCTTGACGGCCGTCGGACAAGTTTTTTTTGTTGTCAAAACCGTATTGTATGTTGTAAATGTTAACATGTTTAATGTTTTATTTTCTTTAAAGTTTATTTAATTTTTAGATTTACTTTATAATTATTTTTTAGTATAGCTCTATTATTTCAATTTTTTTTTTTATTTCGTCCTTTGGAGAATTAGTCTAATTTTTTTAGTTTGAAAGTATTTTTTTCAGAAGAGGCTCATACTTCAAGACATTCAAGTTTGGACCTGTAATGTGGGCTCTACAGAACTCATTTAGCTAGTGTGACATTAGCATTAAGGTGAAGTTATTTAAACATTATTGAACCTTCATAAATGTTTTATTTTGTTTGTTTGTGAAATGTTTTGTCTTGACGGCCGTTGGACAAATGTTTTTTGTCAAAACCGTATTGTATTTTTAAATGTTAGCATGTTTAATGTTGTATTTTCTTTGAAGCTTATTTAATTTTAGATTGTTTTTCTTAATATTTTTTAGCGTAGCTCTATTATTTCAATTTTTTTAAATATATTTTTGTCCTTTGGAGAATTAGTCTAATTCTTTTAGTTTAAAAGTATTTTTTCAGAAGAGGCTCATACTTCAAGACATTCAAGTTGGGACTGTGATGTGGGCTCTACAGAATTCAACATGCCAGTGTGACATTAGCATTAAGGTGAAGTTATTTAAAACATTATTAAACCTTCATAAATGTTTTGTTTTGTTTGTTTGTGAATTGTTTTGTCTTGACGGCCGTCGGACAAATGTTTTTTTTTCAAAATATGTATTGTATGTTTTAAATGTTAACATGGTTTGATGTTTTATTTTCTTTGAAGTTTTATTTAATTTTTAGATTTACTTATAATTTTTTTTTTAGTCTAGCTTTATTATTTCAATTTTTTTTTTTATTTCGTCCTTTCGAGAAATTAGTCTAATTCTTTTAGTTTAAAAGTATTTTTTCAGAAGAGGCTCATACTTCAAGACACATAAGTTCGGACTGTGATGTGGGCTCTACAGAATTCAACATGCCAGTGTGACATTAGCATTAAGGTGAAGTTATTTAAACATTATTAAACCTTCATAAATGTTTTGTTTTGTTCGTTTGTGAATTGTTTTGTCTTGACGGCCGTCGGGACAATTTTTTTTGTTGTCAAAACCGTATTGTATGTTGTAAATGTTAACATGTTTAATGTTTTATTTTCTTTGAAGTTTATTTAATTTTAGATTTACTTATAATTGTTTTTTTAGCGTAGCTATATTATTTCAATTTTTTTTTTTTTTCGTCCTTTGGAGAATTAGTCTAATTTTTTTAGTTTGAAAGTATTTTTTCAGAAGAGGCTCATACTTAAAGACATTCAAGTTTGGACTGTGATGTGGGCTCTACAGAACTCATTTAGCCAGTGTGACATTAGCATTAAGGTGAAATTATTTAAACATTATTGAACCTTCATAAATGTTTTTATTTTGTTTTTTTTGTGAAATGTTTTGTCTTGACGGCCTTTCGACAAATGTTTTTTGTCAAAAACTGTATTGTATGTTTTAAATGTTAGCATGTTTAATGTTGTATTTTCTTTGAAGCTTATTTAATTTTAGATTGTTTTCTTAATATTTTTTAGCGTAGCTCTATTATTTCAATTTTTTTAATATATTTTTGTCCTTTGGAGAATTAGTCTAATTCTTTTAGTTTTAAAAGTATTTTTTCAGAAGAGGCTCATACTTGAAGACATTCAAGTTGGGACTGTGATGTGGGCTCTACAGAATTCAACATGCCAGTGTGACATTAGCATTAAGGTGAAGTTATTTAAACATTATTAAACCTTCATAAATATTTTGTTTTGTTCGTTTGTGAATTGTTTTGTCTTGACGGCCGTCGGACACATTTTTTTTTGTTGTCAAAACCGTATTGTATGTTGTAAATGTTAACATGTTTAATGTTTTATTTTCTTTAAAGTTTATTTAATTTTAGATTTACTTATAAATTTTTTTTTAGTATAGCTCTATTATTTCAATTTTTTTTTTAATTTCGTCCTTTGGAGAATTAGTCTAATTTTTTTTAGTTTGAAAGTATTTTTTCAGAAGAGGGCTCATACTTCAAGACATTCAAGTTTGGACTGTAATGTGGGCTCTACAGAACTCATTTAGCTAGTGTGACATTAGCATTAAGGTGAAGTTATTTTAAACATTATTGAACCTTCATAAATGTTTTATTTTGTTTGTTTGTGAAATGTTTTGTCTTGACGGCCGTTGGACAAAATGTTTTTTTGTCAAAACCGTATTGTATTTTTAAATGTTAGCATGTTTAATGTTGTATTTTCTTTGAAGCTTATTTAATTTTAGATTGTTTTCTTAATATTTTTTAGCGTAGCTCTATTATTTCAATTTTTTAAATATATTTTTGTCCTTTGGAGAATTAGTCTAATTCTTTTAGTTTAAAAGTATTTTTTCAGAAGAGGCTCATACTTCAAGACATTCAAGTTGGGACTGTGATGTGGGCTCTACAGAATTCAAACATGCCAGTGTGACATTAGCATTAAGGTGAAGTTATTTAAACATTATTAAACCTTCATAAATGTTTTGTTTTGTTTGTTTGTGAATTGTTTTGTCTTGACGGCCGTCGGACAAATGTTTTTTTTCAAAATATGTATTGTATGTTTTAAATGTTAACATGTTTGATGTTTTCTTTTCTTTGAAGTTTATTTAATTTTAGATTTACTTATAATTTTTTTTTAGTCTAGCTTTATTATTTCAATTTTTTTTTTTTATTTCGTCCTTTCGAGAATTAGTCTAATTCTTTTAGTTTAAAAGTATTTTTTCAGAAGAGGCTCATACTTCAAGACACATAAGTTCGGACTGTGATGTGGGCTCTACAGAATTCAACATGCCAGTGTGACATTAGCATTAAGGTGAAGTTATTTAAACATTATTAAACCTTCATAAATGTTTTGTTTTGTTCGTTTGTGAATTGTTTTGTCTTGACGGCCGTCGGACAATTTTTTTTTGTTGTCAAAACCGGTATGTTGTAAATGTTAACATGTTTAATGTTTTATTTTCTTTGAAGTTTATTTAATTTTAGATTTACTTATAATTGTTTTTTAGCGTAGCTATATTATTTCAATTAATTTTTTTTCGTCCTTTGGAGAATTAGTCTAATTTTTTTAGTTTGAAAGTATTTTTTCAGAAGAGGCTCATACTTAAAGACATTCAAGTTTGGACTGTGATGTGGGCTCTACAGAACTCATTTAGCCAGTGTGACATTAGCATTAAGGTGAAATTATTTAAACATTATTGAACCTTCATAAATGTTTTATTTTGTTTTTTTGTGAAATGTTTTGTCTTGACGGCCGTTGGACAAATGTTTTTTGTCAAAATACGTATTGTATGTTTTAAATGTTAACTTGTTAAATGTTTTATTTTTTTTGAAGTTTATTTAATTTTATAATTTTTTTATAATTTTTTTTTAGCGTAGCTCTACTATTTTAATTTTTTAAAAAAATTTCGTCTTTTGGAGAATTAGTCTAATTCTTTTAGATTGAAAGTATTTTTTCAGAAGAGGCTCATACTTCAAGACATTCGTGTTTGGACTGAGATGTTGGCTCTACATAACTTAACATGCCAGTGTAACATAAGCAATAAGGTGAAGTTATTTAAACATTATTGAACCTTCATAAATGTTTTGTTTTGTTCGTTTGTAAATTGTTTTTTTTGACGTCGGTCGGACAAAAGTTTTTTGTCAAAACTGTATTGTATGTTTTTAATGTTAACTTGTTTAATGTTTTATTTTCTTTTAAGTGTATTTGATTTTAGATTCACTTATAATTTTTTTTTAGGGTAGCTTTATTATTTCATTTTTTTTTTTAAATTTCGTCCTTTGGACAATTAGTCTAATTCTTTTAGTTTGAAAGTATTTTTTCAGAATAGGCTCATACTTCAAGATATTCAAGTTCAGACTGTGAAGTGGGCTCTACAGAACTCATTTAGCCAGTGTGACATTAGCATTAAGGTGAAGTCATTTAAACATAATTGAACCTTCATAAATGTTTTGTTTTGTTCGTTTGTGAATTGTTTTGTCTTGACGGCCGTCGGACAAATGTTTTTTGTCAAAACTGTATTGTATGTTTTTAATGTTAACTTGTTTAATGTTTTATTTTCTTTTAAGTGTATTTGATTTTAGATTTACTTATAATTTTTTTTTAGGGTAGCTTTATTATTTCATTTTTTTTTTAAATTTCGTCCTTTGGACAATTAGTCTAATTCTTTTAGTTTGAAAGTATTTTTTCAGAATAGGCTCATACTTCAAGATATTCAAGTTCAGACTGTGAAGTGGGCTCTACAGAATTCAACATGACAGTGTGACATTAGCATTAAGGTGAAGTTATTTAAACATTATTAAACCTTCATAAATGTTTTGTTTTGTTCGTTTGTGAATTGTTTTTTCTTGACGGCCGTCGGACAATTTTTGTTGTTGTCAAAACCGTATTGTATGTTGTAAATGTTAACATGTTTAATGTTTTATTTTCTTTGAAGTTTATTTAATTTTAGATTTACTTATAATTGTTTTTCAGCATAGCTATATTATTTCAATTTTTTTTTTTCGTCCTTTGGAGAATTAGTCTAATTTTTTTAGTTTGAAAGTATTTTTTCAGAAGAGGCTCATACTTAAAGACATTCAAGTTTGGACTGTGATGTGGGCTCTACAGAACTCATTTAGCCAGTGTGACATTAGCATTAAGGTGAAATTATTTAAACATTATTGAACCTTCATAAATGTTTTATTTTGTTTTTGTGAAATTTTTTGTCTTGACAGCTGTTGGACAAAGGTTTTTTGTCAAAACCGTATTGTATTATTTAAATGTTAGCATGTTTAATGTTGTATTTTCTTTGAAGCTTATTTAATTTTAGATTGTTTTCTTAAAATTTTTTAGCGTAGCTTTATCATTTCAAATTTTTTTATCTATTTTTGTCCTTTGGAGAATTAGTCTAAGTCTTTTAGTTTAAAAGTATTTTTTCAGAAGAGGCTCATACTTCAAGACATTCAAGTTTGGACTGTGATGTGGGCTCTACAGAACTCAACATGCCAGTGTGGCATTAGCATTTAGGTGAAGTTATTTAAACATTATTGAACCTTCATAAATGTTTTGTTTTGTTCGTTTGTGAATTGTTTTGTCTTGACGGCCGTCGGACAAATGTTTTTTATCAAAATATGTATTGTATGTTTTAAATGTTAACATGTTTGATGTTTTATTTTCATTGAAGTTTATTTAATTTTCGATTTACTTATAATTTTTTTTTAGTCTAGCTTTATTATTTTAATTTTTTTTTTTATTTCGTCCTTTCGAGAATTAGTCTAATTCTTTTAGTTTAAAAGTATTTTTTCAGAAGAGGCTCATACTTCAAGACACATAAGTTCGGACTGTGATGTGGGCTCTACAGAATTCAACATGCCAGTGTGACATTAGCATTAAGGTGAAGTTATTTAAACATTATTAAACCTTCATTAATGTTTTGTTTTGTTCGTTTGTGAATTGTTTTGTCTTGATGGCCGTCGGACAATTTTTTTTGTTGTCAAAACCGTATTGTATGTTGTAAATGTTAACATGTTTAATGTTTTATTTTCTTTGAAGTTTATTTAATTTTAGATTTACTTATAATTGCTTTTTAGCGTAGCTATATTATTTCAATTTTATTTTTTTTCGTCCTTTGGAGAATTAGTCTAATTTTTTTAGTTTGAAAGTATTTTTTCAGAAGAGGCTCATACTTAAAGACATTCAAGTTTGGACTGTGATGTGGTCTCTACAGAACTCATTTATCCAGTGTGACATTAGCATTAAGGTGAAATTATTTAAACATTATTGAACCTTCATAAATGTTTTATTTTGTTTTTTTGTGAAATGTTTTGTCTTGACGGCCGTTGGACAAATGTTTTTTGTCAAAACCGTATTGTATGTTTTAAATGTTAGCATGTTTAATGTTGTATTTTCTTTGAAGCTTATTTAATTTTAGATTGTTTTCTTAATATTTTTTAGCGTAGCTCTATTATTTCAATTTTTTTAATATATTTTTGTCCTTTGGAGAATTAGTCTAATTCTTTTAGTTTAAAAGTATTTTTTCAGAAGAGGCTCTTACTTCAAGACATTCAAGTTGGGACTGTGATGTGGGCTCTACAGAATTCAACATGCCAGTGTGACATTAGCATTAAGGTGAAGTTATTTAAACATTATTAAACCTTCATAAATGTTTTGTTTTGTTCGTTTGTGAATTGTTTTTTCTTGACGGCCGTCGGACAATTTTTGTTGTTGTCAAAACCGTATTGTATGTTGTAAATGTTAACATGTTTAATGTTTTATTTTCTTTGAAGTTTATTTAATTTTAGATTTACTTATAATTGTTTTTCAGCATAGCTATATTATTTCAATTTTTTTTTTTCGTCCTTTGGAGAATTAGTCTAATTTTTTTAGTTTGAAAGTATTTTTTCAGAAGAGGCTCATACTTAAAGACATTCAAGTTTGGACTGTGATGTGGGCTCTACAGAACTCATTTAGCCAGTGTGACATTAGCATTAAGGTAAAATTATTTAAACATTATTGAACCTTCATAAATGTTTTATTTTGTTTTTGTGAAATTTTTTGTCTTGACAGCTGTTGGACAAAGGTTTTTTGTCAAAACCGTATTGTATTATTTAAATGTTAGCATGTTTAATGTTGTATTTTCTTTGAAGCTTATTTAATTTTAGATTGTTTTCTTAAAATTTTTTAGCGTAGCTTTATCATTTCAAATTTTTTTATCTATTTTTGTCCTTTGGAGAATTAGTCTAAGTCTTTTAGTTTAAAAGTATTTTTTCAGAAGAGGCTCATACTTCAAGACATTCAAGTTTGGACTGTGATGTGGGCTCTACAGAACTCAACATGCCAGTGTGGCATTAGCATTTAGGTGAAGTTATTTAAACATTATTGAACCTTCATAAATGTTTTGTTTTGTTCGTTTGTGAATTGTTTTGTCTTGACGGCCGTCGGACAAATGTTTTTTATCAAAATATGTATTGTATGTTTTAAATGTTAACATGTTTGATGTTTTATTTTCATTGAAGTTTATTTAATTTTCGATTTACTTATAATTTTTTTTTAGTCTAGCTTTATTATTTTAATTTTTTTTTTTATTTCGTCCTTTCGAGAATTAGTCTAATTCTTTTAGTTTAAAAGTATTTTTTCAGAAGAGGCTCATACTTCAAGACACATAAGTTCGGACTGTGATGTGGGCTCTACAGAATTCAACATGCCAGTGTGACATTAGCATTAAGGTGAAGTTATTTAAACATTATTAAACCTTTATTAATGTTTTGTTTTGTTCGTTTGTGAATTGTTTTGTCTTGATGGCCGTCGGACAATTTTTTTTGTTGTCAAAACCGTTTTGTATGTTGTAAATGTTAACATGTTTAATGTTTTATTTTCTTTGAAGTTTATTTAATTTTAGATTTACTTATAATTGCTTTTTAGCGTAGCTATATTATTTCAATTTTATTTTTTTTCGTCCTTTGGAGAATTAGTCTAATTTTTTTAGTTTGAAAGTATTTTTTCAGAAGAGGCTCATACTTAAAGACATTCAAGTTTGGACTGTGATGTGGTCTCTACAGAACTCATTTATCCAGTGTGACATTAGCATTAAGGTGAAATTATTTAAACATTATTGAACCTTCATAAATGTTTTATTTTGTTTTTTTGTGAAATGTTTTGTCTTGACGGCCGTTGGACAAATGTTTTTTGTCAAAACCGTATTGTATGTTTTAAATGTTAGCATGTTTAATGTTGTATTTTCTTTGAAGCTTATTTAATTTTAGATTGTTTTCTTAATATTTTTTAGCGTAGCTCTATTATTTCAATTTTTTTAATATATTTTTGTCCTTTGGAGAATTAGTCTAATTCTTTTAGTTTAAAAGTATTTTTTCAGAAGAGGCTCTTACTTCAAGACATTCAAGTTGGGACTGTGATGTGGGCTCTACAGAATTCAACATGCCAGTGTGACATTAGCATTAAGGTGAAGTTATTTAAACATTATTAAACCTTCATAAATGTTTTGTTTTGTTCGTTTGTGAATTGTTTTGGCTTGACGGCTGTCGGACAAATTTTTTTTTTGTCAAAACCGTATTGTATGTTGTAAATGTTAACATGTTTAATGTTTTATTTTCTTTAAAGTTTATTTAATTTTAGATTTACTTATAATTATTTTTTAGTATAGCTCTATTATTTCAATTTTTTTTTTATTTCGTCCTTTGGAGAATTAGTCTAATTTTTTTAGTTTGAAAGTATTTTTTCAGAAGAGGCTCATACTTCAAGACATTCAAGTTTGGACTGTGATGTGGGCTCTACAGAACTCATTTAGCTAGTGTGACATTAGCATTAAGGTGAAGTTATTTAAACATTATTGAACCTTCATAAATGTTTTATTTTGTTTGTTTGTGAAATGTTTTGTCTTGACGGCCGTTGGACAAATGTTTTTTGTCAAAACCGTATTGTATGTTTTAAATGTTAGCATGTTTAATGTTGTATTTTCTTTGAAGCTTATTTAATTTTAGATTGTTTTCTTAATATTTTTTTGTCGTAGCTCTATTATTTCAATTTTTTAAATATATTTTTGTCCTTTGGAGAATTAGTCTAATTCTTTTAGTTTAAAAGTATTTTTTCAGAAGAGGCTCATACTTCAAGACATTCAAGTTGGGACTGTGATGTGGGCTCTACAGAATTCAACATGCCAGTGTGACATTAGCATTAAGGTGAAGTTATTTAAACATTATTAAACCTTCATAAATGTTTTGTTTTGTTTGTTTGTGAATTGTTTTGTCTTGACGGCCGTCGGACAAATGTTTTTTATCAAAATATGTATTGTATGTTGTAAATGTTAACATGTTTGATGTTTTATTTTCTTTGAAGTTTATTTAATTTTAGATTTACTTATAATTTTTTTTTAGTATAGCTTTATTATTTCAATTTTTTTTTTTATTTCGTCCTTTCGAGAATTAGTCTAATTCTTTTAGTTTAAAAGTATTTTTTCAGAAGAGGCTCATACTTCAAGACACATAAGTTCGGACTGTGATGTGGGCTCTACAGAATTCAACATGCCAGTGTGACATTAGCATTAAGGTGAAGTTATTTAAACATTATTAAACCTTCATAAATGTTTTGTTTTGTTCGTTTGTGAATTGTTTTGTCTTGACGGCCGTCGGACAATTTTTTTTGTTGTCAAAACCGTATTGTATGTTGTAAATGTTAACATGTTTAATGTTTTATTTTCTTTAAAGTTTATTTAATTTTAGATTTACTTATAATTGTTTTTTAGCGTAGCTATATTATTTCAATTTTTTTTTTTTTCGTCCTTTGGAGAATTAGTCTAATTTTTTTAGTTTGAAAGTATTTTTTCAGAAGAGGCTCATACTTAAAGACATTCAAGTTTGGACTGTGATGTGGGCTCTACAGAACTCATTTAGCCAGTGTGACATTAGCATTAAGGTGAAATTATTTAAACATTATTGAACCTTCATAAATGTTTTATTTTGTTTTTTTGTGAAATGTTTTGTCTTGACGGCCGTTGGACAAATGTTTTTTGTCAAAACTGTATTGTATGTTTTAAATGTTAGCATGTTTAATGTTGTATTTTCTTTGAAGCTTATTTAATTTTAGATTGTTTTCTTAATATTTTTTAGCGTAGCTCTATTATTTCAATTTTTTAAATATATTTTTGTCCTTTGGAGAATTAGTCTAATTCTTTTAGTTTAAAAGTATTTTTTCAGAAGAGGCTCATACTTCAAGACATTCAAGTTGGGACTGTGATGTGGGCTCTACAGAATTCAACATGCCAGTGTGACATTAGCATTAAGGTGAAGTTATTTAAACATTATTAAACCTTCATAAATGTTTTGTTTTGTTTGTTTGTGAATTGTTTTGTCTTGACGGCCGTCGGACAAATGTTTTTTTTCAAAATATGTATTGTATGTTTTAAATGTTAACATGTTTGATGTTTTATTTTCTTTGAAGTTTATTTAATTTTAGATTTACTTATAATTTTTTTTTAGTCTAGCTTTATTATTTCAATTTTTTTTTTTATTTCGTCCTTTCGAGAATTAGTCTAATTCTTTTAGTTTAAAAGTATTTTTTCAGAAGAGGCTCATACTTCAAGACACATAAGTTCGGACTGTGATGTGGGCTCTACAGAATTCAACATGCCAGTGTGACATTAGCATTAAGGTGAAGTTATTTAAACATTATTAAACCTTCATAAATGTTTTGTTTTGTTCGTTTGTGAATTGTTTTGTCTTGACGGCCGTCGGACAATTTTTTTTGTTGTCAAAACCGTATTGTATGTTGTAAATGTTAACATGTTTAATGTTTTATTTTCTTTGAAGTTTATTTAATTTTAGATTTACTTATAATTGTTTTTTAGCGTAGCTATATTATTTCAATTTTTTTTTTTTCGTCCTTTGGAGAATTAGTCTAATTTTTTTAGTTTGAAAGTATTTTTTCAGAAGAGGCTCATACTTAAAGACATTCAAGTTTGGACTGTGATGTGGGCTCTACAGAACTCATTTAGCCAGTGTGACATTAGCATTAAGGTGAAATTATTTAAACATTATTGAACCTTCATAAATGTTTTATTTTGTTTTTTTGTGAAATGTTTTGTCTTGACGGCCGTTGGACAAATGTTTTTTGTCAAAATACGTATTGTATGTTTTAAATGTTAACTTGTTAAATGTTTTATTTTTTTTGAAGTTTATTTAATTTTAGAATTTTTTTATAATTTTTTTTTAGCGTAGCTCTACTATTTCAATTTTTTAAAAAAATTTCGTCTTTTGGAGAATTAGTCTAATTCTTTTAGATTGAAAGTATTTTTTCAGAAGAGGCTCATACTTCAAGACATTCGTGTTTGGACTGAGATGTTGGCTCTACATAACTTAACATGCCAGTGTAACATAAGCAATAAGGTGAAGTTATTTAAACATTATTGAACCTTCATAAATGTTTTGTTTTGTTCGTTTGTAAATTGTTTTTTTTGACGTCGGTCGGACAAATGTTTTTTGTCAAAACTGTATTGTATGTTTTTAATGTTAACTTGTTTAATGTTTTATTTTCTTTTAAGTGTATTTGATTTTAGATTCACTTATAATTTTTTTTTAGGGTAGCTTTATTATTTCATTTTTTTTTTTAAATTTCGTCCTTTGGACAATTAGTCTAATTCTTTTAGTTTGAAAGTATTTTTTCAGAATAGGCTCATACTTCAAGATATTCAAGTTCAGACTGTGAAGTGGGCTCTACAGAACTCATTTAGCCAGTGTGACATTAGCATTAAGGTGAAGTCATTTAAACATAATTGAACCTTCATAAATGTTTTGTTTTGTTCGTTTGTGAATTGTTTTGTCTTGACGGCCGTCGGACAAATGTTTTTTGTCAAAACTGTATTGTATGTTTTTAATGTTAACTTGTTTAATGTTTTATTTTCTTTTAAGTGTATTTGATTTTAGATTTACTTATAATTTTTTTTTAGGGTAGCTTTATTATTTCATTTTTTTTTAAATTTCGTCCTTTGGACAATTAGTCTAATTCTTTTAGTTTGAAAGTATTTTTTCAGAATAGGCTCATACTTCAAGATATTCAAGTTCAGACTGTGAAGTGGGCTCTACAGAATTCAACATGCCAGTGTGACATTAGCATTAAGGTGAAGTTATTTAAACATTATTAAACCTTCATAAATGTTTTGTTTTGTTCGTTTGTGAATTGTTTTTTCTTGACGGCCGTCGGACAATTTTTGTTGTTGTCAAAACCGTATTGTATGTTGTAAATGTTAACATGTTTAATGTTTTATTTTCTTTGAAGTTTATTTAATTTTAGATTTACTTATAATTGTTTTTCAGCATAGCTATATTATTTCAATTTTTTTTTTTCGTCCTTTGGAGAATTAGTCTAATTTTTTTAGTTTGAAAGTATTTTTTCAGAAGAGGCTCATACTTAAAGACATTCAAGTTTGGACTGTGATGTGGGCTCTACAGAACTCATTTAGCCAGTGTGACATTAGCATTAAGGTGAAATTATTTAAACATTATTGAACCTTCATAAATGTTTTATTTTGTTTTTGTGAAATTTTTTGTCTTGACAGCTGTTGGACAAAGGTTTTTTGTCAAAACCGTATTGTATTATTTAAATGTTAGCATGTTTAATGTTGTATTTTCTTTGAAGCTTATTTAATTTTAGATTGTTTTCTTAAAATTTTTTAGCGTAGCTTTATCATTTCAAATTTTTTTATCTATTTTTGTCCTTTGGAGAATAAGTCTAATTCTTTTAGTTTAAAAGTATTTTTTCAGAAGAGGCTCATACTTCAAGACATTCAAGTTTGGACTGTGATGTGGGCTCTACAGAACTCAACATGCCAGTGTGGCATTAGCATTAAGGTGAAGTTATTTAAACATTATTGAACCTTCATAAATGTTTTGTTTTGTTCGTTTGTGAATTGTTTTGTCTTGACGGCCGTCGGACAAATGTTTTTTATCAAAATATGTATTGTATGTTTTAAATGTTAACATGTTTGATGTTTTATTTTCATTGAAGTTTATTTAATTTTCGATTTACTTATAATTTTTTTTTAGTCTAGCTTTATTATTTTAATTTTTTTTTTATTTCGTCCTTTCGAGAATTAGTCTAATTCTTTTAGTTTAAAAGTATTTTTTCAGAAGAGGCTCATACTTCAAGACACATAAGTTCGGACTGTCATGTGGGCTCTACAGAATTCAACATGCCAGTGTGACATTAGCATTAAGGTGAAGTTATTTAAACATTATTAAACCTTCATTAATGTTTTGTTTTGTTCGTTTGTGAATTGTTTTGTCTTGATGGCCGTCGGACAATTTTTTTTGTTGTCAAAACCGTATTGTATGTTGTAAATGTTAACATGTTTAATGTTTTATTTTCTTTGAAGTTTATTTAATTTTAGATTTACTTATAATTGCTTTTTAGCGTAGCTATATTATTTCAATTTTATTTTTTTTCGTCCTTTGGAGAATTAGTCTAATTTTTTTAGTTTGAAAGTATTTTTTCAGAAGAGGCTCATACTTAAAGACATTCAAGTTTGGACTGTGATGTGGTCTCTACAGAACTCATTTATCCAGTGTGACATTAGCATTAAGGTGAAATTATTTAAACATTATTGAACCTTCATAAATGTTTTATTTTGTTTTTTTGTGAAATGTTTTGTCTTGACGGCCGTTGGACAAATGTTTTTTGTCAAAACCGTATTGTATGTTTTAAATGTTAGCATGTTTAATGTTGTATTTTCTTTGAAGCTTATTTAATTTTAGATTGTTTTCTTAATATTTTTTAGCGTAGCTCTATTATTTCAATTTTTTTAATATATTTTTGTCCTTTGGAGAATTAATCTAATTCTTTTAGTTTAAAAGTATTTTTTAAGAAGAGGCTCTTACTTCAAGACATTCAAGTTGGGACTGTGATGTGGGCTCTACAGAATTCAACATGCCAGTGTGACATTAGCATTAAGATGAAGTTATTTAAACATTATTAAACCTTCATAAATGTTTTGTTTTGTTCGTTTGTGAATTGTTTTGGCTTGAAGGCCGTCGGACAAATTTTTTTTTTGTCAAAACCGTATTGTATGTTGTAAATGTTAACATGTTTAATGTTTTATTTTCTTTAAAGTTTATTTAATTTTAGATTTACTTATAATTATTTTTTAGTATAGCTCTATTATTTCAATTTTTTTTTTATTTCGTCCTTTGGAGAATTAGTCTAATTTTTTTAGTTTGAAAGTATTTTTTCAGAAGAGGCTCATACTTCAAGACATTCAAGTTTGGACTGTGATGTGGGCTCTACAGAACTCATTTAGCTAGTGTGACATTAGCATTAAGGTGAAGTTATTTAAACATTATTGAACCTTCATAAATGTTTTATTTTGTTTGTTTGTGAAATGTTTTGTCTTGACGGCCGTTGGACAAATGTTTTTTGTCAAAACCGTATTGTATGTTTTAAATGTTAGCATGTTTAATGTTGTATTTTCTTTGAAGCTTATTTAATTTTAGATTGTTTTCTTAATATTTTTTTGTCGTAGCTCTATTATTTCAATTTTTTAAATATATTTTTGTCCTTTGGAGAATTAGTCTAATTCTTTTAGTTTAAAAGTATTTTTTCAGAAGAGGCTCATACTTCAAGACATTCAAGTTGGGACTGTGATGTGGGCTCTACAGAATTCAACATGCCAGTGTGACATTAGCATTAAGGTGAAGTTATTTAAACATTATTAAACCTTCATAAATGTTTTGTTTTGTTTGTTTGTGAATTGTTTTGTCTTGACGGCCGTCGGACAAATGTTTTTTATCAAAATATGTATTGTATGTTGTAAATGTTAACATGTTTGATGTTTTATTTTCTTTGAAGTTTATTTAATTTTAGATTTACTTATAATTTTTTTTTAGTATAGCTTTATTATTTCAATTTTTTTTTTTATTTCGTCCTTTCGAGAATTAGTCTAATTCTTTTAGTTTAAAAGTATTTTTTCAGAAGAGGCTCATACTTCAAGACACATAAGTTCGGACTGTGATGTGGGCTCTACAGAATTCAACATGCCAGTGTGACATTAGCATTAAGGTGAAGTTATTTAAACATTATTAAACCTTCATAAATGTTTTGTTTTGTTCATTTGTGAATTGTTTTCTCTTGACGGCCGTCGGACAATTTTTTTTGTTGTCAAAACCGTATTGTATGTTGTAAATGTTAACATGTTTAATGTTTTATTTTCTTTAAAGTTTATTTAATTTTAGATTTACTTATAATTGTTTTTTAGCGTAGCTATATTATTTCAATTTTTTTTTTTTTCGTCCTTTGGAGAATTAGTCTAATTTTTTTAGTTTGAAATTATTTTTTCAGAAGAGGCTCATACTTAAAGACATTCAAGTTTGGACTGTGATGTGGGCTCTACAGAACTCATTTAGCCAGTGTGACATTAGCATTAAGGTGAAATTATTTAAACATTATTGAACCTTCATAAATGTTTTATTTTGTTTTTTTGTGAAATGTTTTGTCTTGACGGCCGTTCGACAAATGTTTTTTGTCAAAACTGTATTGTATGTTTTAAATGTTAGCATGTTTAATGTTGTATTTTCTTTGAAGCTTATTTAATTTTAGATTGTTTTCTTAATATTTTTTAGCGTAGCTCTATTATTTCAATTTTTTTAATATATTTTTGTCCTTTGGAGAATTAGTCTAATTCTTTTAGTTTAAAAGTATTTTTTCAGAAGAGGCTCATACTTCAAGACATTCAAGTTGGGACTGTGATGTGGGCTCTACAGAATTCAACATGCCAGTGTGACATTAGCATTAAGGTGAAGTTATTTAAACATTATTAAACCTTCATAAATGTTTTGTTTTGTTCGTTTGTGAATTGTTTTGTCTTGACGGCCGTCGGACAAGTTTTTTTTGTTGTCAAAACCGTATTGTATGTTGTAAATGTTAACATGTTTAATGTTTTATTTTCTTTAAAGTTTATTTAATTTTAGATTTACTTATAATTATTTTTTAGTATAGCTCTATTATTTCAATTTTTTTTTTATTTCGTCCTTTGGAGAATTAGTCTAATTTTTTTAGTTTGAAAGTATTTTTTCAGAAGAGGCTCATACTTCAAGACATTCAAGTTTGGACTGTAATGTGGGCTCTACAGAACTCATTTAGCTAGTGTGACATTAGCATTAAGGTGAAGTTATTTAAACATTATTGAACCTTCATAAATGTTTTATTTTGTTTGTTTGTGAAATGTTTTGTCTTGACGGCCGTTAGACAAATGTTTTTTGTCAAAACCGTATTGTATTTTTAAATGTTAGCATGTTTAATGTTGTATTTTCTTTGAAGCTTATTTAATTTTAGATTGTTTTCTTAATATTTTTTAGCGTAGCTCTATTATTTCAATTTTTTAAATATATTTTTGTCCTTTGGAGAATTAGTCTAATTCTTTTAGTTTAAAAGTATTTTTTCAGAAGAGGCTCATACTTCAAGACATTCAAGTTGGGACTGTGATGTGGGCTCTACAGAATTCAACATGCCAGTGTGACATTAGCATTAAGGTGAAGTTATTTAAACATTATTAAACCTTCATAAATGTTTTGTTTTGTTTGTTTGTGAATTGTTTTGTCTTGACGGCCGTCGGACAAATGTTTTTTTTCAAAATATGTATTGTATGTTTTAAATGTTAACATGTTTGATGTTTTATTTTCTTTGAAGTTTATTTAATTTTAGATTTACTTATAATTTTTTTTTAGTCTAGCTTTATTATTTCAATTTTTTTTTTTATTTCGTCCTTTCGAGAATTAGTCTAATTCTTTTAGTTTAAAAGTATTTTTTCAGAAGAGGCTCATACTTCAAGACACATAAGTTCGGACTGTGATGTGGGCTCTACAGAATTCAACATGCCAGTGTGACATTAGCATTAAGGTGAAGTTATTTAAACATTATTAAACCTTCATAAATGTTTTGTTTTGTTCGTTTGTGAATTGTTTTGTCTTGACGGCCGTCGGACAATTTTTTTTGTTGTCAAAACCGTATTGTATGTTGTAAATGTTAACATGTTTAATGTTTTATTTTCTTTGAAGTTTATTTAATTTTAGATTTACTTATAATTGTTTTTTAGCGTAGCTATATTATTTCAATTTTTTTTTTTTCGTCCTTTGGAGAATTAGTCTGATTTTTTAGGTGGGAAAGTATTTTTTCAGAAGAGGCTCATACTTAAAGACATTCAAGTTTGGACTGTGATGTGGGCTCTACAGAACTCATTTAGCCAGTGTGACATTAGCATTAAGGTGAAATTATTTAAACATTATTGAACCTTCATAAATGTTTTATTTTGTTTTTTTGTGAAATGTTTTGTCTTGACGGCCGTTGGACAAATGTTTTTTGTCAAAATACGTATTGTATGTTTTAAATGTTAACTTGTTAAATGTTTTATTTTTTTTGAAGTTTATTTAATTTTAGAATTTTTTTATAATTTTTTTTTAGCGTAGCTCTACTATTTCAATTTTTTAAAAAAATTTCGTCTTTTGGAGAATTAGTCTAATTCTTTTAGATTGAAAGTATTTTTTCAGAAGAGGCTCATACTTCAAGACATTCGTGTTTGGACTGAGATGTTGGCTCTACATAACTTAACATGCCAGTGTAACATAAGCAATAAGGTGAAGTTATTTAAACATTATTGAACCTTCATAAATGTTTTGTTTTGTTCATTTGTAAATTGTTTTTTTTGACGTCGGTCGGACAAATGTTTTTTGTCAAAACTGTATTGTATGTTTTTAATGTTAACTTGTTTAATGTTTTATTTTCTTTTAAGTGTATTTGATTTTAGATTCACTTATAATTTTTTTTTAGGGTAGCTTTATTATTTCATTTTTTTTTTTAAATTTCGTCCTTTGGACAATTAGTTTAATTCTTTTAGTTTGAAAGTATTTTTTCAGAATAGGCTCATACTTCAAGATATTCAAGTTCAGACTGTGAAGTGGGCTCTACAGAACTCATTTAGCCAGTGTGACATTAGCATTAAGGTGAAGTCATTTAAACATAATTGAACCTTCATAAATGTTTTGTTTTGTTCGTTTGTGAATTGTTTTGTCTTGACGGCCGTCGGACAAATGTTTTTTGTCAAAACTGTATTGTATGTTTTTAATGTTAACTTGTTTAATGTTTTATTTTCTTTTAAGTGTATTTGATTTTAGATTTACTTATAATTTATTTTTAGGGTAGCTTTATTATCTCTTTTTTTTTTAAAATTTTGTCCTTTGGACAATTAGTCTAATTCTTTTAGTTTGAAAGTATTTTTTCAGAATAGGCTCATACTTCAAGATATTCAAGTTCAGACTGTGAAGTGGGCTCTACAGAATTCAACATGCCAGTGTGACATTAGCATTAAGGTGAAGTTATTTAAACATTATTAAACCTTCATAAATGTTTTGTTTTGTTCGTTTGTGAATTGTTTTTTCTTGACGGCCGTCGGACAATTTTTGTTGTTGTCAAAACCGTATTGTATGTTGTAAATGTTAACATGTTTAATGTTTTATTTTCTTTGAAGTTTATTTAATTTTAGATTTACTTATAATTGTTTTTCAGCATAGCTATATTATTTCAATTTTTTTTTTTCGTCCTTTGGAGAATTAGTCTAATTTTTTTAGTTTGAAAGTATTTTTTCAGAAGAGGCTCATACTTAAAGACATTCAAGTTTGGACTGTGATGTGGGCTCTACAGAACTCATTTAGCCAGTGTGACATTAGCATTAAGGTGAAATTATTTAAACATTATTGAACCTTCATAAATGTTTTATTTTGTTTTTGTGAAATGTTTTGTCTTGACGGCCGTTGGACAAATGTTTTTTGTCAAAACCGTATTGTATGTTTTAAATGTTAGCATGTTTAATGTTGTATTTTCTTTGAAGCTTATTTAATTTTAGATTGTTTTCTTATATTTTTTAGCGTAGCTCTATTATTTCAATTTTTTTAATATATTTTTGTCCTTTGGAGAATTAGTCTAATTCTTTTAGTTTAAAAGTATTTTTTCAGAAGAGGCTCATACTTCAAGACATTCAAGTTGGGACTGTGATGTGGGCTCTACAGAATTCAAACATGCCAGTGTGACATTAGCATTAAGGTGAAGTTATTTAAACATTATTAAACCTTCATAAATGTTTTGTTTTGTTCGTTTGTGAATTGTTTTGGCTTGACGGCCGTCGGACAAATTTTTTTTTTGTCAAAACCGTATTGTATGTTGTAAATGTTAACATGTTTAATGTTTTATTTTCTTTAAAGTTTATTTAATTTTAGATTTACTTATAATTATTTTTTAGTATAGCTCTATTATTTCAATTTTTTTTTTATTTCGTCCTTTGGAGAATAAGTCTAATTTTTTTAGTTTGAAAGTATTTTTTCAGAAGAGGCTCATACTTCAAGACATTCAAGTTTGGACTGTGATGTGGGCTCTACAGAACTCATTTAGCTAGTGTGACATTAGCATTAAGGTGAAGTTATTTAAACATTATTGAACCTTCATAAATGTTTTATTTTGTTTGTTTGTGAAATGTTTTGTCTTGACGGCCGTTGGACAAATGTTTTTTGTCAAAACCGTATTGTATGTTTTAAATGTTAGCATGTTTAATGTTGTATTTTCTTTGAAGCTTATTTAATTTTAGATTGTTTTCTTAATATTTTTTTGACGTAGCTCTATTATTTCAATTTTTTAAATATATTTTTGTCCTTTGGAGAATCAGTCTAATTCTTTTAGTTTAAAAGTATTTTTTCAGAAGAGGCTCATACTTCAAGACATTCAAGTTGGGACTGTGATGTGGGCTCTACAGAATTCAACATGCCAGTGTGACATTAGCATTAAGGTGAAGTTATTTAAACATTATTAAACCTTCATAAATGTTTTGTTTTGTTTGTTTGTGAATTGTTTTGTCTTGACGGCCGTCGGACAAATGTTTTTTATCAAAATATGTATTGTATGTTGTAAATGTTAACATGTTTGATGTTTTATTTTCTTTGAAGTTTATTTAATTTTAGATTTACTTATAATTTTTTTTTAGTCTAGCTTTATTATTTCAATTTTTTTTTTTATTTCGTCCATTCGAGAATTAGTCTAATTCTTTTAGTTTAAAAGTATTTTTTCAGAAGAGGCTCATACTTCAAGACACATAAGTTCGGACTGTGATGTGGGCTCTACAGAATTCAACATGCCAGTGTGACATTAGCATTAAGGTGAAGTTATTTAAACATTATTAAACCTTCATAAATGTTTTGTTTTGTTCGTTTGTGAATTGTTTTGTCTTGACGGCCGTCGGACAATTTTTTTTGTTGTCAAAACCGTATTGTATGTTGTAAATGTTAACATGTTTAATGTTTTATTTTCTTTGAAGTTTATTTAATTTTAGATTTACTTATAATTGTTTTTTAGCGTAGCTATATTATTTCAATTTTTTTTTTTTTCGTCCTTTGGAGAATTAGTCTAATTTTTTTAGTTTGAAAGTATTTTTTCAGAAGAGGCTCATACTTAAAGACATTCAAGTTTGGACTGTGATGTGGGCTCTACAGAACTCATTTAGCCAGTGTGACATTAGCATTAAGGTGAAATTATTTAAACATTATTAAACCTTCATAAATTTTTTATTTTGTTTTTTTGTGAAATGTTTTGTCTTGACGGCCGTTCGACAAATGTTTTTTGTCAAAACTGTATTGTATGTTTTAAATGTTAGCATGTTTAATGTTGTATTTTCTTTGAAGCTTATTTAATTTTAGATTGTTTTCTTAATATTTTTTAGCGTAGCTCTATTATTTCAATTTTTTAAATATATTTTTGTCCTTTGGAGAATTAGTCTAATTCTTTTAGTTTAAAAGTATTTTTTCAGAAGAGGCTCATACTTGAAGACATTCAAGTTGGGACTGTGATGTGGGCTCTACAGAATTCAACATGCCAGTGTGACATTAGCATTAAGGTGAAGTTATTTAAACATTATTAAACCTTCATAAATGTTTTGTTTTGTTCGTTTGTGAATTGTTTTGTCTTGACGGCCGTCGGACAAATTTTTTTTGTTGTCAAAACCGCATTGTATGTTGTAAATGTTAACATGTTTAATGTTTTATTTTCTTTAAAGTTTATTTAATTTTAGATTTACTTATAATTATTTTTTAGTATAGCTCTATTATTTCAATTTTTTTTTTATTTCGTCCTTTGGAGAATTAGTCTAATTTTTTTAGTTTGAAAGTATTTTTTCAGAAGAGGCTCATACTTCAAGACATTCAAGTTTGGACTGTAATGTGGGCTCTACAGAACTCATTTAGCTAGTGTGACATTAGCATTAAGGTGAAGTTATTTAAACATTATTGAACCTTCATAAATGTTTTATTTTGTTTGTTTGTGAAATGTTTTGTCTTGACGGACGTTGGACAAATGTTTTTTGTCAAAACCGTATTGTATTTTTAAATGTTAGCATGTTTAATGTTGTATTTTCTTTGAAGCTTATTTAATTTTAGATTGTTTTCTTAATATTTTTTAGCGTAGCTCTATTATTTCAATTTTTTAAATATATTTTTGTCCTTTGTAGAATTAGTCTAATTCTTTTAGTTTAAAAGTATTTTTTCAGAAGAGGCTCATACTTCAAGACATTCAAGTTGGGACTGTGATGTGGGCTCTACAGAATTCAACATGCCAGTGTGACATTAGCATTAAGGTGAAGTTATTTAAACATTATTAAACCTTCATAAATGTTTTGTTTTGTTTGTTTGTGAATTGTTTTGTCTTGACGGCCGTCGGACAAATGTTTTTTTTTCAAAATATGTATTGTATGTTTTAAATGTTAACATGTTTGATGTTTTATTTTCTTTGAAGTTTATTTAATTTTAGATTTACTTATAATTTTTTTTTAGTCTAGCTTTATTATTTCAATTTTTTTTTTTATTTCGTCCTTTCGAGAATTAGTCTAATTCTTTTAGTTTAAAAGTATTTTTTCAGAAGAGGCTCATACTTCAAGACACATAAGTTCGGACTGTGATGTGGGCTCTACAGAATTCAACATGCCAGTGTGACATTAGCATTAAGGTGAAGTTATTTAAACATTATTAAACCTTCATAAATGTTTTGTTTTGTTCATTTGTGAATTGTTTTGTCTTGACGGCCGTCGGACAATTTTTTTTGTTGTCAAAACCGTATTGTATGTTGTAAATGTTAACATGTTTAATGTTTTATTTTCTTTGAAGTTTATTTAATTTTAGATTTACTTATAATTGTTTTTTAGCGTAGCTATATTATTTCAATTATTTTTTTTTTCGTCCTTTGGAGAATTAGTCTAATTTTTTTAGTTTGAAAGTATTTTTTCAGAAGAGGCTCATACTTAAAGACATTCAAGTTTGGACTGTGATGTAGGCTCTACAGAACTCATTTAGCCAGTGTGACATTAGCATTAAGGTGAAATTATTTAAACATTATTGAACCTTCATAAATGTTTTATTTTGTTTTTTTGTGAAATGTTTTGTCTTGACGGCCGTTGGACAAATGTTTTTTGTCAAAATACGTATTGTATGTTTTAAATGTTAACTTGTTAAATGTTGTTTTTTTTTTGAAGTTTATTTAATTTTAGAATTTTTTTATAATTTTTTTTTAGCGTAGCTCTACTATTTCAATTTTTTAAAAAAATTTCGTCTTTTGGAGAATTAGTCTAATTCTTTTAGATTGAAAGTATTTTTTCAGAAGAGGCTCATACTTCAAGACATTCGTGTTTGGACTGAGAAGTTGGCTCTACATAACTTAACATGCCAGTGTAACATAAGCAATAAGGTGAAGTTATTTAAACATTATTGAACCTTCATAAATGTTTTGTTTTGTTCGTTTGTAAATTGTTTTTTTTGACGTCGGTCGGACAAATGTTTTTTGTCAAAACTGTATTGTATGTTTTTAATGTTAACTTGTTTAATGTTTTATTTTCTTTTAAGTGTATTTGTTTTTAGATTCACTTATAATTTTTTTTTAGGGTAGCTTTATTATTTCATTTTTTTTTTAAATTTCGTCCTTTGGACAATTAGTTTAATTCTTTTAGTTTGAAAGTATTTTTTCAGAATAGGCTCATACTTCAAGATATTCAAGTTCAGACTGTGAAGTGGGCTCTACAGAACTCATTTAGCCAGTGTGACATTAGCATTAAGGTGAAGTCATTTAAACATAATTGAACCTTCATAAATGTTTTGTTTTGTTCGTTTGTGAATTGTTTTGTCTTGACGGCCGTCGGACAAATGTTTTTTGTCAAAACTGTATTGTATGTTTTTAATGTTAACTTGTTTAATGTTTTATTTCTTTTTAAGTGTATTTGATTTTAGATTTACTTATAATTTTTTTTTAGGGTAGCTTTATTATTTCTTTTTTTTTTTAAATTTCGTCCTTTGGACAATTAGTCTAATTCTTTTAGTTTGAAAGTATTTTTTCAGAATAGGCTCATACTTCAAGATATTCAAGTTCAGACTGTGAAGTGGGCTCTACAGAATTCAACATGCCAGTGTGACATTAGCATTAAGGTGAAGTTATTTAAACATTATTAAACCTTCATAAATGTTTTGTTTTGTTCGTTTGTGAATTGTTTTTTCTTGACGGCCGTCGGACAATTTTTGTTGTTGTCAAAACCGTATTGTATGTTGTAAATGTTAGCATGTTAAATGTTTTATTTTCTTTGAAGTTTATTTAATTTTAGATTTACTTATAATTGTTTTTCAGCATAGCTATATTATTTCAATTTTTTTTTTTCGTCCTTTGGAGAATTAGTCTAATTTTTTTAGTTTGAAAGTATTTTTTCAGAAGAGGCTCATACTTAAAGACATTCAAGTTTGGACTGTGATGTGGGCTCTACAGAACTCATTTAGCCAGTGTGACATTAGCATTAAGGTGAAATTATTTAAACATTATTGAACCTTCATAAATGTTTTATTTTGTTTTTGTGAAATTTTTTGTCTTGACAGCTGTTGGACAAAGGTTTTTTGTCAAAACTGTATTGTATTATTTAAATGTTAGCATGTTTAATGTTGTATTTTCTTTGAAGCTTATTTAATTTTAGATTGTTTTCTTAAAATTTTTTAGCGTAGCTTTATCATTTCAAATTTTTTTATCTATTTTTGTCCTTTGGAGAATTAGTCTAAGTCTTTTAGTTTAAAAGTATTTTTTCAGAAGAGGCTCATACTTCAAGACATTCAAGTTTGGACTGTGATGTGGGCTCTACAGAACTCAACATGCTAGTGTGGCATTAGCATTTAGGTGAAGTTATTTAAACATTATTGAACCTTCATAAATGTTTTGTTTTGTTCGTTTGTGAATTGTTTTGTCTTGACGGCCGTCGGACAAATGTTTTTTATCAAAATATGTATTGTATGTTTTAAATGTTAACATGTTTGATGTTTTATTTTCATTGAAGTTTATTTAATTTTCGATTTACTTATAATTTTTTTTTAGTCTAGCTTTATTATTTTAATTTTTTTTTTTATTTCGTCCTTTCGAGAATTAGTCTAATTCTTTTAGTTTAAAAGTATTTTTTCAGAAGAGGCTCATACTTCAAGACACATAAGTTCGGACTGTGATGTGGGCTCTACAGAATTCAACATGCCAGTGTGACATTAGCATTAAGGTGAAGTTATTTAAACATTATTAAACCTTCATTAATGTTTTGTTTTGTTTGTTTGTGAATTGTTTTGTCTTGATTGCCGTCGGACAATTTTTTTTGTTGTCAAAACCGTATTGTATGTTGTAAATGTTAACATGTTTAATGTTTTATTTTCTTTGAAGTTTATTTAATTTTAGATTTACTTATAATTGCTTTTTAGCGTAGCTATATTATTTCAATTTTATTTTTTTTCGTCCTTTGGAGAATTAGTCTAATTTTTTTAGTTTGAAAGTATTTTTTCAGAAGAGGCTCATACTTAAAGACATTCAAGTTTGGACTGTGATTTGGTCTCTACAGAACTCATTTAGCCAGTGTGACATTAGCATTAAGGTGAAATTATTTAAACATTATTGAACCTTCATAAATGTTTTATTTTGTTTTTTTGTGAAATGTTTTGACTTGACGGCCGTTGGACAAATGTTTTTTGTCAAAACCGTATTGTATGTTTTAAATGTTAGCATGTTTAATGTTGTATTTTCTTTGAAGCTTATTTAATTTTAGATTGTTTTCTTAATATTTTTTAGCGTAGCTCTATTATTTCAATTTTTTAAATATATTTTTGTCCTTTGGAGAATTAGTCTAATTCTTTTATTTTAAAAGTATTTTTTCAGAAGAGGCTCATACTTCAAGACATTCAAGTTGGGACTGTGATGTGGGCTCTACAGAATTCAACATGCCAGTGTGACATTAGCATTAAGGTGAAGTTATTTAAACATTATTAAACCTTCATAAATGTTTTGTTTTGTTCGTTTGTGAATTGTTTTGTCTTGACGGCCGTCGGACAAATTTTTTTTTTGTCAAAACCGTATTGTATGTTGTAAATGTTAACATTTTTAATGTTTTATTTTCTTTAAAGTTTATTTAATTTTAGATTTACTTATAATTATTTTTTAGCATAGCTCTATTATTTCAATTTTTTTTTTATTTCGTCCATTGGAGAATTAGTCTAATTTTTTTAGTTTGAAAGTATTTTTTCAGAAGAGGCTCATACTTCAAGACATTCAAGTTTGGACTGTGATGTGGGCTCTACAGAACTCATTTAGCTAGTGTGACATTAGCATTAAGGTGAAGTCATTTAAACATAATTGAACCTTCATAAATGTTTTGTTTTGTTCGTTTGTGAATTGTTTTGTCTTGACGGCCGTCGGACAAATGTTTTTTGTCAAAACTGTATTGTATGTTTTTAATGTTAACTTGTTTAATGTTTTATTTCTTTTTAAGTGTATTTGATTTTAGATTTACTTATAATTTTTTTTTAGTCTAGCTTTATTATTTCAATTTTTTTTTTATTTCGTCCTTTCGAGAATTAGTCTAATTCTTTTAGTTTAAAAGTATTTTTTCAGAAGAGGCTCATACTTCAAGACACATAAGTTCGGACTGTGATGTGGGCTCTACAGAATTCAACATGCCAGTGTGACATTAGCATTAAGGTAAAGTTATTTAAACATTATTAAACCTTCATAAATGTTTTGTTTTGTTCGTTTGTGAATTGTTTTGTCTTGATGGCCGTCGGACAATTTTTTTTGTTGTCAAAACCGTATTGTATGTTGTAAATGTTAACATGTTTAATGTTTTATTTTCTTTGAAGTTTATTTAATTTTAGATTTACTTATAATTGTTTTTTTAGCGTAGCTATATTATTTCAATTTTTTTTTTTCGTCCTTTGGAGAATTAGTCTAATTTTTTTAGTTTGAAAGTATTTTTTCAGAAGAGGCTCATACTTAAAGACATTCAAGTTTGGACTGTGATGTGGGCTCTACAGAACTCATTTAGCCAGTGTGACATTAGCATTAAGGTGAAGTTATTTAAACATTATTGAACCTTCATAAATGTTTTATTTTGTTTGTTTGTGAATTGTTTTGTCTTGACGGCCGTTGGAAAAATGTTTTTTGTCAAAACCGTATTGTATGTTTTAAATGTTAGCATGTTTAATGTTTTATTTTCTTTGAAGCTTTTTTAATTTTAGATTTTTTTCTTAATATTTTTTAGGGTAGCTCTATTATTTCAATTTTTTTTTTAAATTTTGTCCTTTGGAGAATTAGTCTAATTCTTTTAGTTTAAAAGTATTTTTTCAGAAGAGTCTCATACTTCAAGACATTCAAGTTGGGACTGAGATGTGGGCTCTACAGAACTCAACATGCCAGTGTGACATTAGCATTAAGGTGAAGTTATTTAAACATTATTGAATCTTCATAAATGTTTTGTTTTGTTCGTTTGTGAGATGTTTTGTCTTGATGGCCGTCGGACAAATGTTTTTTATCAAAATATGTATTGTATGTTTTAAATGTTAACATGTTTGATGTTTTATTTTCTTTGAAGTTTATTTAATTTTAGATTTACTTATAATTTTTTTTTAGTCTAGCTTTATTATTTTAATTTTTTTTTTATTTCGTCCTTTCGAGAATTAGTCTAATTCTTTTAGTTTAAAAGTATTTTTTCAGAAGAGGCTCATACTTCAAGACACATAAGTTCGGACTGTGATGTGGGCTCTACAGAATTCAACATGCCAGTGTGACATTAGCATTAAGGTGAAGTTATTTAAACATTATTAGACCTTCATAAATGTTTTGTTTTGTTCGTTTGTGAATTGTTTTGTCTTGACGGCCGTCGGACAATTTTTTTTGTTGTCAAAACCGTATTGTATGTTGTAAATGTTAACATGTTTAATGTTTTATTTTCTTTGAAGTTTATTTAATTTTAGATTTACTTATAATTGCTTTTTAGCGTAGCTATATTATTTCAATTTTTTTTTTTTCGTCCTTTGGAGAATTAGTCTAATTTTTTTAGTTTGAAAGTATTTTTTCAGAAGAGGCTCATACTTAAAGACATTCAAGTTTGGACTGTGATGTGGTCTCTACAGAACTCATTTAGCCAGTGTGACATTAGCATTAAGGTGAAATTATTTAAACATTATTGAACCTTCATAAATGTTTTATTTTGTTTGTTTGTGAAATGTTTTGTCTTGACGGCCGTTGGACAAATGTTTTTTGTCAAAACCGTATTGTATGTTTTAAATGTTAGCATGTGTAATGTTGTATTTTCTTTGAAGCTTATTTAATTTTAGATTGTTTTCTTAATATTTTTTAGCGTAGCTCTATTATTTCAATTTTTTAAATATATTTTTGTCCTTTGGAGAATTAGTCTAATTCTTTTAGTTTAAAAGTATTTTTTCAGAAGAGGCTCATACTTCAAGACATTCAAGTTGGGACTGTGATGTTGGCTCTACAGAATTCAACATGCCAGTGTGACATTAGCATTAAGGTGAAGTTATTTAAACATTATTAAACCTTCAGAAATGTTTTGTTTTGTTCGTTTGTGAATTGTTTTGTCTTGACGGCCGTCGGACAAATGTTTTTTGTCAAAATTCGTATTGTATGTTTTAAATGTTAACATGTTAAATGTTTTATTTTTTTGAAGTTTATTTAATTTTAGAATTTTTTTATAATTTTTTTTTAGCGTAGCTCTATTATTCAATTTTTTAAAAAAATTTCATCTTTTGGAGAATTAGTCTAATTCTTTTAGATTGAAAGTATTTTTTCAGAAGAGGCTCATACTTCAAGACAGTCGTGTTTGGACTGAGATGTTGGCTCTACATAACTTAACATGCAGTGTAACATAAGCAATAAGGTGAAGTTATTTAAACATTATTGAACCTTCATAAATGTTTTGTTTTGTTCGTTTGTAAATTGTTTTTTTGACGGCCGTCGGACAAATGTTTTTTGTCAAAACTGTATTGTATGTTTTTAATGTTAACTTGTTTAATGTTTTATTTTCTTTTAAGTGTATTTGATTTTAGATTCACTTATAATTTTTTTTTTAGGGTAGCTTTATTATTTCATTTTTTTTTTTTAATTTCGTCCTTTGGACAATTAGTCTAATTCTTTTAGTTTGAAAGTATTTTTTCAGAATAGGCTCATACTTCAAGATATTCAAGTTTGGACTGTGATGTGGTCTCTACAGAACTCATTTAGCCAGTGTGACATTAGCATTAAGGTGAAATTATTTAAACATTATTGAACCTTCATAAATGTTTTATTTTGTTTTTTTGTGAAATGTTTTGACTTGACGGCCGTTGGACAAATGTTTTTTTGTCAAAACCGTATTGTATGTTTTAAATGTTAGCATGTTTAATGTTGTATTTTCTTTGAAGCTTATTTAATTTTAGATTGTTTTCTTAATATTTTTTAGCGTAGCTCTATTATTTCAATTTTTTAAATATATTTTTGTCCTTTGGAGAATTAGTCTAATTCTTTTAGTTTAAAAGTATTTTTTCAGAAGAGGCTCATACTTCAAGACATTCAAGTTGGGACTGTGATGTGGGCTCTACAGAATTCAACATGCCAGTGTGACATTAGCATTAAGGTGAAGTTATTTAAACATTATTAAACCTTCATAAATGTTTTGTTTTGTTCGTTTGTGAATTGTTTTGTCTTGACGGCCGTCGGACAAATTTTTTTTTTGTCAAAACCGTATTGTATGTTGTAAATGTTAACATTTTTAATGTTTTATTTTCTTTAAAGTTTATTTAATTTTAGATTTACTTATAATTATTTTTTAGCATAGCTCTATTATTTCAATTTTTTTTTTATTTCGTCCTTTGGAGAATTAGTCTAATTCTTTTAGTTTGAAAGTATTTTTTCAGAAGAGGCTCATACTTCAAGACATTCATGTTTGGACTTGAGATGTGGGCTCTACAGAACTCACCATGCCAGTGTAACATTAGCATTAAGGTGAAGTTATTTAAACATTATTGAATCTTCATAAATGTTTTGTTTCGTTCGCTTGTGAATTATTTTGTCTTGATGGCCGTCTGACAAATGTTTTTGTCAAAATCGTATTGTATGTTTTAAATGTTAACATGTTTAATGTTTAATTTTCTTTGAAGTTTATTTAATTTTAGATTTACTTATATTTGTTTAAATTTGTTTTATCAGTATTTTTGTAGCATTGCTTTTTCATTTAAATTTTTTTTTTAAGCTGTAGTCCGTTTTAAGTTGTTAGTCTATTTTTATTTATATGTCATCTTGTTTAAGTCTAGCTTTGTTATTGTTGATATTGTTCTTTTTTTTTTGATGTTTCCAAAGTTTTGTTTGCATATGTCTGACAGACTGTTGTTTTTTTTGTCTGTGATTGTTTGATATCTGTTAACTTGATTTGTATTAGACAGACTGCTCGTGACATGGGGTGTAGGGTAAAGGGAAAGGTGAATTGACAGCCATATTCTTGAGAATAATTAGAAACCTTAAATGTGATTTGACAACAATATTCTTAAGAATAGTCCTAAACCTGAAATTCCCATTTACCTAGCTCATGTATGGCTCCTCGTGCCACACCCTGGACAACAGTCTTGGCTGACTGACTAAATACATGAGTGAAATTCCTTTTTTTACTAATCAAAATGTTCGTTTAAAAATGTACTGGAATTTGTTTTGAAAAGGATCTTTTGTAAATGATGATTTTTGTATTGGTTTGTTTGAAAGAAAAAATAAAATGTCTTAGTATTTATAGATCGAAAATGTTTGAATGTACAAATTGAGTGGCTGACTTATATGGTAGACTTTTTATTGTTTTAATTATTACTATGAAATTTTTTAAAAATATTTTAAAGATTGGTAGGAAGCTTATTAAATTGTTGAACATTGTTAATAATGTTTTTTTTAATCACATTATATTACATTTTTAATTATTAATCTTTACATTCTGTTTTTTTTTTCTTTAGGCCATAGTGTTTTCAAAGAAGAGAAAAAATGAAATCAGTAATTTCACAATTAAATGAATTGTATTTTCCTGGCCACTCATAATGTTTTATTGTTTTAAAAATGTATACAAATGTATTACATATTAAATTAACAAAATGAACCATCTTTTATTTGTCATTTAATTATTTTGTATTGTATATTGCAAACGTGTGGTTTGATTACCAAAAAAATACTATTATGTATATATATATGCACATATTTTGTAAAACACAAAAAAAAAGTTAAACAAATTTTTTTCAACTTATAGCATTTTATTAATTGGTTATCATTTTGGCATCACAAATAATTATTTTAAAAAATAACAATACATTCACAAATAAACTGGCTACTAGATCTTGTAGATCTAGATTAGATCTAGCGTATCATCTAGCTAGTTTATATATTTAAAAAATCTAATTTTAAATCAATTCATCAGACTTAATCCCCTTAACATAAGCCATGAAAGTATCCTTAAGGCCCTATACATAAGTTTGCACTCGTTAATCTTCTTTCACCTTAGACTGCAATTAATTAGTCATTACATCGCAAATATATAGGCCACTTTACACAATAAAAGGATGGCTGCCTGGTCGTGCGGTTTGCGCGCTCGACTGTCGTTTGGATTCATCGATTGGCCCGGGTTTAAACCCTGCCCGCTCCCATCCCCCGTCTACCTGCGGGAGGTTTGAACTAGGAAGTAAACTTTCTTAAACTCTAAAGGAACATATGAAACATGAATTTTTTTTTTCTAACAGTTTATTATTATTGAAATAAGCAAAATAAAAAATAAAATATTAGGCCTACTGACAAAAAAAAAAATAAATGGAAAGATCTTGTAGGCCTATATCTAGACTAGAGTTTGAGTTTTTGGCACACCGGCACACTTTAGGTCTTGTCGTGCCCATAACCCCTAAAAGGTTACTCTCCCTTCATACCACCGGGACAAGAGCTTAATTTAATGTAGTTAAGTTATTAAAAACAAGGTCTAAAATAGTTAAGGTAGTGCACATTTAATAATTTAGTAACACTCTTGTGTAAATATTATATGTTCACAATTTCACAAATCAAGTTGTTACTCGATTATAAGATAACTTTTATTACTTTTTCTGTGGACATACCACAGCTGATGACATTGTTTTTGTTCTGGGTGGAATGTTGGCAAGATATTTATTATCTCCATATTCAAGTACCAAGACTTGATTTAAAAATGCATAGTTATGTGTATGTTTTAAATTGTATTGTAATAACTGAAGGAAGGCAAACTTAACAAGACATAGACGTTTATTTACACGGAGACATGATAAACACAAAGGGGCATCTGCCTTGAGTACAGCAACTCCATATTGGCTCTCTCCTTGGGCGGAAATCCTTTCTCTATCATGTCAACATCCGAATTGTTTAGTCATAGATAGTGCGCACCTTCTTTCTGCACAATCTTGGATGGCGGTGCGCATGGCAAAGTCATAACAGTATCATACATACGGGCGCACGCGCGCGCACACACATTTATACATCTATAATACATTTCCTCCATTAAAAAAAATTGTCCTGGGAAAATGCTTCTAACCATGTACTACACATTCGTCCCCTACCTCCCTCACTTTCCCCATTGTATTTGGTCCTTTTGTCCCGTTATATCTCTCTTACTTCTTTCTCAATCTTTGCACCGTGGCTTGCCACGGCTCTTTCTTTCTCTTCCCTTTTCTCCCTCTCTCTCTCTCTCATTAAACATAATTTACTGAGGACGCGAGAAACAAAAATTGATTTGAATTCTTATCTTATATAATACAGACGTTACGTCAAAAAAGATAATGATTATAATATGTCTTTAGCGTCATACATCTAGTCATGCATGTTAACCAATGACTTAAATTCTGCCAAGTCACTGGTTTTCCTGGCTAGCTCATGTAAACCATTCCATGCTCTAATAGCACTAGGTAAGAAGGAGCATTTATGAAATTACTTTTAGGAAACGTGGCCAATGTCAATTCCTTTACTTGGCATCAGCAAGTCAATAGAAAGATTAATTCATTCCATCGTCTTTCTCGTTTCGCTCTGTCTGTCTGTCAGTCCAACTCTCTCTCTCCTTCTCCCCCCCCCTACGGTTCTTTATATTTTCTCGTTCTTTTTTTTTTTTTTTTGAAATCTAAACAATGTTTAATTTTTCATAGTAAAGTAGAGTTCCCCTTTTTGGACCTTGCGATCTATAAGGCAGATGATGTAACGATAATCTGTTTTTTTTGTGGCTCACGGTTGACGAGGGTGCCATGTGACCAGCACAACGACCAACCCGGACCAACCGCCTTTACTTTTTCCCAGCTTATGTCAGGTACCCATTAGAGCTGGGTGGACTCAGAGGATCCCGAAATTAAAAATCCCTGTCTTCACTAACATGATTTGAACCCGAAACCCCGTCGGTTCGAAAGCCAAGCGCTTTACCCGCTTGTTGAAGCCAACGCGCCCCCTCCGTTTCATAGAGAGAATATAAATTTGGTTCTCTTCTTTTTCTACTTCTAACCTTTTTGATTTCTCTGATTTGTGTTTGGATCCATACTCTCTCTCTTTTTTTTTCGCTTTCTTTCTTTAACCTCTTTCTAAATGGCTCTTTTTCACTCTTTCTTGCACTTTATCTCTTTTTATCAATTATGTTCTGTTGTTCTTTAATTTAATTATTCTTTAATATCTTGCGTTCTCTCATTCTGCCTCTTAAAAATCTAAATACACGGAAGAAGAATCCACGGAGTAGTAGCCCTGTTTCAAATGTTTCTTTCTACACATTGTGTAAGCCTTCTACAAAACTACACACAGACTTTGCTTTAAATTGTGCATTAGATCGCCTGGTCAACATTATAACCCCCTCCCGCCTTCTTTTCCCACCAAACACACAAACATGTTTTTAATAACTACATTACTAAGTTATTTTGTTAAGTGAGTTGTTCTCACCTCCCAGTATCAGTTTTACTAGAACATCCATGTTGACCAGAATGGCTAGCGGAACTGGACAGTTGTTTACTTTGCAGGTTGTTTATATTTGTGTTTATATCAAATAATTACAGTTTACTAGATATTTCTAAGGTAATTATTTGTAAAATTAGGCATACCTATTCATTTCAAACAACAACATTATTGTAAACAGTAACTTGTGTAAAATGCGTCACTTACATTTTTTTTTTGCTGAACAAAGTCTAGAATCTATAAACATCAATATTATTTAAACAAGACACACGGCATCTAGATATTGGTGAATTTTTTTAAACACTTTTTGTATTTAAATCTTATCATTGTATGGGCGTTTAACGTAGATGAGTTTCATTTCATTCAATTAGAAACTTGAACCGTTTCGTACATGTTTTTTTGTTTGTTTCACACAAAATTTAAGCTTGTCAGCTTCAGAATGTTTTAGGCACAAAGCATCATTTTATTAAGATCTTTGAGTTGACCTTAAGTTTATTTGTATATTAGACCCTAGTGACTAGTTGAAAAGATAAACAAAATAAATTACAAAATCAAAATTAAATATTCTGTATTTCAGTGCGTTAGGAACATAAGGGCTAGCTGTTTACTCATTTGATTGGAACTTTATGGCAAGCTGTTGATCTACTCATTTGATTGGAACTTTACATGTTGATGTTTCAGGACTTCAATCAAGTGATGAAAATAAAAGGTCATGTTAAACATTTTCTATAAAACTATTCAAGTTAAGATTTGTACTAATTTCTACTCTTTCATATCTGTACTCTGTCTACTTTATTTGTTTTTCTACATTTAAGATTGCTACATTTTGGCACACAAGTGTTTGTCATAGCTGATCATACTATTTCACCTATTGATTCTTGTTTGCTATTTCTACTATACGTTTGCTACAAGTTTTGGGTTGTTGCATGCATTTAATTTGTTAATTATTTGTGTTCTTTTATTGCAGTAGTTTAGGGTTTATTATGCTAACTGCTAGTATTCAGGTTTGTGCTATTAACTGCTAGTATTAGGGTTGTTGAACTAATTGATAGTGTTGAGGGCTGTTACACTAACTGCTTGGGTTGAGAACTGTTACACTAACTGCTAGTGTTGAGAACTGTTTCACTAACTGCATGTGTTGAGAACTGTTACACTAACTGCTAGTGTTGAGGGCTGTTACACTAAATGCTTGTGTTGAGGGCTGTTACACTAACTGCTAGTGTTGTGGGCTGTTACACTAACTGCTTGTGTTTAGATTTGTTGCACTAACTGGAAAACTAAGTATGGATCTTTACTAATTTCTTCCATTTATTTTTTGTTTGGTCTTTCCTATCCCTTTTTATCACTTGTCACTTTCCTTTTCTAGATCGAGTTTGATCAGCCCAGATAGAGAATCACTTAATAGTTGTCTTATCTTTTTTGTGTTTTTTTCATAATCTGATTTGAGGGAATCATCCCTTAATGCTGGTAGCATATAGTGGCTTTATTAGTAAGGGTCTTTACCCTCTGTGGGTATTGATGAACCTGCAGTGGCAGACTAGATGGGAGCTAGCCCTTCAAAGATCATCAGTATATTTTCTTGATGAAAGTGGTAGTACATTTTGTACTCGTGTGACTATTATCATAGTCACTCTTGGGTAAAGATTGAAAGCGTGCCGTTAACATCTCTGTTTTGGATATTAAGTCTTGTTACCTGTTACTGATCAAGTGGTGGGTAATATATAGTGTGCAGAGTATTAAAGTTTGTTGTCCAACACTTCAGGAGAAGAAAACCAGCATCTCATATTAAAAGTTCACAATACTTAAGACATTTTAGATAATTCATACATGAGAAAAATTCTTAGTTTCCAAAAAAGGAAATGCATAAAATCAGAATTTTTTTGGTACATCATAAAGAAATACAGTTCACCTGAACTTATTGTGTAGTAATTTCCATACCTTAATGCAAGGAATAAAAAAATTTATCAGGCAATATTAATTAGAGGTCAATGTTGAATGATAAAATACTTCAAGCTATCAAGCTATGTACCATTATACCCAACACAAAAACCAATTGTTTGGGTGGAGAAATCAAGCTATGTACCTTTATACCCAGCACAAAACCAATTGTTGGGTGGAGGAAGCAAGCTATGTACCTTTATACTCAGCAAAAAAAACAATTGTTGGGTGGAGGAAGCAAGCTATGTACCTTTATACCCAGCACAAAACCAATTGTTGGGTGGAGGAAGCAAGCTATGTACCTTTATACCCAGCAAAAACCAATTGTTTGGTGGAGAAAGCAAGCTATGTACCTTTATACCCAGCACAAAACCAATTGTTGGGTGGAGGAAGCAGCTATGTACCTTTATACTCAGCAAAAAAAACAATTGTTGGGTGGAGGAAGCAAGCTATGTACCTTTATACCCAGCACAAAAAACAATTGTTGGGTGGAGGAAGCAAGCTATGTACCTTTATACCCAGCAAAAACCAATTGTTTGGTGTAGGAATCAATCTATGTAATTTATACCCAGCACCAAACTAATTGTTGGGTGGAGAAAGCAAGCTATATTCTTATATGCCTACCAAAAAAAAAACAATTGTTGGGTGGAGAAAGCAAGCTATGTACCTTTATGCCCAGCACAAAACCAATTGTTGGGCGGAGGAAGTAAGCTTTGTAGCCTACCTTTATGCCCAGCACAAAACCAATTGTTGGGTGTAGGAATCAAGCTATGTAATTTTATACCCAGCACCAAATTAATTTTTGGGTGGAGAAAGCAAGCTATGTACCTATATGCCCAGCACAAAACCATTTGTTGGTTGGAGGAATCAAGTTATGTACCTTTATACCCAGCACCAAACTAATTGTTGGGTGTAGAAGCAAGCTATATACCTATATGCCCACCAAAAAAAAACAATTGTTGGGTGGAGAAAGCAAGCTATGTACCTTTATGCCCAGCACAAAACCAATTGTTGGGCGAGGAAGTAAGCTATGTAGCCTACCTTTATGCCCAGCACAAAACCAATTGTTGGGTGTAGGAATCAAGCTATGTAATTTTATACCCAGCACCAAATTAATTTTTGGGTGGAGAAAGCAAGCTATATACCCATATGCCCAGCACAAAACCATTTGTTGGTTGGAGGAATCAAGTTATGTACCTTTATATCCAGCACCAAACTAATTGTTGGGTGGAGAAAGCAAGCTATATACCTATATACCCAGCACAAAACCAATTGTTGGGTGAAGGAATCAAGCTATGTAACTTTATATCCAGCACCAAATTAATTTGTCGGGTGGAGAGAGCAAGCTATATACCTTTATGCTCTGCAAAAACCCTATCAGACAAAATGGTTTTCAGTCTGTAGGCAATGACGATGAAGACAGATATTCTGAATGCAAATCGTGATGCTTGATTTCCATGCAAATCCTGGTTGAGCAACATGTGAAAGTGTGGACCTAAATGCATTTTAAAACTTAATAAGAATTAAAATTAAAAAGCACAGTTATAAGTTTAAGCCACTGTAAAAAATAATATACATCAAAGATAACTTAATTACATTTCTATATTGTAGGTTAGAGGCACAGTGACTGTGTGATAAAGGGCTTGGCTTCGAAAGTAAGTGGTTCTGGGTTTGAATTCTGGTGAAGTCTGGGATTTTTAAATTATGGGATCTTTAAGGCACCTCTAATAGGTACCTGACATTAGTCAAGTAAAGTGGTTGGTCATTGTGCTGACCATATGACACCCCCATTAACCATTGGTTACAGAAACAGATGATCTTTACTTCATCAGCCCCATAGATCAATAGGTCTGAAAGGGGAACTTAACTATATTGTAGATTGATAACATAAAAAACTGTGAATAAAAACATTATCAAAATATGTTATGACAACATGTTTGACAAATTGAGTTAGTTTGGTAGCAGAATTTCATGCATTTATGCTATTTGTTCTGAATTGAATTTTCTCATTGTTACTGTCATTAGTTGTCAGACCTTGAAGGAGATATAGAATTGTACAGGTGTGATTTGTCCTTGAAGAAATATTCAAAATGCCTAGCACAGCAGAGTTGAGACTTGTACAAAGACTGCTGGCAAGTCTAATATTTCAAGGGTAACATTAACACCTTTCTGTATGGTATCTGTTGTCATACAATACATCAATCACAGTACTCTTAAAAGAAGGGATATATTCAATATGGGCTTTTTCAGATTCCATTTAGATTGAGAAGTAGCCAAGAGCCTTGCTGAAGGCTCTGTAGTCAGTACAATTTAAATGATCTGGTTTTCTTCTCCTGATAACCTAATGTGATTGCAACTGATCCATATAAGTGGTGAACTAGTATTAAAAATCATTACAGCACTAGTATTATGCAAGTCAAAAGTCAATGATGAGGATGGCTGTCAGGCTAAGTGATATGTGTTCTGAACTGTCATCCCAATGGTTCTGGTTTCAACCCTGTCCACTGTCGTCCCCTGTTGTCCTTGGGCAGGTTTAGGCTAGGGTATTATAATTTAGAATTTGAAGGAACATTTAAAACATGTCAAACCAATAAACAAAAGATTTATGCTTTATGGAAACTGCACATGTAGACTACATTCTTACATAAAAAAATATTTTTGATCTCTTTTTAATATTATTTAAATATTAGTTTCACACCAAAACATTAAAAAAGAAACTGCAGTAAAAATAGAACCTTGAACACTTTTAATACTTTTGAAGTAAGTCTTTTGTTTTGATTTTGTGAAATAAAAATATACCAAAGGCAAGAATTTCTTAATTGCTATTTTATGTTGTAAACCGAAATGAAACAACTATTCATAATATAATAATAATATTAACATCCGACCCAAATAAAATGGTTTGCTATTGTATGAAGTAAGACAATTCTTAAATTCTAACTACTTTTTGTTTAAATAGTTTTCTGTAAGTAAGTGTAATAATTTCACAATACTGTTGATGATGAAAATTAAAAATTAAATGGTCAAGGAGTAGAGCCAAAAGTTTTTAATATTAAGACCTTAAGTTTGATTCCTAATGGAAATTAGATCGTTAATTGTTGGCTATAAGAAATAAAATATTATTTATTAAAGGCTTTTATTTAAGAACATGAATGAGAGTTCTAAAAATCAACTTTAGTCAAAAACAGTCTTTTTCCCCTTTCATTCTTTTTGTCACGTGGTTCTTTGTCTTAAAATATTTTTGTATGTGTCTGTAATTTTCTAAAGGTTATCTCTTTTTACTGATGTTGTAAATGATTTGTGCATCACTTGTGAATGGAGTTTTAACCATCTCATTTTCACCTGTCACTCAGTCTGTTGGACCATTGGGGCACCACACAGTCTGCATGGCTCTCTTCAATCTTCTCTGTCTTTTGATAGGTGTAGTCTCTTCTATAGACTTGCTGGTTCATTCCTTAATGTTGTCTGCCTCTCCTTCTTTTCCCTGGGAATGTCCTCAGAAAAGTCTTGAGAACCCTTAGATTAGAATTTCTTTATACAGTCTTATCAACATAGAGTACAGAAAAAGAAAGTGTTTCTTTTAAGGCTTATTTCCTTCTTAATTGAAGTCAACTCGTTCAGATCAAAAGCAGCATAATGCCACAACATGGTATTTTGGACAATTTAGAAAAACAATAAAACATGAAATTCTCTAAAATTAGAATTTTTTTTAGACACAACATTAAGAAGAAATTATTTTTTTTAGTGTAAAAGTTGGCATAAAAGGCCATAGAATTATAAAAGCATTAAATGGAATATATTGACTTCCTTTCTAATTTTGAAGGGCTTTTTAGACAGAGTGAATTTAATAACATGATTTATTATATCATTGTATTGGACTTGTCTATTATATTTATCAGTATTTATTTCTTTGAAAAAAAAAAACAACAATATTTGTGCAGAAAATTCTTAAAATATATTCAAATGATTTCTGATGGCATTTGGCTCCTTCTGTTTATCATTGTTTCACCTGAATTGGAGTAGATTTTGCTGGATCTAAACAGGTCAAAGCTGGAGTTACTTTCATTGCCACAGTTCATGTGTAACAAATTTTTCTCATAGCTATCAGGGCAGCCCTTCATCCTCAGAAGACCACTTCATTTTATTTTGCTCTCTGTGAGGACTGTATCAGCATGCTCAGTCAGTTCTCGATTATCAACTCTAAAATAATATATCTCTAACAGAGAATATTGTTGTCAAGAAATGTACATGTTTAGTTATAAACATTTTTCAAGCACCTTTTTGAGTTCACAAATAAAAAATATTCAACATTTGTTCTTGATTGATTTAAATCTTTCAAAATTTGTGAAGTCTCTTTTCTTTTTACAATTAGTTTGATTTGCGTCATTATTCTTCAGTTAGCAGAGTCTTAACTACAGCATTTCTTTCCTTATTTTTGTCTCTTTGCTGATTCTTTGTTGATCTTTTCTTCTCTTGGGGAGGAGGGGTTTTGACCAACTTAGATTCTGAATTTTCAATCTCATTTTTCTTAATACTGTCATGCGGGTGAAATGGCTTTTCTATAGATGTGCCATATTTTAAAACTAAATTACTTATTCCATTCATTACAAGTATTGTATGTAAAGCATTTCTTTCCTTAATTTTTCTCTTTGCTGATTCTTTGTTGATCTTTTCTTCTCGTGGGGAGGAGGGGTTCTGACCAAACTTAGACTGAATTTTGATTTCTTATTTCAAGCTAAAAGAATGATTCCATTTATTACAACAGCTAACTACAACATTTTCTTTTGTTATGTGTCCTTTTTGATTCATGCTTTGTTGATTTTTTCTTCTCTTCGGGAGGAAGAGTTCTGACCAACTTAGATGCTACAAGTAGAATAGGGACTTTCTTTGAATTCTGCTGACAACATAATGACTAACACAACATATAAATATATATTATGTAAACTATCAATAAGATTAAACCTTAGACTAGCAGTGCCAGTTATTAATGCCTGCTGTGTATAAACGGATACTCCTCTTTGATATTCAAATGATTTAACCACAAATTTACAAGTATTTTTCTTATTTATTTTATGTTTGTGATTTTGACCATTTTGATTTCTGCTTTTTATATATGGCTCAGTGTGAAAAAGTTAAAAAAAAATTTAGGACTGTTAACTGCCTTATAAAAGTAACTGAAGACAATTTCTATCATCATAGTATAACATCAAAACCTTACAACAATTTTTGTTAAAGTTTTGTCTCAACTGATATATACATCTCTTTATGAAGAGAAGTGTAGACTAATTTAGACAGCTACAAAAATTAAACAAGTCCTTTGTGGACTCAATGCACATGAAGCTAATCAAGAGAAAACAAAGGGAAAATATGCTAAAGTACATTTATTGACAAGTACAGATGTTACAAAGGTCCTTTTTAGGGCCATAAGAAAACCATTTACCATGGTCAACAAAAACAGTTTTTTTTTTAATACCAAAAGAAAGGTCCTTTTTAGGGCCATAAGAAAACTATTAACTGTGGTCCAACAAGAAACAGGTCATTTTATTACCAAAAGAAAGGTTCTTTTTAGAGCCAAAAATAGATTTTTGTCCAGAGCATGGAATACGATTTTCCTAAAAGGTCATAATGAAATATACGAGATATGAACTTCGGAGTGCTTGCCCTGAAGTTTATGCAAAGATCAAGTATTTCTTTTTTTCTAAAGCAAAGAGAATTATGAAAGAGAACAGTACTCATGAAATGCATTTTATGACCTACACACGTTTGAACTGGAAAGCTATTTTCTTCAAGAAGTTTGAAAGTTGTCTAAATTGATCTTCTACTTTTCTTTGGGGGGTGTGAGCTTGTACTGGAATAAAAGAAAATGCATTTATTAAACATCAAAATCAATTAATTGAACAGTGACACATTTTCATGACTACCAACACTATCCTACAGCAGAAAACAAACAACTTAAATATAACTCAATTAAAAGATTCTTTCTTTCTTTCTTTGACAATCACAAGCTCTTTCTTTATAAAAAAAATAGTTCAAGATCAGATTAGGCTAAGTCTAAAATCAGCATGCTTTCATTTTGGACTAACTATCCACCTAATAACAAACATGAACTTTTCTAGATAGGCCCTATATTGATTGATTAAACTACTTCATCCTACTGGACCCAATGTTGGTGTGCAATGATTGATTTCTTATTCTGAAAGGATTTGCTGGTATTTTTTGTGTTTCTGTTATTTTTCATGCCATTTTCTTCCAACATTAAATTCTTTTCTTTAAATTCTATTTTTGATATGCTAAACTCTTCTCCAATTGAAAGTTTGTCTTCAGCATTATAAATTTTAGCTGAATTCTCTGCATACTAAAAGACATCTCAGTCGTATTCCTAGCTGTTCAACATGTCATCATACTAGAGTCTTACTCCCTGTTTGTTCTTCATTTATTTTTCTGACTAATATTTTCAGTGTTTCTTTTAGTTTCAACATTTTCTTTCAACACTCATTTCTGTTTTCACTAGTTTTTCTTTGTCTTGCTGGACGCTTCTTAGATTAAAAAAAATGTCTTAGCATTGTCATTTTATACTTCTAATTTCTCCTCTTAGTTCTTTTATTTTTCTTGCAGTGAAACCTTAGTGTGAATAGTCTTACTCAAAGAAATAAATAAATGATTTAATATCATAGAAAAAGTCATTAGATTGATTTGATTTTGATTTTAGGCACATCGGCACAATTTAGGCCATGTCGTGCCTGCAGTCATTAGAAACCATGATCATCATATAATGTCTGAAAGAGGGGGTTATGATCAGTAATGTACAGAATTTTAGGGATTTAAACAAAAAGCTAATAATTATTACTTAACTAAATATCCAATTGATAATTTAAAAAACTTTCAATTCAATCAGCAATTATTTTAAGGACTTAGCCCAGGATACAACTGCTGACTTTCATTGGCCACACTGTTTTGACATTTTCACTGCAAGCCTTCACTCTGTTATAGTATGTTCTGTGAGTTCTGACCAGATCTCATTCTTAGCATTCTTGTGGAAAGTAAACCTGTGAGAAATTTTCTGCTGAATTTAAAGGTTGAAAAATATATCATCTTATAATCATGAATTAAAATTTCTAGCCACCATTAGGATTCAAACTTAAGAATTCTCAGTTTTATACCAATAAACCAAATACAATACATAAAAGATTGTATAGAGTGTTGTATATACAACAATATATACACAGTCACTAATGTCCCGCTTCTCTCAGGCCTGTAAAGAATATGGCTTGACTATTAGCACGAAGAAAACAAATGTTATGGGACCACCTACTACAGCACCACCCTCCATCCCCATTGACGATAGCAAGCTGGACGCCGTAAACGAATTCTGCTATCTGGGATCCACAATTACAGATGACCTGTCCCTAGAAGAGGAGATGAAAAAACGCATAGGGAAGGCTGCCTCGACATTCGCTAGACCTCAGACTAAGAGTTTGGGAAAACCATAAGCTAACCACGGTGACCAAAATGGAAGTCTACAAGGCATGCGTTATGAGTTACACTGCTATATGGCAGTGTATCATGGACCACCTACGCAAAGCAAGAGAGAAAACTAAACTCATTCCATGTGAGATGTCTCCGTAGGATCTTGAAATGTCACATGGAAAGAATAAGTGTGCAATACTGAGATCCTTGCGCGATCAGGTATTCCCAGCATTTTTACAGCCCTCAGACAACGCCGTTTGCGCTGGCTTGGACATGTTCGCCGGATGGAGGACAAGCGCATCCCGAAAGTCATGCTCTATGGTCAACTCGCGACTGGCACAAGAAAAACTGGTCGCTCCCATCTCCGTTACATAGATGTAATAAAACGCGACCTCAAATCAGTGAACATCAATACTGACAATAGGGAAGACATAGCTCTAGACCGCAACAGGTGGACAGAGACAGTGACAAAGAAAGCTATGGACAGTGAAAGTACATGGGTCTCAGCCCAGGAAGAAAAACGCACAAACAGAAAACGGCCAGCTCCTCTACCACCGAAGCAAAAGCCAAGGGGACCTTAACTTGCGCTATCTGTGGACGGGAGTGTCTCTCCAAAATAGGGCTCCACAGCCACATGAAAAAGTGTGCTCTGAGATGAACCATAGTCGTTCCTACGACTGAAGGAGGCCAATGATGATGATGATGATGATGATGATATACAAAGTAAACAGGGAAATGAAAACAGGAGCAGATGTACCTGACATTACCATAAGTATTTTTAAAAAAATAACCAGACGCGCAGTGACGAGAGATAAATAAATGTTGAACAACAAAAACAAAATACATTTCACCTGAAATGTGCCCACCACATCATCAGTGCCAGGTGATAATTCAAGATGTCCTAAATGTAGGTGTCCTCAGCATGCAATCAATCCTCACCCATCAGTGGCCATGGTAAGTGTTGTGTGTAGTGCATGATGTATGAACTTATACTTTCTCAAGAAGATGATCTTTGATTGGCTGGTGCCTGACCATCTGGCTGACCATTGCTTTAGGTTTATCAATATCTAATAGAGGGCATAAGACTCCTGCTGGTAAAGTTACTTATGCACTAGTTTTTTTGGATGGGGACCTCTGAGGGTTGTGAAAAAAAACACAGAATAGATAAGAACGCTCTAGTGTTTCTCCATTTCTTTCACATTTGTGTGTCAATCTGGATTCCAACCTTTCTGCTGATTTCAAACTAAAATCTTCCCCCCCCCCTCTTTTACTTTCTTAAACTTTTTCTATTTCATAAAGATTAGCTTATATGTTTAATTAGTATAGAGATGCTTTTAATAATCTACTTATAATCTACTTTTTTAAAAAGTATTTTTCAGTTAATCTTCAAGACAAGAGTCAAAGATATAAGGATCAAGTGGTAACCTAAGAACATAACTAGCTTACATAACTTTTTAACTAAATGTTTCTAATTATATTAGAAAGTTTATTGACAGCTTGTGTGTGCTTAAGAGTAATATGGATACAGAACAGGATGAAATTACTTCAGAGGTGGTCATAAAAGTATGTTATTTTTATTTGTGTAGATATCTTAAGCCAAAAGCACAAACTGACTTCTAAATAGTATTCAGGGCAATGACCATAATGTGACTGATAAGAAGAAGCTTTCAAAACGCTATTGATTAATTTTAGGATCAAAACAATGTTGTTGAAATAGAATTTCCATTTACAGTTTTAAAAATGTAAATGTGTCAGACATTTTTAAAAAAGTTGTATTAATGGGTATGCATTTCACACTTTAGGCCATGTCATGCCCGTAATCCCTAAAGGGTTACTTTTCTTTTATACCACAAGAGCTAAGTTTTATTTAGTTAACTCATTAAAAACAAGGTCTATTCACAGTTAAAATAGTAAAGGTAGTAAACATTTAATAAATATTAATAGACAAACTATTGAGTTATCAGAAGATCAAGAATTTAACTAACCTTTATCCTTTATTCCAACAATTCAAAAAACATAAAAAAAAATTTTGTTATATTTTTTTTCTTTAAAAAAAAAATTGTTTTATAAACAAAAATAATTTTTTTTTAAAAAATCTTTTTTGATACAGGCCAAGAAACATAGAGGTCAAGATGATAACCGTCTGAAGTTAAACATGTCAATAGGACATTATGTAAAGGTAAAGCTAGTGATTCAAAACCATTGTTTAATGTCCATTTTTTTTAAGTCATGTTTTTTTGTTTCTAATTTTCCTATTATACTAGTACTTGTACACATATTTTTGTTGCACATCTTTTATTTTAATATAAAGTTTGTTATAGTGGATATGTCCAAAGTCTTTTTGTAAGTTTTGTTTGTTGATGTCTGTTAATCATTTCAATTTATTTACCTATATTTTATACAGCTCTTGGAAAATGGAGGAAACATGATTCCCAGATCAATAAACAAGAAAGTGATGTGGGCTCTCCAGAACACAACATGCCAGTGTGACATTAGCATTAAGGTGAAGTTATTTAAACATTATTGAATCTTCATATATGTTTTGTTTTGTTCGTTTGTGAATTGTTTTGTCTTGACGGCCGTCGGACAAATGTTTTTTGTCAAAATACGTATTGTATGTTTTAAATGTTAACATGTTAAATGTTTTATTTTTTTGAAGTTTATTTAATTTTAGAATTTTTTAATAATTTTTTTTTAGCGTAGCTCTATTATTTCAATTTTTTTTTTAAATTTTCGTCTTTTTGGAGAATTAGTCTAATTCTTTTAGATTGAAAGTGTTTTTTTAGAAGAGGCTCATACTTCAAGACATTCGTGTTTGGACTGAGATGTTGGCTCTACATAACTTAACATGCCAGTGTAACATAAGCAATAAGGTGAAGTTATTTAAACATTATTGAACCTTCATAAATGTTTTGTTTTGTTCGTTTGTAAATTGTTTTTTTTGACGGCCGTTGGACAAAATGTTTTTTGTTAAAATACCTATTGTATGTTTTAAATGTTAATATGTTAAATGTTTTATTTTCTTTGAAATTTATTTCATTTTAGATTTACTTATAATTTTTTTGAGCGTAGCTCTATTATTTTAATTTTTTTTTTGTCTTTTGGAGAAATAGTCTAATTCTTTTAGTTTGAAAGTATTTTTTCTGAAAAGGGTTATACTTTAAGACATTCAAGTTGGACTGAGTTGTGGGCTCTACAGAACTCAACATGCCAGTGTGACATTAGCATTAAGGTGAAGTTATTTAAACATTATTGAACCTTCATAAATGTTTTGTTTTGTTCGTTTGTGAATTGTTTTGTCTTGAACGGCCGTCGGTCAAATGTTTTTTGTCAAAACTGAATTGTATGTTTTTAATGTTAACTTGTTTAATGTTTTATTTTCTTTTAAGTGTATTTGATTTTAGATTTACTTATAATTTTTGTTAGGGTAGCTTTATTATTTCATTTTTTTTTTTAAATTTCGTCCTTTGGACAATTAGTCTAATTCTTTTAGTTTGAAAGTATTTTTTCAGAATAGGCTCATACTTCAAGATATTCAAGTTCAGACTGTGAAGTGGGCTCTACAGAATTCAACATGCCAGTGTAACATTGGCATTAAGGTGAAGTTATTTAAACATTATTGAACCTTCATAAATGTTTTATTTTTTTTTTTTGTGAATTGTTTTGTCTTGACAGCCGTTGGACAAATGTTTTTTGTCAAAACTGTATTGTATGTTTTAAATGATAGCATGTTTAATGTTGTATTTTCTTTGAAGCTTATTTAATTTTAGATTTTTTTTTAAATATTTTTTAGCGTAGCTCTATTATTTCAAATTTTTTTTTTAAATTTTGTCCTTTGGAGAATTAGTCTAATTCTTTAAGTTTGAAAGTATTTTTTTCAGAATAGGCTCATACTTCAAGACATTCAAGTTTCTACTGTGATGTGGGCTTCACAGAACTGAACATGCCAGTGTGACATTAGCATTAAGGTGAAGTTATTTAAACATTATTGAACCTTGATAAATGTTTTGTTTTGTTTGTTTGTGAATTGTTTTGTCTTGACGGCCATCGTACAAATGTTTTTTGTCAAAACCATATTGTATTTTGTAAATGTTAACATGTTTGATGTTTTATTTTCTTTGAAGTTTGTTAAATTTTAGATTTTTTTATAATTTTGTTTTAGAGTAGCTTTATTATTTTAATCAATTTTTTTTTAAAATTTTGTCCTTTGGAGAATTAGTCTAATTCTTTTAGTTTGAAAGTATTTTTTCAGAAGAGGCACATACTTCAAGACATTCAAGTTTGGACTGAGATGTGGGCTCTACAGAACTCAACATGGCAGTGTGACATTAGCATTTAGTGGAGTTATTTAAACATTATTGAACCTTCATAAATGTTTTGTTTTGTTCGTTTGTGAATTGTTTTGTCTTGACGGCCGTCGGACAAATGTTTTTTATCAAAATATGTATTGTATGTTTTAAATGTTAACATGTTTGATGTTTTATTTTCTTTGAAGTTTATTTAATTTTAGATTTACTTATAATTTTTTTTTAGTCTAGCTTTATTATTTCAATTTTTTTTTTATTTTCGTCCTTTCGAGAATTAGTCTAATTCTTTTAGTTTAAAAGTATTTTTTCAGAAGAGGCTCATACTTCAAGACACATAAGTTCGGACTGTGATGTGGGCTCTACAGAATTCAACATGCCAGTGTGACATTAGCATTAAGGTAAAGTTATTTAAACATTATTAAACCTTCATAAATGTTTTGTTTTGTTCGTTTGTGAATTGTTTTGTCTTGATGGCCGTCGGACAATTTTTTTTGTTGTCAAAACCGTATTGTATGTTGTAAATGTTAACATGTTTAATGTTTTATTTTCTTTGAAGTTTATTTAATTTTAGATTTACTTATAATTGTTTTTTTAGCGTAGCTATATTATTTCAATTTTTTTTTTTCGTCCTTTGGAGAATTAGTAATTTTTTTAGTTTGAAAGTATTTTTTCAGAAGAGGCTCATACTTAAAGACATTCAAGTTTGGACTGTGATGTGGGCTCTACAGAACTCATTTAGCCAGTGTGACATTAGCATTAAGGTGAAGTTATTTAAACATTATTGAACCTTCATAAATGTTTTATTTTGTTTTTTTGTGAAAGTTTTGTCTTGACGGCCGTTGGACAAATGTTTTTTGTCAAAACCGTATTGTATGTTTTAAATGTTAGCATGTTTAATGTTGTATTTTCTTTGAAGCTTATTTAATTTTAGATTGTTTTCTTAATATTTTTTAGCGTAGCTCTATTATTTCAATTTTTTTAATATATTTTTGTCCTTTGGAGAATTAGTCTAATTCTTTTAGTTTAAAAGTATTTTTTCAGAAGTGTCTCATACATCAAGACAATTCATGTTTGGACTGAGCATGTGGGCTCTACAGAACTCAACATGCCAGTGTGACATTAGCATTAAGGTGAAGTTATTTAAACATTATTGAATCTTCATAAATGTTTTGTTTTGTTCGTTTGTGAATTGTTTTGTCTTGACGGCTGTCGGACAAATGTTTTTTGTCAAAATACGTATTGTATGTTTTAAATGTTAACATGTTAAATGTTGTTTTTTTTTTGAAGTTTATTTAATTTTAGAATTTTTTAATAATTTTTTTTTAGCGTAGCTCTATTATTTCAATTTTTAAAAAAATTTCGTCTTTTGGAGAATTAGTCTAATTCTTTTAGATTGAAAGTATTTTTTCAGAAGAGGCTCATACTTCAAGACATTCGTGTTTGGACTGAGATGTTGGCTCTACATAACTTAACATGCCAGTGTAACATAAGCAATAAGGTGAAGTTATTTAAACATTATTGAACCTTCATAAATGTTTTGTTTTGTTCGTTTGTAAATTGTTTTTTTTGACGGCCGTTGGACAAATGTTTTTTGTTAAAATACGTATTGTATGTTTTAAATGTTAATATGTTAAATATTTTATTTTCTTTGAAATTTTATTTCATTTTAGATTTACTTATAATTTTTTTGAGCGTAGCTCTATTATTTTAATTTTTTTTTTGTCTTTTGGAGAAATAGTCTAATTCTTTTCAGAATTCAACATGCCAGTGTGACATTAGCATTAAGGTGAAGTTATTTAAACATTATTAAACCTTCATAAATGTTTTGTTTTGTTCGTTTGTGAATTGTTTTGTCTTGACGGCCGTCGGACAAATAATTTTTGTCAAAATTCGTATTGTATGTTTTAAATGTTAACATGTTAAATGTTTTATTTTTTTGAAGTTTATTTAATTTTAGAATTTTTTTATAATTTTTTTTTAGCGTAGCTCTATTATTTCAATTTTTTAAAAAAATTTCGTCTTTTGGAGAATTAGTCTAATTCTTTTAGATTGAAAGTATTTTTTCAGAAGAGGCTCATACTTCAAGACATTCGTGTTTGGACTGAGATGTTGGCTCTACATAACTTAACATGCCAGTGTAACATAAGCAATAAGGTGAAGTTATTTAAACATTATTGAACCTTCATAAATGTTTTGTTTTGTTCGTTTGTAAATTGTTTTTTTGACGGCCGTCGGACAAAGTGTTTTTTGTCAAAACTGTATTGTATGTTTTTAATGTTAACTTGTTTAATGTTTTATTTTCTTTTAAGTGTATTTGATTTTAGATTCACTTATAATTTTTTTTTAGGGTAGCTTTATTATTTCATTTTTTCTTTTTAATTTCGTCCTTTGGACAATTAGTCTAATTCTTTTAGTTTGAAAGTATTTTTTCAGAATAGGCTCATACTTCAAGATATTCAAGTTCAGACTGTGAAGTGGGCTCTACAGAACTCATTTAGCCAGTGTGACATTAGCATTAAGGTGAAGTCATTTAAACATAATTGAACCTTCATAAATGTTTTGTTTTGTTCGTTTGTGAATTGTTTTGTCTTGACGGCCGTCGGACAAATGTTTTTTGTCAAAACTGTATTGTATGTTTTTAAAGTTAACTTGTTTAATGTTTTATTTTCTTTTATGTGTATTTGATTTTAGATTTACTTATAATTTTTTTTTAGCGTAGCTCTACTAT
>JAZGLO010005417.1:97500-405023 GCA_036873155.1 Biomphalaria sudanica | reverse complement strand
ATGAGTCCTACTCTGAGAGTAACCTGCCTTCTTCCAATCAAAACACCCTAATCTACTAATACTAACAAACGATTTTTTTTTTTTTTGCTTTACATTTTTTTTTTCCCGTAGAAGGAGCAACCTGCTGTAAACTATCATCAAAGTAGCAGTCTTTGCTTCATTTTCTTAAACATTCCCATAATGCATTCTATCCATTTCCTCTTCTATCCCGTAATTTTATGCGTGGTGTGGAAGAAGGGCTTCGATGGTCTTAACCAACTTTTCCCCCCTCAGTTTCTGTCCACTTCAGATTTCGCTGAAGTCTTTACGGATGTTTATCTTGACCTTGCATTGTTATCCACATCGTCCCTTCAAAATATTGTTAGTATTTTTTAAATAATATTGCCTGTAAAAAAAAAAGTTCCCTTTTAGACAGATGGGCAGATGATGTGATGGTCAACGGTTAACGAGGGTGTCATGTTGCTAGCACAACGACCAACCGCCTTCACCTTTCCCCAACAGGTGCCCATTAGAGCTGGTGTGGGCTAGTGAGGCGCGTTAAGGATCCCAAAATTAAAAACCCAAGTCTTCACAAGGAATCGAACCCCGGACCCTTCGGTTCGGAAGCCAATCGCTTTACCGCATCTGTTACCTGTGTGACAGCCATTATATCATAGAGATTGTAGGTTATGACCTTTGTTTTGCCAGTAATGACCTTCATCTCAAAATGCTGCCAATGTTCTAATTATTCGATTCACTGAACCTAAAATCTTCTCACAGTTGGCAATAGACAACATGAGTCTGAGTTGCTTTAATCTTAATTACTATCTTGCTTTGTTATTAAGGGACATCATTGAATAGACATATTGATATTCTAGTCACATTCTAGCACAATTTTAGCACATTTCTAGGATGTCTATTGTTGTCTCTACATTGCGTATAGAACAGTAAGTTTATACTAAGTTTGGCTTCTTAGTTGGCGTCTGGTGTGTCTAGTTATGGTAGGAGAAAAAAAAATGTGCTAAAGGGCCTAACTTCCTTGTAAGGAGATCCTGGAAATACCCAAAAGTTTGCAACTAAACCAAGAGGAGGGGGGGATAGCTGGGGAGCTAATCCTCTTTAGCCATTCCTCACCTTTTTTTTTTCAAAAGGGCGCTCCGACGGTGTGGCATGCGCTATATCTAGCGCTGTGCTTGGGTGATCTACCCTGGGCGCCAGTTTTCTCTCTCATTGATTTGGTCAGTTGTAAAGGGGGGGGGGGGAGTAGTACAAATATCTGAGGTACACTTCTGTGTACACGTGTCGTCTTTGGTCTTTCCCTGGGCAGACGTGCCGATCTAATACATGCAGTGTATGGGGCAATGGTGGTCATTGTTCTGGTGGACGCAGCGGTCTTATATTGTCATGTAATACAAATGTACAGGTCTTACTAGCGATGACAAAAAAGATTCTCTTTACCGCCCCCCCCCCCCCCGCGTTTATGCTACGGAACCTGTGGAACCCCCTAAAGCGGCCTTTGATTTCAATTTGGTCTAATCTATAATCTTGCTTTCCAAGAAGCTAACACAAACCATTTTTACGATGTAATTTAGAAACGCCAAATACCAACTAAAGAAGAGTACACATAGGTCATGAAGGTTTTAGGAGTGTCCACAGCTTCGTACAATTGCTAACACTCGGCAGAAACTGCATCAGGACTGTGTGGATGCTTTGCAGACCCGCTCTTCGAATGACTTCAGTATTTGGTATTTTGTTTTGCCATTTGCCATTCAGTATTTTTCTTAGACATGTCATGTGGTTCTATTTCTTTGCATGTTTTCTGTACACTTTCCATGTTTCTGAGGCATAGAGCAATGCAGGGAGGATGACAACTTGATAGATCCCTAGACGTTTTTAGACAGTCTGCCATAGGATGCACTGGCCTTGACGATACGCAATCATAGTGGTAAAGCGCTTGGCTTCCGAGCCGAGATTCCTGGGTTCGAATCTCATTAATGACTCATGAGTCCACCTAAATCTGATGGGATACTTGACTTGGGGAAAGAACACAAGGTCTGAAAGTGGTTCTTTACTTTTTACGAATGTATTAGAGTTGTGTACCTATATAATAAAGTACAACAATATTTAGCCATTATCTTCAGAAGTCCCGTGTGTTTCCCATGGGTCACAAGGCCACTGTAAAAGCAGTCCACTCTCCACGGTCTCTTGCTAGTCTTTTAATGGCTTCCCAGCTCTTTCCTGTCCTCTCGGCTTCAACTAGTACACTGGCTCGCCACGTTCTTTTTGGTCTTCTTCGCATCCTGCCTGGAGAGCTCTGAAGAAGGCATCTTTCTTAGGGTGTGACACTTTCCTCTCAACTTTCTTAAGTCTGCACATCTATATATCTCTGTCCACCCATCTCTTTGTGTTGTTCTATTCAGTAATTTATCTTAATCCTTTCCAGACCAACAGATTAATTAACTACATTGTAACTCTGAGAAAGTGCCAGACTAACATTTGTCATAATAGCACATTCACACACATACATGTATGCTTAACATACACACATACGCATATAGCCAGAGACACAATAATTACACACTCAGGCCCCCGACTCTTACAAACAATACATTTTTATTATTCAGTTTCCAGTGCGCTCCGTGGTATCAGCTAATTTGTCTCTCTGTAATTAACAGAATTAAAAGAGATTCGGGCGTTGGTGCCTCGAAATGTCAGACACTTTCATCATTGTCGTCTCCGACTGGCTCCTATTAGCATCGATGCTTCGCGGTAAGTTGTTTTCGGGAACTGCTTTGTTAATGGCTGGATGCTGATGACTGGACGCTAATGACTGAATTCTGATGACTGGACGCCTGGGACCGATAGCATCACATTATACCATTATAAGGTTCATTATTCCGAGCATTAATAGGGACAAAAAGAAAAAAGGACAATTATATAAACGTTGAAACAGAGAGACAGATTTTGTGTCCACAATTTGCAATATGAATTTTCAGAACTGGTTTCTCGTAGATTCAAAGGTTGAAAATCAGCTGTTTTTCTTAAGCAGAAGATATCAGTATGATCCGAAAAATGATAAGAATAAAAACCCATTTTCCATATGCTGGGACAAAGTCCTATAAGAACTCTTTATATCAAAGCGGCTCTAGAGCTTAAAATGACTTGTATGAATCAGTCCAGAAAACCAAAGGGTTGAAAAAAAAAAACACCAACTTATTAGATCATGTATAAGCTCTTTATGGGACCATAAGAAAACATACCGACATTGGACATTACCCAGAGGCCAGGAATGAGGTATTGGCTCCTCATCTGTTCCCTGTTCGAAGGTCCGCCATCAATAAGAACTAGAATTACTAGATGATCATTCAATCACATCGATTTTGTGTGAGACTCGATCTCTTAAGCCACACCGGTGTGGCCCCTTCTCATTGAGGACGGAGGCCGGGCACAATTTGAGAATCCTCAGTATACCTACAATGTGCCGCCACTAACATTGAGAGGACCGTCATTGTAGTGTACGATCAACCTGAGGAAGGGCGAGGTGGATTAGACGGGTTAGCGGAGCCATTCTTACATGCTCTTCACGTGCAATGCTTTGTCTGCAAGAACGTGATGTGGAAGAACACTGGAGAAAATTTTCCTTTCTCTTGTTAGCCTGTCTTACCTGACGGAGCTTTCTACGAGGACGCCGCTGGAAGGCAGGGAAAGGATACCGTCGAGCACAACAACTAGCCTTCAATCGATCGCGGATCAAGAGAGAGCATCTTACCATGTACCTTCAGTTTGTTTTTCTTCTTGGAGCTACTTTCAGTGTTCTATTTTCCCAGCTCCTTTTCTGTTGTGTTTATTTGGTGTAATGTTGTAACTTATACGATGTGTTGATGATGTAATGTTATAACTTACACGATGTGTTGGTGATGTAATGTTGTTACTTATAGGATGTGTTGATGATGTAATGTTATAACTTACACGATGTGTTGGTGATGTAATGTTGTAACTTATACGATGTGTTGATGATGTAATGTTATAACTTACACGATGTGTTAATGATGTAATGTTGTAACTTATACGATGTGTTGACGATGTAATGTTATAACTTATATCATGTTTTAGTGATGTAATGTTGTAACTTATACGATGTGTTGGTGATGTAATGTTGTAACTTATACGATGTGTTGGTGATGTAATGTTGTAACTTATACGATGTGTTGGTGATGTAATGTTATAACTTATATGATGTTTTAGTGATGTAATGTTATAACTTATATGATGTTTTAGTGATGTAATGTTGTAACTTATATGATGTGTTGATGATGTAATGTTATAACTTATATGATGTTTTAGTGATGTAATGTTATAACTTATATGATGTTTTAGTGATGTAATGTTATAACTTATATCATGTTTTAGTGATGTAATGTTGTAACTTATATGATGTGTTGATGATGTAATGTTATAACTTATACGATGTGTTGGTGATGTAATGTTATAACTTATATGATGTTTTAGTGATGTAATGTTGTAACTTATATGATGTGTTGATGATGAAATGCTATAACTTATACGATGTGTTGGTGATGTAATGTTGTAACTTATATGATGTTTTGTTGATGTAATGTTATAACTTATATTATGTTTTGTTGATGTATTTTTATAACTTATATGATGTTTTAGTGATGTAATGTTGTAACTTATATGATGTGTTGGTGATGTAATGTTGTACCTTATAAGATGTTTTAGTGATGTGATGTTGTAACGTATACGATGTTTTGGTGATGTGATGTTGTAACGTATACGATGTTTTGGTCATGCAAATTTATTTTATACAATAGTTTGGTGATGTAATTTATGTTTTACGATGATTTGTTATGGTAATAATTGCTTCGATATGATCATTTGAGGATATGATTTAGAGTTGTAACATATATGATGTTTTGGTGATTTAATGTTGTAAATTATATGATGTTTTTATGTTGTAATGTTTTAATGTATATGATGTTTTTGTGATGTGCTGTTGTAACTATAAGATGTTTTTGGTGATGTGATGTTGTAACGTATACCATGGTTTGGTGATGCAAATTTATTTTATACAATAGTTTGGTGATGTAATTTATGTTTTACGATGATTTGTTATGGTAATAATTGCTTCGATATGATCATTTGAGGATATGATTTAGAGTTGTAACATATATGATGATTTGGTGATTTAGTGTTGTAAATTATATGATGTTTTTATGTTGTAATGTTTTAATGTATATGATGTTTTTGTGATGTGCTGTTGTAACTATAAGATGTTTTTGGTGATGTGATGTTGTAACGTATACCATGGTTTGGTGATGGAAATTTATTTTATACAATAGTTTGGTGATGTAATTTATGTTTTACGATGATTTGTTTTGGTAATAATTGCTTCGATATGATCATTTGAGGATATGATTTAGAGTTGTAACATATATGATGTTTTGGTGATTTAATGTTGTAAATTATATGATGTTTTTATGTTGTAATGTTTTAATGTATATGATGTTTTTGTGATGTGCTGTTGTAACTATAAGATGTTTTTGGTGATGTGATGTTGTAACGTATGCGATGGTTTGGTGATGTAATTTATGTTATACGATGGTTTGATCATGTAATTTATGTTATACGATGGTTTGGTAATGTAATAATTGCTTCGGATTTGATGATTTGGGGATATGATTTAGATATTTGTGACATAATTTTGGGGGGGCATTTTGAAGTAGCAGAACTCATTCGTTAGCTGCCTTCTCAGATGCTTTGTTTCTCGAATCCATGAGAGATCACTGCCCCACTTTGAAAGCTGGAATTATCCAAACAAATGTGTTTCTTTTAATATTTTTTACTATTATTTAATTTTATGCATAGAATTGCCAACCATCTTTAAAGCAAACATATTTAAATTATATACACGTTAACATTGATATGTTATAGGCACACAATCTGCACATATCTAAATTCCGTCACACGACAGTCAACTGTAAATATAAACATGCCAAAAGTATCTTTAAAAGTAGAGAATGCTAAGTCAAATCAAATGATGAAGTCAGAACTACTCGCTGATAAACTTATTTGGTTTCAGGATCACCTAGATGACCGTCACATTTTTACAAAACAAGATATGCTTGAGTTAGTGATGCAGTACAGAGACAGGTTTAGGGATGAATTAGAGCAGATCGGCATTGTACAGAGTGTAGGCAACAGACAGAATTCCAAACAACATGTTACTAGAGAGGCTAGTATCAAAATGACAGTGGAAGATGAGACTAACCAAATTGAGGGCTCTGGGATAGAAGTGCCAGACCTGATCAATAAAAAACATTTAGAAGAGTTTAAGAAATGGAATGGAGAAATTAAATTGATCCAAAATTTGAAACTTAGGAAAAATATCTTGCGTTGACTTGCAAAGATTAAATGATAAAGCTTTAAAAGATACATGTTCTGATGATTAAAATATTATCAAATGTAAAAAAAAAAAAAAAAAAAAATTTTACTCCAGTTCACACAATCTAGTAATATATTAATATAGTATGTTTCTAGATTAGTTCATGGCACATATTGCTTCTAAATTCCGCATGAAATCATTGCAGTCATATAGTAATACATTTCCTTTGGACCGTTCTAGCCTGTTTACAATATTAAGCAGACAAATTACAGTCGAACGCGTGTAGACGAAGCCTTGAGTAGACTGTTGGTGGGGGCAATGACTTTGTTTCTTCAGCGATCCATAATCAAAGGACCTTGTTGGAAAGTGTCTGCAAGTGGAACTTTGGACAATCTAATTAACCGGGAGGGAGCGCGATGGCTAAGTGTTTAAGCGCTTGGATTCTAAACCAGGGGTCCTGGGTTTGAATCTCGGTGAAGGCTTGGATTTTGAATTTCTGGATTTTTAGGGCGCCCCTGAATCCACCCAGCATCAATGTTACAGACTATATCAGAAATTTATTGTGAATTTTTAAATATTTTTTAAAAATATTTTTAGTGGCAAGTAACAAAGATAAACATTTTTAAACATAAGTTTCTATTAATATAAAAGCGCATTAAGAACATCTTAAAACATTTGGTATTTGTATATTCAATATGTAGAGTTACATTTTATGTAATTATAGTTATTATTATTTCAATTAACCTCATTATTACTTGTGTATAGGGCATCTTACATGCTCCTATAGCATTCCCCAGTAGGCTCGGGTTCAAACCGTTTTGTGGATATTTGAGGGGAGCTTTCCGTTTAATATTGAGGGGGTTCAACAAACACAACTCAGCTCAAGTCAAATTTCGATTTCTTAAAATTCCAATTTCCTAATTCCAAAATTCTAATTTTATATAGATAACTATCAGAACAAATGTGTCCTACCTTTGCACAGAGGCGACCGTACGCTAAGTGGATGTTACTGACGCTTAGTATAAAGGACAGTACACTATTATTGTCTAGAGTCCAATAGATTGAACATTAGGTTTTAGCGGTATTTAACAAATTAATGAAGTAAATAAGGCAGTGATTTTTCTGAAATTTTAATGTGTAGTCATGCTGCACGAGTTAAAGGGTCTGATTTCATCTCCGTAGTAGAATAAAAAGTTCTCCAAGTAAATTAAATCATTTCTTTTTTTTACTATGACGAAAGTGTGAATTAATAAAAAGGAATTGAAAAAAAAAAAGGAAGTTATTTTTTAAAAGAAGCCCAGACTAGACCACAGAAGCCCAAACTAGACCACAGAAGCCCAAACTAGACCACAGAAGCCCAAACTAGACCACAGAAGCCCAAACTAGACCACAGAAGCCCAAACTAGACCACAGAAGCCCAAGCTAGACCGACCACAGAAGCCCAAAGAAGAGAAGCGCAAAGTTTTGATGCTAAAAATTCCTTAAAAATGATGCTTCTGCATTAGTCGATGGTAACTACATAAACAAATTGGCTAATTTTTTAATGCAAAGCTACATAAACAAATTGGCTAATTTTGTAATGCAAAGCTACATAAACAAATTGGCTAATTTTGTAATACAAAGCTACATAAACAAATTGGCTAATTTTGTAATGCAAAGTAAAGGTACATCTTTTATTTTATTTTTTAAATCTTGAAATACCGCATTAATAAGTCTACACAAAATTCTTTTCACGTGAGTCATAGGAAAGCGTCTTGGTCAGTTAACCTTTGTCAGTGGATGTCCACTTTGACTGCTTTGTCTGTTGATAGTCATCGGACTGCAAGACCGCCGTCCGTTCACTGTCCTAACCCAGCCGTTTTGTTTCGCCTGATGGCGGCGGCGCCCTACAGGCCTCAGCAATCATCTAATCCAATTTAAAACGAGGTTGTCCCGTGTCCTTTGGTAGACATCCTTAAGGTCATCCTGCAGTGGGCTGATGAAAGATAAAAGATAAAAGAAGAACTGTTAAATGGACAAACATTAGAGAGTTAAAAGCCGGTGGTGCTGATGTTTTGGAGACGAAACTTGTGGGATCTGGGCGGCAAACTTAATCTAACGGCCTTGAACTTCGCGAACCCTTTTAAAAACGGAGGTCACGTTGTAAGGGTGATATTAGTTTTACCAGTGCAAATGTGGACTTTGAGATACATATTGGCGTACCCACCTGGTCGACGAGAACAATTGAGCACATTCTTTATGAATGCCGAGCTCTGCATGAGGGACGATTGGGACAAGCAATTGATAGAGAGAAAATACGGGTCCATGTGTGGCAGTAGGTCTGTCCTTGTACGGGGACAAGGTGACCTTACAACTCACTTGCCCGCTTCCTCTTCCGTGATCTAAGGGAGTAATTCTCAGCATGGTTCGTTACTAATGGGGGTTTTCTGATTCGGTCGTGTGGTATGAGCTTCGGCCTATCGTCGAGATGATCCCCCGTTCGAATCTTACCCGCTTCCATTCCTGTCGTCCTACAGGAGGATGTTCAAGGGTATATGATGAATTACTGTCGTCCTACAGGAGGATGTTCAAGGGTATATGATGACTTACTATGATAATTTTCTTTTCTATTAAACAAACTAAAAATGTACATCTACATTTCGTTTCTTCATTTATTATGAAGTAGCATTGTCCTGAGGTTGTACAACAGCGGTTCTCAACCTTTTAAGCTCGGCGAGCCCTTTTTACAATCTCCCACTCTGCCTCGACTCCTCCCCCCCCCCTAGACACACACAGCAATAGAAGAATAGACAATAACAATCCTTATTTTTGATGGTCTTAGGTGACCCCTGGCAAATCGTCAATCGACCCCCCCCCCAAGGGGGTCGCGATCCACAGGTTGAGAACCCCTGTTGTGCAATAGTGTATTTTGTGCATTATTCTTCAGATGTTCTTATTTGGATACATCGAACATTAGATTAAGTCAGGACAACGACCAACCGCTTTATTTTCCGCTTACTAATGTTGGGTGGAGTCAGGACGCCCTAAATATCCCAAAATTAAAAAATAACAATCTTCACTGACATTCGAACCCGGGACCACTCTGTTCGTAAGCCAAACGCTCTACCACTCAGCCACACGTGTTGTCGATTGTATGCTCCACTACATTTATCACTCATTTATCCAATAACACCGCACCTACAAGTATATATCTCAATAATGTAATAGTTATTTTTCTTATTCAATATGACACAAAATAATTAATTTACAATAATTAATAGATTAATTGGTTAATTTTTTAATTGATTCGTGTTTTGTTAGGCACAGTAAACATTTCTTTAAGGTTTCAACGTGATCCGAGAATGGGTGTGCTAGAATTAGGTGCTCAGTTATCTAAGAGGACAAAGCCCTACATATTTAGCCGTATCTGTGAATACTGGAGGATTAAATGCTCTTGTTGGCAAAAAAAAAACAACAACTAAATTATCAATGATTAACCTGGCTAAATGGTTAATTATTTTCATTGATTCATATCTTGTCTATGCCGATAAATATTAAGGAATTAAGACCGAAAAATACGCAATGAATTAAAAACCTTTCTCCAAATCAACAAATAATATAGCTTCGGTAGCACTAATACGCTTCATGGATAATTTTTAACCACCAGAATAGAAATAACACTTCAACATTTCACCAAAACGTAGAAAGAGTTGGTCTTCTTACTGATTCCAACATTTAAAGTCTAACAAGTAGATCTAAACGTTTGTGACTAGACCTAGAGTTATAGTGGACACTTAGAGTTAGCCTTGTAGACCTAGAGTTATAGTGGACACTTAGAGTTAGCCTTGTAGACCTAGAGTTATAGTGGACACTTAGAGTTAGCCTTGTAGACCTAGAGTTATAGTGGACACTTAGAGTTAGCCTTGTAGACCTAGAGTTATAGTGGACACTTAGAGTTAGCCTTGTAGACCTAGAGTTATAGTGGACACTTAGAGTTAGCCTTGTAGACCTAGAGTTATAGTGGACACTTAGAGTTAGCCTTGTAGACCTAGAGTTATAGTGGACACTTAGAGTTAGCCTTGTAGACCTAGAGTTATAGTGGACACTTAGAGTTAGCCTTGTAGACCTAGAGTTATAGTGGACACTTAGAGTTAGCCTTGTAGACCTAGAGTTATAGTGGACACTTAGAGTTAGCCTTGTAGACCTAGAGTTATAGTGGACACTTAGAGTTAGCCTTGTAGACCTAGAGTTATAGTGGACACTTAGAGTTAGCCTTGTAGACCTAGAGTTATAGTGGACACTTAGAGTTAGCCTTGTAGACCTAGAGTTTTTTTATGTTTGAGATTTCGCAATTTTTTTCTACATTTATTTTTTGAGTCATGTGCAATGTCCCACCGGAGACCCTAGTCGGCTGCCTAATTTGCCTATGCCTGACGCCGGCCCTGCACACACAGACTCGATCTTCTCAGAATTTGAAAGCCCTGAAACGTGGACATAACCAATTATGTTTTTATCCATGGGGTCTTTTCTCAGACGGTGAATAGGTCGTTATCGAGTTCACGCTGCCTCTCGTGGTTCGAATACCACCAACGAAGATTCTTAGGTCAAGACCTACGGAAGGTCGGTTAGACTGTTACCACCTTCGTGCTGATAACAAGGGAATTAATTTTTTGAGAATTCGAAGTGTGACACGATATCCTTTTCTTTGGGGTAGTTCTAAGGTGGCGGGCGTTAAATTTTATGCTCGCATTTGATGATAATACGAGGGAAGAAGACAGGGCGCCAGGCGCCATGAAAGAACTACAGAAGGGGAGACAGTTTGAGGGCGTTCTAAATTACTTCATTATCGTCCGTTAGCTCAGCCATATTTATGAACGCAGGATAGAAGGGGAGAGAACTTCTTGTGGCTGCTACCATTGCGAATTTAGCCGAGGGAAGGCGCTATAGAAATGGCCCAGCACAGGTTAGACCCCATGTCGAGGCCCCCTGATGTGTGCCTCATCTGTCGTGCCGATGGAAAGCAGGGGGAAGATTAAAGGGAACTCAATACCGTATTTTTTTTTCTTTACGTGTTGTTGTGTTACTGCAAGAGTTGCTTTCTCCTGATTGTCCCTCGCCGTGTTAAGGTGTAGTGTTCTCTCTAATATTAGCTGTAATTGAGCAGTGATACAGTGTTGACTCATGGCGCTTGGGGGGAGGGGGTATTTCGGCGTTTGGGGCGAGTATGGCGGCGTGGTGAATAGGGTCAAAAATTAGTTTTTTGTACAGTCCTCTTTCCTTTCAAGAATAAAAGAGAAAAGAGGAAAAAAAAGTGACTTAATGTTTTATATACTGGCAAAAGTTAAGGCCCTAAAGCTCCTTGCGACCCCCCTAGACTTGCAAAAAAAAAAATTGAAGTCGGCACGCAGGCAAGAAGTCGTATCCCTTTGTCGTCTCTATCTTTTCACACGCAGAAGATCGGATGTCAGCCTACAAAAGCTCCTGCGCATGCGCTAGAACGAACAGAACAGTTACCATATGTTTGGTCACATGGAACGGAGGTGAGAATGTGTTGTATCGGTGTGTTGTGTGGTTGGTGGCTCAACTTATTTATTTTTTATTTCTACAGTGAAGGTTGGATTTAGTGGCAAGAGTTCTAGCCTGTCAACTAAGGGACACGAGCTGGCATCCCTGCGAAGGATGGCATTGTGATCACCAGATTTAATTATAACTGATTGTCTGTCCGTGTGATAGACTAGTTCACCAATAACCATAACAACATCTGGACTAAAACAATTGCCTCCCTTTGCTTCCCAAGTGTCTGTTTTACGTTGGAATCAATTCTGGAAATTTTCATCTTAAAATCCCCCCCCCCCACACACACACCTGTGTGTTAGGCTAATGAGAAAGCGCTTGGTTTCCGGACCGAGGGTTCTCGAGTTCGAGTCTCAATGAAACCCTTCGGCCGCCATAGACTTCAATGTCTGAAATTAATAAATGTCACAAATCTAGAGTTCGTTAGGTCAATGGTATTCTAGTTCGTTAGGTCAATGGTATTCTAGTTCGTTAGGTCAATGGTATTCTAGTTCGTTAGGTCAATGGTATTCTAGTTCGTTAGGTCAGTGGTATTCTAGTTCGTTAGGTCAATGGTATTCTAGTTCGTTAGGTCAATGGTATTCTAGTTCGTTAGGTCAATAATATTCTAGTTCGTTAGGTCAATGGTATTCTAGTTCGTTAGGTCAATGGTATTCTAGTTCGTTAGGTCAATGGTATTCTAGTTCGTTAGGTCAATGGTATTCTAGTTCGTGAGGTCAATGGTATTCTAGTTCGTTAGGTCAATGGTATTCTAGTTCTTAGGTCAATGGTATTCTAGTTCGTTAGGTCAATGGTATTCTAGTTCGTTAGGTCAATGGTATTCTAGTTCGTTAGGTCAATGGTATTCTAGTTCGTTAGGTCAATGGTATTCTAGTTCGTTAGGTCAATGGTATTCTAGTTCGTTAGGTCAATGGTATTCTAGTTCGTTAGGTCAATGGTATTCTAGTTCGTTAGGTCAATGGTATTCTAGTTCGTTAGGTCAATGGTATTCTAGTTCGTTAGGTCAATGGTATTCTAGTTCGTGAGGTGAATGTCATAATCCCATGGAATGTCATGATTCTAAATAATGTACTTATTCAACAGAGTATGTAAATGATTCCACTGAATGTAATGATTCAACAGAGTATGTAAATGATGCCACTGAATGTAATGATTCAACAGAGTGTGTAAATGATGCCTCTGAATGTAATGATTCAACAGAGTGTGTAAATGATGCCTCTGAATGTAATGATTCAACAGAGTATGTAAATAATGCCTCTGAATGTTATGATTCAACAGAGTATGTAAATGATGCCACGTAATATAATGATTCAACAGAGTATGTAAATGATGCCACTGAATGTAATGATTCAAAAGAGTATGTAAATGATGCCACTGAATGTAATGATTCAACAGAGTATGTAAATGATTCCACTGAATGTAATGATTCAACAGAGTATGTAAATGATGCCACTGAATGTAATGATTCAACAGAGTATGTAAATGATTCCACTGAATGTAATGATTCAACAGAGTATGTAAATGATGCCACTGAATGTAATGATTCAACAGAGTGTGTAAATGATGCCTCTGAATGTAATGATTCAACAGAGTGTGTAAATGATGCCTCTGAATGTAATGATTCAACAGAGTATGTAAATAATGCCTCTGAATGTAATGATTCAACAGAGTATGTAAATGATGCCACGTAATGTAATGATTCAACAGAGTATGTAAATGATTCCACTGAATGTAATGATTCAAAAGAGTGTGTAAATGATGCCTCTGAATGTAATGATTCAACAGAGTATGTAAATAATGCCTCTGAATGTAATGATTCAACAGAGTATGTAAATGATGCCACGTAATGTAATGATTCAACAGAGTATGTAAATGATGCCACTGAATGTAATGATTCAACAGAGTATGTAAATGATGTCACTGAAGGTAATGATTCAACAGAGTATGTAAATGATGCCACTGAATGTAATGATTCAACAGAGTATGTAAATGATGCCACTGAATGTAATGATTCAACAGAGTATGTAAATGATGCCACTGAATGTAATGATTCAACAGAGTATGTAAATGATGCCACTGAATGTAATGATTCAACAGAGTATGTAAATGATTCCACTGAATATAATGATTCAACAGAGTATGTAAATGATGCCACTGAATGTAATGATTCAACAGAGTATGTAAATGATGCCACTGAATGTAATGATTCAAAAGAGTATGTAAATTATTCCACTGAATGTAATGATTCAACAGAGTATGTAAATGATTCCACTGAATGTAATGATTCAACAGAGTATGTAAATGATGCCACTGAATGTTGAATGTAATGATTTAACAGAGTATGTAATTGATTCCACTGAATGTAATGATTCAAAAGAGTGTGTAAATGATGCCACTGAATGTAATGATTCAACAGAGTATGTAAATGATTCCACTGAATGTAATGATTCAAAAGAGTGTGTAAATGATGCCACTGAATGTAATGATTCAACAGAGTATGTAAATGATGCCACTGAATGTAATGATTCAACAGAGTATGTAAATGATTCCACTGAATGTAATGATTCAACAGAGTATGTAAATGATTCCACTGAATGTAATGATTCAACAGAGTATGTAATTGATTCCACTGAATGTAATGATTCAACAGAGTATGTAAATGATGCCACTGAATGTAATGATTCAACAGAGTATGTAAATGATGCCACTGAATGTAATGATTCAACAGAGTATGTAATTGATTCCACTGAATGTAATGATTCAAAAGAGTGTGTAAATGATGCCACTGAATGTAATGATTCAACAGAGTATGTAAATGATGCCACTGAATGTAATGATTCAACAGAGTATGTAATTGATTCCACTGAATGTAATCATACAAAAGAGTATGTAAATGATGCCACTGAATGTAATGATTCAACAGAGTATGTAAATGATTCCACTGAATGTAATGATTCAAAAGAGTATGTAAATGATGCCTCTGAATGTAATGATTCAACAGAGTATGTAAATGATGCCACGTAATGTAATGATTCAACAGAGTATGTAAATGATTCCACTGAATGTAATGATTCAAAAGAGTGTGTAAATGATGCCTCTGAATGTAATGATTCAACAGAGTATGTAAATAATGCCTCTGAATGTAATGATTCAACAGAGTATGTAAATGATGCCACGTAATGTAATGATTCAACAGAGTATGTAAATGATGCCACTGAATGTAATGATTCAACAGAGTATGTAAATGATGTCACTGAAGGTAATGATTCAACAGAGTATGTAAATGATGCCACTGAATGTAATGATTCAACAGAGTATGTAAATGATGCCACTGAATGTAATGATTCAACAGAGTATGTAAATGATGCCACTGAATGTAATGATTCAACAGAGTATGTAAATGATGCCTCTGAATGTAATGATTCAACAGAGTATGTAAATGATGCCACGTAATGTAATGATTCAACAGAGTATGTAAATGATGCCACTGAATGAAATGATTCAACAGAGTATGTAAATGATTCCACTGAATGTAATGATTCAACAGAGTATGTAAATGATTCCACTGAATGTAATGATTCAACAGAGTATGTAAATGATGCCACTGAATGTAATGATTCAACAGAGTATGTAAATGATGTCACTGAATGTAATGATTCAACAGAGTATGTAAATGATGCCACTGAATGTAATGATTCAACAGAGTATGTAAATGATTCCACTGAATGTAATGATTCAACAGAGTATGTAAATGATTCCACTGAATGTAATGATTCAACAGAGTATGTAAATGATGCCACTGAATGTAATGATTCAACAGAGTATGTAAATGATGCCACTGAATGTAATGATTCAACAGAGTATGTAAATGATGCCACTGAATGTAATAATTCCACTTTTAAACACTGATGTAATGTCATTTTAATATATGTATATAACAGGGTCGGAATAACAATTGCGTACCCTATGCGAATCGGATTGTGTAGGGCCCGTTCTGGCTAGGGATAAGAATAATAATATATTAGATAATAAATTCATCTTTGCATTTTATTTATATTTTTTTGCTTAGTAGAAAATAACGATCAAATTACACGTACTACAGTATTCATTCATTACACCAGTTTACTTAGGCACCTCCTCGGATTGCTTGGTGTGTCGGAATATACAGTGTCGAACTAATAAGAGTCAACTGCATATTTTTAAAACAACAATCTATAAGCATATGTAATCCGATATACGATATGTTTCTTAAAGATACTATTAATAATATATATTATCTAACTTGTATGAGAAATTGGTTCGCATTGTTTAATTTCTGAAGCAGTAGTATTCGATTTCGGAAGGCCAATATAGATATAGTTATAATTATATGGCTTTAAAAATGTACATGTGTGTGAAATAGAATGAGGTTTCCAAAGTTGGAGGGGGGGGGGGTAGAATTTTAGTATCTGACGTAGGCTACTTTTGTAGGTAACAAAAACATTATATTTCGCAGATATTAAAAAAAAAAAAGAATCTTTTGATGTCATCTTGGTGTTTTTTGATCGCTAGATCTGTGTTCCAAATGCCTTCTCCTTTGGGATGCGACATCTAAAGAAGATTTGCAAGCTACGAAGTGCAAAGAGAGGGTGGGGGGATGCTATGTGGTGGGGGTTGGCGCGACGAAACAGAGGAAACCACCCGACTATCTAGTCAGGGAGGGTGATCAAAGCGAGGCCCGTCAATCAGAGGATAATGGGTCTTCATAGAACTGGAATCTGATGAACTTAGATGTTAGGTTTCGTGTGCGGATATTTTTTTTTTTTTTGCATTTGAAAGGAGAGGGGGAGTTCTCAAATTGTTGGAAACAAATTCAAGATATTATTAACAGGATAGTCGGTCTTAGAGACACACGGAAGTGTTTCGTTGATCTACATCTTCACTCAGTTAAAAATCTGAAGAAGAATGCATGAGAGAACAAATGTTTTAAAATATTGTCAATAGCTCTAAAACTAACAGTCACTCCAAATTCAATGTTTGTTTTTACAAAGCTTATATCAGCTCCATCTGTCTGTCTTTATGTCAGTCTGTCCGTCTGTCTAGTAAACGCTTCTACACGTTATTTCTCACACACCCAAATCTAGGATGAAACTGAAAATTTTAACAACTATTTCTTGTACCTGACAAAACAAGAATAAAATAATAATAATAAATTTAAAAAATAACCAATCGGTTTAATAAACTTTTGGTAATTAATTATTTTGTTTGTAATCGAACCATTAAAAGAAATCGTACTTGGCAGATGTAGCGGTATTAGTTGAATTAGTCTCGTTTATACCTTTTATATAGAATTAGCTCGTCGATTAAAAGTTTGAAACTAACAATAAAACCTAATATCTTCATACGCACTTCGCCGACACAGTGGTTAGTGTATTGGCTTGGCATCTTCTTTTTTGAAGTAACGTCTGTATTATATAAGATAAGATAAGATTAGATTAGAAGATGAGGAAGCTTGAGCCCTCGAGCTTGAATTCAAGTCTTACTACTTTTTTTTTTTGTTAATGCATTTAAAAAGCGATCACGGTAACATTTAATCTGAGACCCCTTCTTTATCTCACCCTTCCTTTGTCCCCAATAGGTCCAGACAAGTGATAGGATAAAAGCGCATTGAGAAAGATATAAGCATGAAATGGCGCTAAACAAAAACAATCGGTACAAAATATTTCTAATCGCACGGGACCATTATTGTTAGTCTAGATCAATTACAAATTTAATGAAATGATTGATCCAAACTAATTAATAGTTAATATAAGGTTTTTTTTTTTTTTTTTTTTTACATCTTCAACTGGGTATAAAAAAAAACATATTGACAAATGGAACGATATAGAAGGTATTTAAATCATTGAGGAAAGGAAGTTAGCAACATACCTTGCAGACGACATCAAACCTATTGGGGAATCAAAAAAATTAATATTACATACAGTTATCTGCTCTTTGCTTATTTTCTCGATTCAACCCCAACATTCTTTATGCAATAAAATACACTAATGTAGAAAAAAGAATATAAAGCAATGCGGAGAAATGTGGGAGTGATACTACGCAACATTGGATAGCTGCCTGGTCGTGTGGTATGCGCTTTGGACTGTTGTTCGTCCCGATGGTTCTGAGTTAGATAACCTGTCCGTTTCCTTACCCTGCGGTCCTGTAGGTGGTTTGAACTAGGATGCAACAATCTTGATTTCTGAGAAGAAGAAAAAAAGTCCGAAGTTTGAAAATAATTGGAAGAAATTGTCGAGATTGTTCAACTGAAGTAAGCACTGTATAGGACGATACGTTTGAAGATCACTGCTGCCAACTAAACATCTCAAAAGTCCATGTTGTTCTTATAGCAGCTCTGTTTTTTTGTGTTTTTTTTTTAATTTCCTTTTTTTTTTTTTTAAAATAATTCTTCCTTTACTTGCGCTTCTGTAATAGAAGGAAAGTTAATTACCCCTTTAAGACCTTGCAAGTTATCGGCAGATGACGGAAAAGTCATCTGTTTCTGTGGCTCGAGGTTAACAAGGGCGTCATGTGGCTAGCACAATGACCAACCGCCTTTGCTTTTCCCCAACTAATGTGAGGTACCCAAAAGAGTTAGGTGGACTCGGGGGCATCTAAGAAAGTTGGAAATTCAAAATCATAGTCTTCAAACCCGAGACATGTAAGCACTCTGAGAACCATTGTTTGCTAGAGATTTCCTAAGACAGCGTTCCTCTTAAGACTTACGCGGTGTAGTAGATTTAAAAAAGCCATAAAACAAAAGTCCTATATCCTATCTGTACATCAGACATCAAGTAATGCACCAACTAGAAAGAGAAGATAGCTTAACCATTTTCAAATTTCAATCAAGCTTCAATTCTAAACCCCCGCGCCCACCTCTATGTTAGTAGAAGCGGTGTTCCGAGCGCCTGCCCATGCCCCGATCCACCCCCTCCTCCAATTCGTAGTTTTAAGTAAGTAAGGCAATTGTACCAACCCATTAGAAGGATTACTCCTATTAAAGGGAGCCACCAAATACCGCGGCGATTAATCAGTGTATGAGGGGCGCCGGAGGGCGAAGTGCATAAAACTGTGTTCAGTGAACTAAAAAGATAGGGGCGCTAGGTTTGAATGTCTCTCGTTCCATCATCTTCTCTCTCCGCCCCACACCCCCGACGTCTCAGTTCAAACCTCCTTTGCTTCAAGCTTGGCGACACACACCCTGATTGGAAAAAAAAAATAGTGTGACATTTTCGGAGTTTAAAAAATTATTATTTCGTTTTTTTTTCCTCTGATCCTTTTGTCATTAACTTCCAACTTTTTAATTTTAAATAATAGACAAGAGTAAGCCTCCTTTTGAAATGCAGAAGACACGAGTTAACCTCCTTTTGAAATGCAGTCATCAGTTGAATTTACTTGAGGAAGTTGTGAATCTTTATTTTTTTTTTGGCAGACGCAGGAGCTCAAATTTTGATGACGACATTTGTCTAAAAAAAATAGAAGCGACGATGTGTTACTGTGTAAAATTGTGTAATACACTTACATACATGCATATAATTTAATATTGCTTGAACTGGGCTCTGTTGTTAAGCTACGTATCTATGAATAAAAAGGATAACTCCATTCGTCGCATTAGTCTTGTCAATGTATCAAAGGAATCTATATGTCACTTACCTATGTCTGATGCTGTTTCATCTATCTGGGAAACACACACCTCTCAGGATCTCACAGGCATACAGGTCAGTGATAAAACTGAAAGAATCGTTGAAATAAAAGGTGATGTGTGTGTGTGTGTTCATGTGTGTTCGCGAGAAGTAGCTGTGAGTGTTTCTACACGAGGTAGGACAGGACTCTGTTTTAATGCTAAGATTATTTCATTTAATCCTGTATATCATGAATCCATCATGTCTCTCTTCGTAAAGATCAATCTTTGTAATGGATGAATCTGTGTATCTTTGTAATGGATGAATCCGTGTCTCTTTGTAATGGATGAATCTGTGTCTTTTGTAATGGATTGATCTGTGTCTCTTTGTAATGAATGAACCTGTGTCTTTTTGTAATGGATTGATCTGTGTCTCTTTGTAATGGACGAATCTGTGTCTCTTTGTAATGGATGAATCTGTGTCTCTTCATTCATGGATGAACCTGTGTCTCTTTGTAATGGATGAATCTGTGTCTTTTGTAATGGATTGATCTGTGTCTCTTTGTAATGGACGAATCTGTGTCTCTTTGTAATGAATGAACCTGTGTCTTTTTGTAATGGATTGATCTGTGTCTCTTTGTAATGGACGAATCTGTGTCTCTTAGTAATGGATGAATCGGAGTCTCTGCATAATGGATGTATCTGTTATTTCGTAATGGGTGAATCTGTGTCTGTACCAACGATGATTCTCGTGTCTCTTCATGAATCTGTGTCTTCAAAAAGGATGAAAATTTGTCTCTACACCATGGACGATTTTTTTATTATTATAGCTTTTATATAGCGCTACTTTCATGCTTATAGCATGCTCAGAGCGCTTTTGGTCCAATCTCATTTGTGGACCAGTGGGGGGGAGGGGTATCTGCAGCCTTTAGGCGCTCAGTAAACCATTTTCGCTCATCATTATTATTGATGAATCGTGTCTCTACTGGATCTGATAACCAAATGTACGTCGGTTATAAATGAATCGCGTCTCTCCCTTTCTCTCTCCATTCATCTTTCTCTCTCACGCGCACTCTCTCTGTCTCTCTAAATTCAAATACACACACTCTCTCTCTTCTCTCTCTCTCTCTGCCTTTCCTATTGATTGCCTGACCTTAAAAACCTAGGATAGCCCAACGACAATATACGTATATGCTGGATCTAAACTGTGGTCACCTTAGAGCTGTTTTCAAAACGAAATCTTGCATCAAATGGTCAACAGTTTAGTTTCCACATTGTCTTTCCAATTACCCCCCCCCCCCTTTTTTTTTTCAAAGTATGCAAGAAGGAGATCTTTCTCTCCCCCCCCCCCCTTCTGCCTATGACCAAGACTGCAAAAGAGACGACAGCAGACCCTCGAAAGGAAAATTTAAGGAAACGAGTTGAACCTACAAAAAAACGTTTGGGCCACAAGGCCTTCATCAAAGAAGAAATATAAGAGACAAACAAATTAATACAAAATATTATTTCCGTTAACTCGTCTGTCCGAAGTGGTTGATATGCTGGTGTAAAGAGGGAGCTAGTTTTTGTTACGTTTGTCTCTAGACGGCGAAGACCTTGTCGTACAAACTTCATGTGATTTTCTTATTTCAATATAGCTGTTCAGCACTGTAATACAACTTTTTTTATTATTTTCTGACTAAAAGAAGAACAATTTCTTACAAAATAAGTACGAAGTCACTCCGTCTTTCTGTGTGGATTCTCTTCTTCCACTTTCCTGTATCAGATTCACTTGAGATTTTCCACAATTACTCATTTTCAATGACAACACATGAATCATTCAGAAAATTAACCAACTATTTAATTAATTAGAAGTAATTAATTTTTTTTACATATAAAATGGGAAATAAATATAGCAGTGACTATGCAGTTATAAAAGCTTTATTTATTCATACTAGAAAAAAAATTTTAAGCTTAGCCTAAATTACAGGTCAACCTTTCTTATCAACTCACATATGAACTCCTTCAACGAAATCCTGGCACAATGCGGGAGGTCTATAAAAGTCATTTACACAATCTTAAAAAAGGTGTAAAACTTGTTGAATATGAATAAGTCTTAAATCAACTCTTGATGCCTCCCTGTACAAAAGTCGAATACTAAATACCCTCATTTTTTATGTTATTCTTAATTTATTGTCTTTAAAACTAAAAGAAGAAAAAAAAACAACATCAACCTGCTTCAGGGCTGGAATTGCCAGGTTGTCCAGATGTCACTTGTCACTCTCCAGAGTGCTAGCATCGTGATATCAATTTATTGCGTGTTATCGCCAAACAAGCCGTAATTAAATGTTATCTTTCCAGGTCTCTTTGATTGAAAACATTCATTTGGGATTGTGGAGTGAGTGAGTGTGTGTGTGTGTGTGTGTGTGTGTGTGTGTGTGTGTGTGTGTGTGTGTGTGTGTGTGTGTGTGTGTGTGTGTGTGTGTGTGTGTGTGTGTGTGTGTGTGTGTGTGTGTGTGTGTGTGTGTGTGTGTGTGTGTGTGTGTGTGTGTGTGTGTGTGTGTGTGTGTGTGTGTGTGTGTGTGTGTGTGAAAGTGGAAAAGGGGGGGGGAAGACTTCTGCTCGTGAATTCGTTGCTGATGGCGCAACGCGTAACAAATGGCAGAGTTGGACGATAAATTTGTCATGTCCGAGGCTCGCGCTCTCTGCCCCCCACCCCCTCTTTTAGTGATGACGTAGATGGTCACTTGGACACGTCCAGATTTTTTTTTTTGCTTTAGTCTTTATAGTGTTGTTTCTCTCACCTGAGAATGTCCTAGATTTAAGCACCAAGGTGTTTCCAAAAGGGGGTCCAAAAGTGATGTTGTTATTTGCCCCGGTGTTGTAAATCGTGTTTGGCGCCATAAGAGCTGGGAAAACAAGGTTAAGCGTGAGAAACTGAAGCGATATAAGGGTCACGTGTGCGTTTGTGTGTGGGTTTCTGGTTGCCCTTCCAAGAGAGGCTCCTGATAACTAGGGGCTGAAGTTTAGAGCTAGGCTAAATCAAACTCAAAGGTTTGGGAATCGAGTCAAGTTATGTTCAATGGAGCATTTGAAGGCTTTAATGATTGAACTATTTTACAAAACCGACAAAATGTAACAATGTAAAACAGAAATGAAAGGTGTAAATTTTTTTAGCTCTTCATTTTTGTTTTGAGTGTCGGCAGATTGTTGAGTCATTGATTATGTATTTAAAGTTAATGTACATTGAATTCTTTTCAGTGACGCTACCGGGAGCCCTGGACTGCTCCGCACATCTTTTCATTCAGATCTCTGCACTACGCAAGACAGCAGGGTTTCTGTCCAGGGCTTTTGCAAGAGAGGATTTGAGCCTCTCAAGCCCTCACTCGAATAGAGTTTGATGATGATGATGATTCAGATCTCTTGCGCATTACACCTCCGCACCCAAATGTTTGAGTTGTAGGTCTGCCTCTACATCGTCCAGCCATCTTACTGAGGATCTTTTGGTTGCTTGTCTTTGTACCAAGAGTACATCAACTCACTCTGTCAGTCTGGTACAAATATTACTCACATTATTTCTATCACTTCCGAATCTCGAATCAAGTTGAAGCTTTGCACAATTATTCATCGTCCAAGACAGTACACGAATCAATCGAAAAATTAACCACTTAAATAATTATTTAGTTTAATTAATAAAATAACTAGGTTTTTTTTTAAGATAGGAAAAGGGAGATAAATCATGCAGTATTGATTTATTTGACAGTTATTGTGCTTTGTTTCTTGAAAAGCACTTTAAAAATATTTTGCTTGTTTTTCATTAGATACGCTGCTTTCTCCACTCCATTCCCTGACACCATGTTAACCGATCTGTAACTATTTTTTAATGTCCTCTCGTAATTGGTTAATCTCCTGGTTAGTGTTTTGTGTCTTTCATTCAGTCTCATCTTGTTTAGCTTTAGCCCCATACAAATGTAATACTTCTACTTTCCAGGTATTTAGCAGACTGTATTTCATGGTGTGGTGGCTGGGGGTTAAAGCGCTTTGCTTCTGGGGACGTGGGGTCCCTGGTTCGAATCCTGGTGAAGTCTGGGATTTTTTTTATTTCGGGCTCTTTACGGTGCCCAAGAGTCAACCCAGCTCTAATTGGTACCTCACTCTAGTTGGGGAAAAGTAAAGGCGGTTAGTCGTTGTTTTGGCCACATGACACCCTTGTTAACCGTGGGCCAACAGAAACATCATCTGTCCAATAAAGATTTGATTAAAATATTGTCATAATGTAAATACTACATTTTTTTTCCCACTTAGATTTGGTTAAAATGCCGAGAGTATCCGGTGGTTTAATACGGTATATATATATATATATATATATATATATACAAAAAGTAACTAAATAATCTGTTGTCCTAGAACTAAGTCCATTGTTCTCCAGGACTACGACTATATATAAGTGAAGCTAGGTGCTGAAACAAATGATGATACATACATATATTACACATAAATGAACTGCAGCCACCAGGGACCAAGTTTTTAAATGAGAGAAAGTAGTGACCAAGGCTAGAACCAGCGACCCTGGACTACGACTAGTTCAGTAAAAGTACTTAAGAGTTAACATTTTACTATTGAGTGACCTGGGTTTAAGATGACCTGTGTCCTTTCTATGAGTGATTTCTCTCTGGTGGGTGCGTGTGTGTGTGTGAGGCAGGGCGTCATCACTCGTGTCACGGCCGATGCATTAATTGCCCCCTAATTTCCACCAATTAGCTGACTCCGACAGGGGGCGCGCTGGAGGCTGGCGCGCGCCTCGGCCTGAAAATTAGGTAGAATAAAGAGAAGGTTGTGGGGATGATGATAGTGTGATACTAGCGAGATACTGTTGGAGGTATTAGATGGGTGCCGAGAGGGGGGCGGAGCAGGACCAGGAGTTGGCTTTTGGACAGAGAGACATTTACCTCGTTACATTCGCTTCATATAATGAACAATCTTGTTGTATATTTTGGTGGTAATTAAAAACTTGGTCGTAAGCCAGATCGTCATTAGCATCAGTTTTTTTTTTTTTTTTTTTTTTTAAACGCGCGTTGTTTGTTAAAAGTAGTAACCGACTTATTCTTAGTAGGTACCAGGTCTTCTGGGATTGTATTTGTCAGCCTCCTTCAGACTATACTTCATCTCAAAGAAAACTTTTTTCATGTGACTGTAGAGCGGCTTGAGACCCATTCTTGAAAAGCATTGCTGTCTACACATTTGTGTGTACGTGTGTGTGTGTGTGTTTCTATGGTGACGGTGGGAAGAGGTTTGCGATTGGTTTTTATATGATGCAACACAGGTGGCATTGTCGTCATTTGGTCTTAGGGGAGACTACTCCAGAACGTGAGACTGAAAGGTTTTGTTATTATAGTGAGTTCGATTTTGTTAAATGACATTACTAAAGTGTACTACATTTATCTCATTTAATCACAAGTTGATTTTGTCTATATTATAAATAAAGTTCTAAGTTTTGTTCACAAAAGGGAGGTTATTCAAGTTATTTCAAGTTTTAAGTTAAGATAATTTACGCCGACAGCGGGTTTGTTGTCTACAAAGAAAGTTTGATGATACAACTTACCGACCAGTAGGAACCCAAATATAACGCAAGGTATTCGCTTTGGTGGTAGAAGAAACAGACATTTTTCATTTGGCATGCTTTTCTTCCAGAGCCGAGAAGAAATGTTTTTTCGCTTTCTTGGTCACCATCTCTTTACAACATGTGCTCTAGCCAGTCGTCGACATCAATGTCCCCCTGAGTAACACTAGGATATAAAGCATGGAAAAACAAACAATTCAATGAAATAAAATCAATTAAATTAAAACAATGAAATATCAAGCATTATTCTAACACTTTCATGCATATTTTGAGAACCACATATATATATACATGTATATATGTTTGATGCACACATTGTGTGTATGCAAACCACAGAGCATATACATCTGCAAAGTTGTAATTCACAAGTTGTTTTTTTTTAAATGATGATTAAAACTTATACCTCTTGAACATTATTTGTATTACAATGTGTCTGTGAAGATTAAATACGTTCATCGAAATGGTCAGCTGAAAGAAGAGACTGAAAGATTTTTTCGTCCTTACGTTAATTCTGTAGTACATGTTACGGAGTAAAAAAAAAAGAGCATTTAAAGCTCTTCGATACAATTCAACAAGAACACACACAAGAACACATCAGAACACACACCAGAACATACACAAGAAACACACAAGAACACACCAGAACGTACACAAGAACACATCAGAACACACACCAGAACATATCAGAACACACACCAGAACATACACAAGAACACATTAGAACACACTCCAGAACATACACACGAACACACATACAAGGGCACGTCCCGTATCAAAGATATTTAGCTTAGCTACAACGTCCTTTTAACGCCTGGCATGACAGCTGATACTCATTAGCGACGGAGGGTATGTAATCACTGTGTGGTCAATGCGGACCTTTTCTACTGTCGCATGCGGTCAGTTTTCTGATGGCATGTATGCCATTTTGTTTTAAGAGGCGACTAAGTGGGCTGCAGAGTGTGACACCAGGGTGCTGTGCCTTTCACTCCCCCCCCCCCCCAACCAAGCTTCGTGTCAACAAAATAGTTGTGACGGCTAGGAAGAATAGAATGCAGTCTATGTAGCTCTAGTTTATTTTAGACCAGGCGTTGGGGCCGGGGTTTGAACCCCCCCCCCCCCCTGATTTTCCTTTCATGAACATGACATTTTTCAATCGATTTCTTCAGTGACAAAATCAATGAAGGCAGTGAGAAGGAGAGAGAGAGAGAGAGAGAGAGAGAAAAGCCTCGATAGAGAGTTACTGACCAGAAGCCTCAACATTGTTCAAGTTAAATTAAAGGTGGAGGGTTGTGTCTGAGATGAAGACCAATGTCTTGTTGAGACATGTTACCTGGTCGAGTCTAACCTCTCGGCAGATGGCAGCATTAAGCACGTGACTGGAGGAGGCACGAGAGCCACGGGCCTCCAGAAATCTCCCTAAAACACAGCCACCGCGGGTGTTATTTAATTCTTCAATGCTGCCACACCACACACAACAGGAACAAGTTGAAGGTCGATAATCCGACGTGAGCTCATCATAGCACCGAGGAACACTCATTAGAACTTTGTCCACTCCCCTTAGCTACCAGCGCCACGCGCACACACACACACACACACACACACACACACGCATACACACACATACACACTCCAAGAGCCTTTCGCCATATTTTGGCTTTTTATTTCTCGCGGAATAGACAAAGCCAAGCAATACTGATTACATCTTTTATCCAATTGCTTCTCTTCTGTCTGCCCACTGCCAAGTGCCAGTTCACTATGAGCGAAGAAAGATTTTTTTTTCTTCTCCCAATTTGTTCGCAATTTGACTTAAAACAAAAACCAGCGAACGAGTCCCTGTGAACAATCTAGGAGAAATAGCCATATCATGTTAAAAATGATTTAACAAACAAAACACTACCCCCCCTTCCTCCCCCCCTTTTACCCCCGCAAAATCGTTTCTTTCTTTTGAACAGCTGTCTTTATCCTAAGTTGTTTTTTTCTTACCGCTTCGAGAAGGCGGGGCCTAAGCCAAAAGAGGCGGGGTTAATTTCTGCCTTTCCCCCATTCCCTTTATTTTATTTTTTTTTCTATTTTTTTTTTTTCCTCCTTCGTGAAGACGATGCGCGAGCGATTGCGCGAGATGACGCTGAGAGCAGCAGACGTGGGGGGAAACAGTGTGTGTGTGTGTGTGTGTGTGTGTGGTTTGGAAGGATCTGCTCAAGCGATGTCTAGCTAGCTCTTATCTCAGCGGCCGAAAGGAATAGAAATGAGAGGGGGGGTGGGGGGTGGGTAGAGAAATAAAGATAGATTGACTGATGTGCCTGCCCACAATGGCTTCTCTCTCGCACACGATTGGAGGAGAAGAGATTCGCCGAGGCACTAGCGAGAGAGTGATAGAAGAGGAGAAAAGAGTAGAGATGATTAAACTTTGGTAAAATACTGTTTAAGAGAGAGAGAGAGAGAGAGGAGAAATAAAAATAGACATTTAGTAAGATAGAGAGACGGAGAGAAAAGGAGACACGCCTGGGGCGGAGGGGGGGGGATAGCTCCACTAAAGGATATTAGCACGTGGTGGTGGGGGTGAGAGAGGGGGGTGATACTATCGATGATAACGGCAGACGATGGCGAGCGGTTGAAGCCAAAGGGAGACAAACCAGGAGTGATCACATCTTGTGTGCTCATTTAATGGTCAACGCCGACCGGACCATCAGCAGTCGGCTGCTAATTGAGAGACTTTTCATTAACGGACTTTTGAATCATTCCAAGTGGATATCTTGTGTTCTGCTCTGTGTGTGTTGGTGTTCCACTGCGGAGTGTGCTCTGACTGCACGTGTTGGGAAGATGCTATAGACCTACGTGTTATATGTTCTAAAGAATTTATCCGTGTTATATGTTATAAAGTGTGTTTTTTTGTGTTTTCTATAACTATAACAGGAACTTTTAATCTGAGCTGCTATCTAGAACCAAACGATTAGCGATTCACACTTTGTTACAAAGCATACTACTAACTACTTTAAACAGTATAGAAAGCTGAGAAACGCTCTTTTGTTGACCTTTACAAAGTAAGCGCCTATATATGCCAAGTAAAACTAAGAACATTCTTTAGGTTTACCTCTAGTGGAGCTTAGTTTTAGTAAGACGCGGACAACTGATGAAGGCATAATCTATTGCAAGCCATGACTTTTAATGTAAAGTTAATAGAGTATTATTGAAGTATTTAGGAGCTCATTGACCTGCGGTTAAAAAAAGATTCCTTTAATCCAACCTTCAGTTCAAAGTTCAATATATCTAACTTTTAATTAAATCATTGATATATTAACTTCGGACTCGAAGACAAGTCTTATTATTATTATTAAAATATATACTTTAAAAAAATACCCACACAATATCAAACTTTTAGGGGAAAAAAAACTTACAGTAAAAACGTTATTGTTGAAATAAATGTCATGTATCGCAATAATGCAATAGTTATTTTCGTTCTCTATATCAAATAAAATTAATTAAATACCACTAATTAGGTATGAATTAATTGTTTAATTCTTTTGATTGATGAGATTCTGGACAATGAGTAATTGTGCAAAGTTTCAATTTGGTCCTAGAATGGGAAGTGGGGGAAATATCGTGCTTAAAATTTGTACCAGACAGACAGACGGACGGAATGAGTTTTGTAATGACAATGTTACACAAACTTTTTTTCAAACACAATTTGTAAAAATATACAAAACAAAATCATTATCAATCCGTCCGGTCATTCAGCGCACTCGGCTATGAGACGGACGCGGCGTGCCTACTTACCTTAAACTCAAGCTGAACAGTTTCTAGACAAGAAATGCATTTTTCTTTTACTGATTACACACTTTTTAAAAAAGATATTTATGGACAATTTGTCTTTGAAATTGGACTATACGCGAACAGTTATTATAGATATAATATACTTAGTATTTGACTGCGGTCGTGTATACAATTTAATAATAATAATAGTAAAAGTCCATTATATCGGTAATGTCATTAAAAGACCACGGTACAGATGATGGGCTATGCAATATGAAATTTGTTTCAATTTTTTTTTGCGTATCATTCAAGTGGGAAACTAGCCGCTAGTTTTACTAATTTACATATTTACTAACGCCGTATAGAACACATAATTTTGTTTGCTAATTGATTTACAGTAGAAAAGCGGCACATGTAAATGTAACTTGTCATGTGTATATAAACCTCATAAGGTATACATCTATGAAAGTTGGTCAATCTCTAAGAATCTATATATTAGTGTAACATTTGTTTGTATTGATACTACAAATCTTTTCGTGTAGAACATTGTAGACTCTTGACAGTGCTAATCAATTTACCCTACTGACGCCGAGTCTTTTAATACTGCAGTGCTCGGAAGCCCCTTTCGTACTTAGATATCTTACAATACTGGACCTAGTTGCATAGTCCAAAAAGTCAGTTCTATTCATTTTGATGCTTCTAACAAGGGAGCAGCGTAGATATAATTCTTATCTACGTCACTTGGACAAAGCGACGCAAAAAACAACAACAGCAACACTTACAACAAAGACATTTACGAAGACATCTGATTGTCTGAGAGTAGTAACTTCTGTTACTTTTGTAGACACATCTTGTGTTTGAGGCTGACACTTCAGACTGGATTACTTACGTTACCTGAACCAATCACTGCAGGTAAGGAGTTAATCTAGTATCATATCGAGATTTAGATTTACAATGGACGAATCTCATCTGATAAGATTAGATTAAGTTTTGTCATTTAGGAGAGACTTTTACCCCAAAACTGAAATGATGCCACTTTAGTATTTTTAATAATCTTATCTTTTATATGTGTAATATGTCACAAACATAGTATCGATGGTAAAGTGGATGATTGGTGTATTTAGGCAGACTGGGCTATAAAGACTTAGTCAACAGCCAGTCTAAGAAATGGAAACTCGGAAATAAAACCTACTACTATATGTTGTTCCCAGTCGTCTCAGACTTTTGTGCCATCGTGAAAGACATTTTGGTGTAAAGAGTGGTAGTGGCCTGAGCAAGTTAATCACCACTTTGAAAATTAAATGTGTATGTATGGCTGCATTTACAGCAACGCGTGCAATACAGTAACCCAGGGCCTGACCCTTAAAACGAAGTATTCATAAAATGTCTTCAAAAGGAGGGTAGGGGTTTCCATAAAAAAAAAAAATATCACGGCCTCCACATACTTATCTCCGGCACTGTACGTACAGTGAATGTGATACTAGATCTTTTACCAAGTTTTTACTATAGGAATATGTTAGAAGCCGTAGAGATGTTGTCTATACATCACTAGATCTGGTGCCTTGATTATCCCGGCTTCCTATGCCATTTATTTATAACTAGAATGACGCTAGAAATTATAGATTTTTAAGGCTTTTGAATATTCACACTTGACGAGTGTGATGTCTTTTGTAAAGTCGCTAAACTTTAGATTCACTCCAGGACAGAAGACTAAAATGTTAAGTAGCAATAATACATTAAAAAAACCTGAACCATTATTTGCCAATACAAAAACACACAGCTGTTATGTGTGTGTTTCTATGGTGCCGTTGAGAAGAAGTTAGCAATTGGATGGCGGCTATGCAAGGGGAATGATGCAAGATAAGCGACACTGTCGTCAGCTGTCTTGGGTAGAAGAGTTGATACAGATCGCCAGAGTGAAAAGACGTGTTTTGTAGTGAGTTCGATTGTGTTCAGAATACCATTTTATATTGTTACTCAAGTCTACTACATTGATTTCAAGTTGATTGAGTCTAAATTATTAAACAAAAAAAATTATATTTAGTGTTGTTCACAAAGAAGTTGTTCAGGTGATTTCAAGTTGATTGAGTTAAGATCTAATACCCCTTCAGCGGTTTAGTTGTCTACCAGTTAGTTTGGTGCTAACAAGTCAACGACCGTCTACAACACCTACCTAATAAAATACCCTGAAACACAACAAGTTAGAGCCACATGTCTTATTCCAAATGCTAGGATGAATATTTAAAAGTGGTCTTTCATTCATAGTGCTATTAAGTCATTTAACGGGTTGCCTGAATCAGCCAGTAAAACCATTGACTAAGTAGAGTAAAAGAATGCATGTCTGTAATTAGCATGCATGATTCGATTAATATACGGATAAACGTAGGAATTAATGGTTTTCTATTTTCCAGGCGCTTTATTAATGTAAAAGATAAGATAAAGATCTTTCGAAACTAGATCTAAGTCTGTCCGACAGTCCCTGGCGTGACTTAGCACAGCCACGGTGTGTGTGTGGGTGGGTGGGGGTTCTTGAAACTTTCAGAAGTTCGTTGAGAATTGAAAGTTATTCCGTCATGACCAGCGTAACGACAGAGAGAGGCGACAGACAGAAGTGTGTACCACTCGGACAGGCAGCCATCTTAGTCAAATGACAGTAACCAGGGCAACCAAAACATGACCTGCGATTGTCCAAACAGTGAGCCATTCGAAAGTATTGATCGCAGGTGTCCACTATAGGAGTCTGCCCATGTCAAACAGTAGGACCAATCTTATGAGGGATTATTGGCTGAGGGACATTAACCGCTTGGCCCCCTAAGGGTTCTCGAGTTCAGATCCCGATATTTACTGAGAATCTGAGCTGAGTTGTTTTAGCTAAACGTCTCGAGAGAGAGAGAGAGAGAAATCAGGTAAAGCAGTAATATAATAATAATAAGGATCTAACAGTCAGAAAAAAGACTTAAGCTAAATAAACTTTAAAAATAAATAAGTGACGAGACACACTTCTGACACCTTGAAATGTAAAAGTCACCGATTGATAAGTGAACTTTAAAAAGCGTTCCTTCAGTATTGAAGATTATTATGTACAAGACAGCAAGGAGGGGGAGGGGAATGGTTAGTGGGCAGGGTTCAAACTTGGGATCATCCAAAACATCACACGACCAAGCAGCCACCACACGACCAGGCAGCCACCACACGACCAGGCAGCCACCACACGACCAGGCAGCCACCACACGACCAGGCCAATATATACTGAGAAACAACATCAGAAAAACAACAAGAAGAAAACTTGAATGTGTATGTGTGTGTGTGTTTGCGTTACTTTGATTTGTTTCAAATGTTTGGGGTGAGATTTAAAAAAAAAAGTGGGGTATCACATATCAAACAACATCTAAGGGAATCCGAGGAAGTATCGAGTGTGGCTTTCTGGCCCGAGAAGGGATTATCTAGCTCCAAATCAAGGATAGGGATAGAACAATTGATTGATAAAGAGTAGTAGGATTTCAAGGATAATGAAGCTGAGCTAGAAATATTGATTTCTTTGGATTCTGAAACTGATTTATTTCTCGTGACAGAGAAAGAGGAAGTGGGGGCAAAGCCTACAAAAAAAGTTGATGTCCACTGTCAATTTCTACCCTGTGTCATTTATTTTTTACGGTAAGCAGTCCAGACAGTTTACCTTTTGATGTACTTATGAGTTTACATCTGGACAATCAATTTCGTTCTTTTTCCCTTTCAAATCATTGTCTCTAAAATGTTTACCTTGACCAAGAGATGAGCGTGTCAACAAATTAAATATAATTTGTAATCTTTTCTTATCTTATACATTTAAAGTCGTTATTAGAAGAGGACGACTATTACGCCTTGAACATTAATAAATACACAGACATCCACAAAGATAAAGACACATTTTATATACCATATGCGAGGACAAATTCGTACAAGTGCTCCCTCTTCTGTAGTGGCATTAAAGCATGGAGAACAGGTGGTCGGAATCAGCCAGGAAAACCAACAACGTGGTAGAGTTTACGTCTAATTAACATTACGACTAGATTATTATTATAGCTTTTATATAGCGCTACTTTCATGCTTTTAGCATACTCAGAGCGCTTTGGTCCAATCTCATTTGTGGACCAGTTGGGGGGGGGGTATCTAGGAGTTGGTTTTCCGTGCTGCCTTTAGGCGCTCAGTAAACGCAACTCTGCCCGAGTCGGGTGTCGAACCTCGAGCCCCCTTCTAGGTAGCCAAGACCTTGGTACTCTCGACCACACTTCCCAAGATTAACAAGTAAAACGTATTTATATCTTGGAAGAATCGTCTGTAATTTATAAGATAAGAATCTTTATTTCTTAATGTTTTTTTTTTATATAAGTTTCGGACTTAACCAAAACTTTCTATAGGACAGGATGGGCAGGATTCGAATTTGGGACCGCACTGACGACAGAGCGCAGAACTTACGGGAACCTTGTGTATTGACCAGCTCTGGGTTCAAATCTTGAAACATAGTTTCATAGGAGCTATTTAACATTGTCATTTAGAAGCATCAACGTGGTCTCTATTAGGAGCAACAGATGTGAGTCTATTTCATGGGAGTCCTAGGATTTGACTTATGAGACGGGAATTCTTGTTTGTCATGTAGAGAATGTTTACTCTTATGTTTAAAGCAAAGCACTGCATTAAAGATTTAAAAAAACACCACCACCACCACCAACAACAAAAAACAAAAAAAACAGTAAGTGCCCGACATTTAGAAATAGTAGCTACACGAGAACCGAACGGAAATAATATTTAACAACAGTACCAAGACAGACTTACAACTGAACAAATTTACCGGCAATATCGAGGCGATTTTACTAAGTAAATAAAGCAAAATATGCATACCCTTTAAACCAAGACTTCCCCAAGTATATTGCCCCAATTAAAGATTCGCTAAGACTTTCAGAAATTTATTGTTCCACTGAAAGATTTGCCTAGACTTTCCAAAAACTATTGCCCCATTTAAAGATGTGCCAAGACTTCCCCCAAATCTACTGGCTCCATTTAAAGATTTTCCAAGTCGTCCCCAAATCTATTGCTCCATGAAAAGACTTCCCCAAATCTATTTGTCCCCATTTAAAGCTTTGTCCCCCCACTACTAAACCAAATAATGCCAAATTGTTAAAATTGCTTAGTTTCGTCAAAGAAAATAGATCACTCAAAAATTCTGTGGTAGCCGTATTCCAGAAATCTTGATTCGAGAACCCCCCCCCCCCCCCCAAATATTAAAAAACCTGAAATAGTTCGACAATTTAGCTGTACATCAAACTCCACCGGACAATTAATTTCCACTTGACTTTTTAGTAACAGATGAAATATTTAGGGCGCCAAAATGAAGATTTTCTGTAGATACTGCCAACTCCAGTAAGCGCCAGACAGAAAAAAAAAAGAATTTTCTATGGCGATGTTTTTTTTTTTTTTTTCAAATATTAAAACTCAACAAGTTATTAAGAAAAATCTGATTACAATCAATACGAAGGGCGGGAATCGTTTGTTTTGAATGGCGCCATCAGACGGCTTTATTGAGTGATCTCTTTAACAACCACCGCAGCCGTCGACGCGGAATCTGACGTAGTGTACAAATATTGATGACGTACATCAACGAGACATGCACATCTGTCATGGTTATCTTCGTTACGACGGGACACACACCGCATCTTGGTGACATTATCGAATCTTCATCGGGACATGGAGGCGACAGAGGGCGCGAGGCTACGCCCAATGAAATAATAAGCCCCCCCCCCCCTCCCGACCCCGTGGGCACAATCCATCGTCTAGAAATCCTTTAGAAACATCTACTTTAAAAAAAAAGAAAATAACTATCCTGTAATCCTGATCAAGTCTTTTCTTGGCCTCTAGTTGATGATGTCACCCCCTCCACCCCCTCCCCTTTTTGCTAAATAAAACGGAATGCCAGTCGTGGGGCCCGTAACCTTGTTTTGTTACGGGAATGATCTAGATCTTGTAATATAACACAATAGGTCGACTTTGTAGTGATAGCGTGTGGAGCCACCATTCCATCGTCAAAAAGAGGTGCCTTTGTAAGAGAACATTGGTAGCTGCAAAGCTGTGTTATGAATGGAGTATACTTTTTTTTTTTCTATTATACACAAAAAATATAATTACCCAATTACGGCACTGAAGACACAATTGCAGGCCTATTTGGACATTCTTTCTAGAAGGAAATAGGAATCGGTGTTCAGATCCTGCAAAAAAAAAATAATTACGCCAATAAAATAATCCCATTATCTTATTTTATTATTATCTTTTTTATTATCATCTTTTTAAATATCATCTTTATTTATTATCATCTTATTTTATTATTTTGAGTTTTCGAATACTGTCGTCATGAGGTTATACGCGAGGATGTGATGGCCGAGTAGCTAGGACGTGGCTCGCAGACTTGAGGATCTGGGGTGACGGTTTCCAATAAATGAACTATTTACCATCACGTCTGCCCAGCAAATGTTGACTTAATAATTATAGAGCTAGTCATTGTGGCGGTTACATCCATCCATCACAGTGGCGCTACAGCCCATGGAGGGCTCTGGCCTGCTTTAACACATCCTTCCATTCAGATCTCTCCTGGGCCTTTCGTCTCCACGCCCTAACCTCAAGCTGCTTCAGATCTGCTTCCGCATCGTCAATCCATCATGTCCTTTTCCAGGCCTAGGTCGTTTTCCGTTGAGATCTGTCCGGGTTTTCTTGTGTGTATTAGCTTTCGTAACAGTATTTTTTTTATATGATAGAGTTGTTAGACCTGTGCATAACCATCTGGGGGGTGGGGGGTGGGCTGCCCATTTCAGCTCTCTGGATAGCTGCCTTTATTTTCGTGTAAGGTGCCCTAGCCTTTGTGGATCCCTCCACTTCCTGCAAGGCAGCAGGTTTGATTTTGGTCCACCCCGGGTATTTTATTTCCCCGGTACCCACCATATCTGTAGGGCATTCCCCTATCCGCAACCTGGGGAGGCGCTCGATGGGAGATCAAAAACTCCACACGAGGGCGGTTACAATTCAGCCTCTTAAAACACGAAATTTCTTTTTTTCAATGTTGCAAAATGAAACTTAATCTTTCCAAAGGCGTAAACAGCTAACGGGACAGTCACTTCTCTTGCTCAGAAGCATTCAAAAATGAGCTACATTAAAATTCATGTCAAGTATATCAATCTGTCTGGGTCCTTAATCCTAAGGGGAAAGGGAAATGTATTCTTGGTTAGAGGTCTCTGTACTCCAATGTGGCTCGCAAAGAGGACTCTAAATGCTGAGGCCGAAAGACGAATCAAAGCCTTTGATAGTAAATGCTACAGTTGCTACAGTTACAAATACCAGAAAATCGAGTTGAATGTTACAAGTCAACACTCTGGCTGGCAAAAACTTCTCTATACTGTGCAGAAATGAAAGCTAGAAGATTATATTTTAGTATAAGACAAGACTCACTTTCGTAGGTAATCCTTCAAGGTACAATGAAGGAGTACCAAGAGATGGTCGTCCAAATGCTAGCTGGGTGGACAACGTGAAAGAATGGACCCCTTTCTCTCTCTCTCTCTCTCTCTTTCTCTCTCTCTCTCTTTCTCTCTCTCTCTGAGAGGAAAGAAAGGAGGGATTTAGGTTACGCGAACTGTCTCAGCAAAACAAACAATAAAATAGAGATACAGATGAGGATGATGTGCTTCCTTCAAGAAGAGACACTTCATACTAATTACAAGTGATGATTTTGTTTTTGTTTTTCCCAAAAGAGGGCACTCCCTTGTCTGCCTCTTGGAGAGACGTCTGATGTAAGAGCCCAACAATATTTATACCGTTATAAAGAAGAAAAACATAAATCCGCCTTTACTATTGATTAGTGTCCATTCAAAAATGTTCTAGACCTACATCGTATATTACCAAGCTCATGTACACGGTTCGTTATAACGCCTTAAATCACAGAGAGGTAGAATGCCTTTGTTATCTCTCACCGTTTCTCTTCAATTGGTTTGTTTGGTGAGATTTGTCATATGAAAATATGCCTTAATTCTATAGAGAACTTTCTTTTTGTAACCAATGACATATGAGATTTACTGTTTGTCAAACAGTCTGTCTGCCCCTTTTGTCCAGAGACAGCGTCGTGGGGGCTGATGAAATCCAGCTTCCACCCTCTCCCTGGTCCCGCTCCACCTTGGCCCCCCCTGCCCCACCTGCTTTTCAGCTTCACAGAAAGAGATACAGAAGTTAAAAGAGAGGGGAGGGGGTGGGGGAATATTACAGTTAGCAAACAAAACGAAAGATTAACAAATAGATATTCGCTCCTCTGTTTCTCTCTGAGCCAAACATGACCTCCCAAGAGGTTCTTACATTGGGCGCCCCTGGGTCAATGGGAAGAGATCTCTTATACACTCCAAGAATGCACGGTCACAGAAGACGTCTTTAGTATCAGGATTTTTAAAGGAGCTGTTTAGTCTTAACAGGCCGGATTTATGCATGTGAGGGCCCTCCTGAAATAATGTACATGAAAATATACTTTATAAATAAATCTGTTATTAGTTATTAGATTGGTATTAATAGATATGAATGATTTGCCATTTAATCCCTTTTCTTTACCATTTTTAAATGTATAGAAAATACGAAAAACATGCATATATATTTTCTATACAGTCGTTTACCCTTGCAGCAGTAAATCTTTGTTTTTTTTGAGCATTTTAAAATGTAGTATGTATATTTTACTATTTTTGTTTGTGGAGCCCTCCTCCCTAATTGTTTTTAAGGGTGAGGTCCTGGGCGACTGCACTGTCTCTACTTTGTAGAGTCTCTTTCTGACTTCTTTTCATTGTTCTAAGAGGACATTTGATGACTCTCAAAACAGATGGAAGCTCCTCTACATCAGCCTGTCTGACCAAATGTTCTGTCTGGTAGCAAAGCAGAAATAAATTTGTTACATCCCTATTACTGAAATCCAGCCCTGGTCTTAATACAGGGAAGACGGAATGACTAAGTTTTTTTTGGAACAAGTTTGTCAGTCGTAGACTTTCTGAGATCATCGGTGGGCGAAATACGAATGGCGTGCAGTCGTGAAAGAGATCCCACTGGTGCCCCATAGAAGTTATAAGATGAAACTTTGGTCCTTTGAAATGTTGAAAAATAGCTAGAAATGATTGTGAGGCAATGATTGTGCGGTCATGATTTTGAGACTATGATTGAAAGGTGATGATTTCGGAAAATGATTGTGATGTGGTGAACGTGAGGCAATGATTGCGATGCAATAACTTTGAAAGATTACGACGATTCAGAGGTGCCTAGATGGTGTGATATGCGATCTGAACTGTCGTCTCGTTGGTCGCAAGTTCGAACCTTGTACGCTGACATCCCCCCCCCCTCCTCCAGTCCTGCAAGAGGTTTAGGCTGGATGTTTCATTTCTGAAGAAACATCTGAAGCATCTAAAACACAACAGAACCATTAGGCTCAGATACTTCCTTGCGGTTCCAGAGATTGCAATCGTACAATGGTGGGAGTGGGGGAGGAGAGGGGTTAAAGAAAGAGAAGAGGATAGCAAGGGGGGGGGTGGACTTACAAAATAGAGAGAGATAGAGATAAAGAGATGGAAGATTGAATAGGAATCAAAACAAGTTAAATAGTCACTTACTCAAACTAAAAGAATTATAACTCCTCTTTCTCCCTTCTTCCTTCTCATTTTACATGTCGGAGGGTTCAGATCATTAAATCCTAGATCTGAGATGAACTGCGCAGTGGATTCCAGATCAGGCAGTTCTCCGTAGAGTTTTTGTTCTATAGGAAGGTTTTGGGGCCAGAGTCTTGTTCGGTACTCTTTTAAGGACATGGTCAGCATTCTCTGGTGATGCTCCACAAAGGCAGGTTTCGCTCGTCCCGACTTTAAGCTTCCTGAATACATGTTGTCTCATTGAAGTCTGGTTCTGAGTCTTTCAAACCTAGCGATCTATAGGGCAGATGATGTCAAGGTTATCTGTTTCTGTGACCCACTGTTTCCGGGGGCGTCATCTGACCACCACAACGACCAACCGCCTTTATTTTCCCCCAACTAATGTCCGGTACACATTAGAGCTGGGTGGACCTAGAGGCTCCATAAATATCCCGAAATTAAAAATCCTAGTCTTCACCAGGATTCGAACCCGGGACCCTCCGGTTCGGAAGCCAAGCGCTTTACCACTCACATTATCTAATAATGTACACTACAAATAACTACTCCACTGTCCCTGTCTTAATCGTGTACGCTTCACATAGTTTGAGAACATCTGCCATAGAACGAGCTCAAAAAAATATTCTCATAATCCATAGATAGTGAAAGTAAATAAAGTATCTTTCAAAACGTTTGGTAACCAAGATAGAGAGGAGGAGATAGAGAGTAAGAGAGAGGTAGAGAGAAGACGTCATAATTTGTCTGAATGGAAATGATGGTTGCTGGGATAACTTCCTCTTATGGAGCTTTTCTAGTGACAGATATATTTGTTCAAAAAAAACTGACAGGGCACGAGAAGATTAAAAAAAAAAAAAAAAGAAAAGATGATAAATTCGGAGCACCGTATTAAAAACTATAGTCTCGCAGAGATAGAAAAAAAGAAAAAGTTGAATGAGTGGCTACTTTCCTAAAGATAACACCAGAGCCACTGGTTCAGGGATCATCATGGAGGGAAAAAAAAAGGTGCGGGTGATTTGGGGGGGGGGGGAGGGGGGCGCACTGTTTGCAGACATTTTTTTTATCTCGTGAGGGATTAACAGAAAGATACAAAGAAATCAACGAAGATTATAACATTGCCAAACGTTGTTTTGTTTCCTTCAAAGTTGAAGATCAAGGTGAAGGTCTTCCAGCAAGCCACATTCATTATATATAAGTCTACTTTGTAGAGTCTCTGTCTGACTTCTTTTCATTGTTCTAAGAGCACATTTGATGACTCTCAAAACAGATGGAAGCTCCTCTACATCAGCCTGTCTGACCAAATGTTCTGTCTGGTAGCAAAGCAGAAATAAATTTGTTACATCCCTATTACTGATGGCTTGGGCTAGAGGCGAGGCCGAAGACTGAGCACACAGGGGAACTTCCCCATATTCCTTGTCATCAATAGTGCGGGTGTCCGCCATAACGGAGCCTTGAAGAACGATTTTTGGATATTGGATAATGACATGGTTCTTCATCCCCGATAGTGCAATGGTCCTTAGTCCTTAGGCACATAAAATATAATTTATTTGTCTGTAAATTATCTACAATAGGAGATTTTGATACTAAAAGCAACTCATGGTAATCTTTTCCTTGTATACAAATGTATTCGATTCAAAAATGCTTAAAAAGTGCATAAAAAATATTACATGGATTTTAAAAAAGTATAGTTAACCTATACTTCCGTATTCTTTACACCGGTTACACCAAAATGTTTCTTATGAATCTGCCGCCATTCTATGACGATTCATAACATTTAAAAAAAAATAAATTTCCAATCCATATTTCTAATGAATATATATATAAAAAAATTATTTTACGTCTCGAGAGACGATCTTTTCCCATAGCAACTTCTTGTGTGACTGAAGAGACCAATCCTTGATACGCAGCTACGGTCACAGGTTGGGCATCTGTGATCACCAGGCGACTTTGTACTTTCATCCTTATAGATCCGGCCTGTTAAGATTAAACAGCTCCTTTAAAAATCCATGCATTTTAATCTAAGTCTTAAGCTGGGAATTGACTATTTAACAAAACAATTCCTCAGTGGAAACTGTTAAAGGGACTACAACGAATTGTGTTTCTCTTTTAACGAAACTCAACCCTGGCAGTGCCAGAGGAGGACTACTCCGTTCGATTCTAACAAAATAATAATAATGTCAATGATTGCACACTAGAACAATGTTTTATAAAGGTGTGAAGCTGCTACGTCATCGTACAGACAGTGACCTCTAAAATAGGTGTTCGTTACTTTAAAAAAGAAGATGATTACGTCCTAGGCGTCATGCATTTAGAACAACATCGACATTTGAAGAAACATACTTACAGAGACTTAAATGATAATACTATAGAGAGAGAGATAAAGGCGAGAGAGGAGGGAGAGAGAGAGAGAGAGAGAGAGAGATTATTTGAATATATGACAGCTGAAGAGGGAAAACGAGAGTTAATGAGAGAGAGAAAGTTGTGATGAGAGAGAAAAGATAGACTGAGAGACAGAAGAGAGAGAGAGAGAGGGAGAGAGAGAGGGAGAGAGAGAGAGGGAGAGAGAGAAAAAGCATTTACAAAAATATTTTGTTGGGAAAAACCCAAAGCTAGTCTACTTGACTCCCTTTGTGACACCCCGAGAAGCTGACCTCCAGGTTTGCCCGCCCTGATTAGAACTTATTGTTTCTTCCAATTTAATGGCGCCATGCTCCCCTTTCCGCCCCCTTTCTTATTCTCTCACATAAACAGTAGGGTGAAAAATAAAGTGGGAGGGGGGTGAGCGCTGTGTTTGGTCTAAAAGTGAAAACCAGGAGTGTCTTAAGAGACTTCTCAAGACATACAAAGACATACACATTTGACAGTAATTGATGGTGGCCAAGGGCCTCCCGTGTGATGCCCCCCCTCCCCTTGTCTTATTCGGCCAGTGAAGAGGAGTTTGGCGATGGTTGCATGTGGGGGGGGGGGCAAAACCACTTTCCCCATCTCAATATTGCTAATATTATAAACAATCCATAACAATATAAAAGTAACGATGATGGTGGGGGAAGGGGGAAGATGTAAGGGGGGGTGAAAAAGAGAGAGAGAGAGGGGGGGTAGGCGTAGAAGAAAATGTTCCGGTAACCTGCCTCCCGTCAAACTGACTCTACTCTCTTGTGACACTCGCGTTGCTAACAAGATATTAAAGAGAGGGCCAAACAAGGGCAATAATTTGTCTGTCACCAGATTGGGCAAACACGAGTGACAGCGCCTGACAAACGAACTATCTATCTCACGCCTTATGCATAGACATATACCGGCAGGACAATGGAAAGTCAGTTAGTCTTCGACCTGGCTAGATGGAGGAAAAGAAAAAAAAAAGGAGAGGGGGGGGGGGAGGAGGGACGGGGAATAGGTGACTATGTACAGTGGACTTTCCCAGCTTAAGATCCAGGTTTGAAAATACGTAATAATAATAATAATAATAATAATAGTAATAATTTCAAATTGAACAAAACGAGAATTTATAAATATAAGAATTTCGCTCAGACGAAGATATAAATAAATATAAATAGAGAGAGAGAGAGAGAGAGAGAGAGAGACGGAGAGAGAGAAAGAAAGAAAGGAGAAACACGATAGGGAACGTGAGTCTTTGATGCATTTAGGGTGTTGCATTCTTTGCTTGGTCTTTAAAATTTAATTTTATTTTGGAATAATAGTTTTAACTCTTTCTCTCCGTAATTATTTACCACATTCTGGTGGAATCAACGTTGCTATCGTCAGTTAGGAGAGAAAGAGTTAAAGAAGTACCGGAAGCTACAGGTGGGACAACTCTACATTGGTTCTGATTGTTGCTCACAATAGCAAAACATTGAAGGAAGTTTCAGAAACTTGGTTTGGAATGAAAGGATGAATTAGGTTTGAAAGAGAAGAGATGGAGAAGCTCTGTCACATAGCTCGAGATGAGTTGTAGAGGAGTTGTAGTGTCACAGTCATGGTTGGAGATTACCCTTTGGCCATGGTAAACAATTTTTTTTTTTGTTAGAATTTTTAGCCACATTTTTTGTTGTCTTTTGTATGTTGGAGGGTTCACATCAATTATTCGATGTCTGAGATGAACCGCGCAGTGGTTTCCTGATCAGCCAGTGAGTGGTTTACAATTACTTAGAATAAACAATCGATGACCACAATTCTTTAGCACTATTACATCTGACTTTGTTTTCCCCCTATCAATTCACTAATACATAATTGGGTCGTTTCTTCTCTTTGTAATACGTTTTAGTTCTAAATAGGTCTAGGAAGAAGTTTTGTGTTTTTTTGTCTCAGACAATATCTTTTCTGATGTAGCCTCTGTGTCTAAAAAAGACGTTTTCTTGACACATGTGTTGGTCTGAAACATGTATCTGTAAAGATTTTTTTTTGGTTCCATAGTAAATGTCGCTGTAAGTGCCTGACTTTCCCACGCTGTCACTTAAATTGTATTAAGTCCCCCCCCCCCAAATGTAATCTCCCCCCCCCCTCCGTTCCTCATATCGATCCACCCATCGTTACTAATACTTAATTTTTCAATTAACATAGGTAGTACTTCTCTTCTACCCCCCCTTTACCCCAACAAGGCTCCCGGCGCCTTAACCTATAATGTGTCTCTTCATTACGCACTGCATTGACGTCTCTCTCCCCCCCCCCCCCTTCCACCTCCTGTTGTGCGTGTATGTGTGTGTGTCGCAGAAACAAAATAACTCTTAATTGTAACCCCCCACGGGGGTCACCAGAGGTCAACGAGTGGAAATATCTTAAACTTTCGGTTCTGAAGACCGTAGCGAGGAAGGGGAGACAATGTAAACAAACCAAAACTGGACAGTGTTTTAGACACACCTTGAAAGAAATAGTTCCGTTTATTTATTTTTAAACTGGAACTTAGTTCAATGTCATTAGAAGAAAAGTATGTGTGTGTGTATGTGTGGGTAAATAACAACAAAGTATTATATTAGTTATACAGTTGTCTCCTGAATGTCCGACACTTCACACTCTAATTTAGAACAGAATGTGAAAGTGTAAATTATAACGGTTTAATAATCTTTGTAAATAGTTACATTATAGTATATTTTTTTTAATTTTATACTTTTGAAAGTCTAGGTAAATATTTTCTTACCTTATAAATAGATTTACTGGTTAACTTTCAGAGTAGAGGACATTTCAGTAATCCGACATGCTGTCGGTCCCGAAACTATCAAGAGTCAACTGTATTAAAATTAAACTACAAGTTAAACTATAATTTAGACTACAAGTTAAACTATAATTTAGACTACAAGTTAAACTATAATTTAGACTACAAGTTAAACTATAATTTAGACTACAAGTTAAACTATAATTTAGACTACAAGTTAAACTATAATTTAGACTACAAGTTAAACTACAAGGCTCTATAACCTGAGACACAGGGATGGAACCCACACCTTTACATAGCAAAGATTTCTGTTTATCAATTGACCTTCATCTTTTCCTCAGTCTGTTGAACTGTCGACCGTCTTTCTCCATTCCTTTCTTTTACTTTTAGTAGAATCTCTTTTCAATGGCAGGCCCGTGTATTCTTTGATGTTGTCTTCCCATCGCTATTTCTGCTTCTTCTTCTTTTTCCTGGTACTGTTCCCTGAAGGAAGGTCTTTGCGAGCCCTGAGAAAAGTGGTTAGCAAGTCATCGTTGGGCCCAATCGCCGTTGAGATCCTTTATGTGGTGCTGTCTTTGTATGTGATACTTAAGATCCTTCAATATAGAGCATCTCAATTCCATTGCTAGGATCCTCCTCTGTAGTTCAAGATTCGCAAGTATATAAGAATGTGGCCATGAATAAAGAGAGTCTCAATTATCAGTCATTTGTTAAAAAAATTTAAACATATTTCAGTTAAGTCTACATTAATAATTATTAGAATTTGAATAAAGCTGCTTAAATCGCCGTACTGGACCAAAAAAGAATTTTATGAATTGACATTTGTATAAAACTTTTATCAATTTCAAAACAAGTAGAACAACTTTTGAATAAACAAGATGATGACCAGTTTAAAAAATATGCTTCAACTCACTTTAGTACTTGCAACACAAAAACAATCACACGTGGTTCTGTCTCTTTTCATCCAATCTCTATCACCCCTTTTTTTTTAATCCAGTCATCTGATTCAATACTACTCAAAGATTACATCAGAATTCGTCAGCCAATACAAAGACGCCTACACATTATTCAACAAGTCGCCTTTTTTCCCCCACAGAGATTGACTTTTTAACTTAAAATTTTCCAACTTACTAACAAATTAAAACAAAAAAGAATTGATTTCATCAAATATTTAATTATACATTGAAAACAATAAAGCCACCCTCCGAGGGAGAATGTGCATTTGGTATTAGCATATGGCGCCCATGCCGTCTCCAGTAGCCCAGCCCATCCTGTTACTTTGTTACAGTGTACGTCTTGAGCTTGTATATAAGCCCGTTGGAGTATATCGTAGCGACTCCAGTACGTGACATGATGACAATAGCCACACGAACCCGCTGTCCTGTTCATGACATGTTGTTGCTACTGCCAGTAGCCGGAGTCACTCCCCCCCCCCCCCCATTTCCTATTCACTGCCTATCCCCCCCCCCCCCAGTATATTGTCCTATCCCCCAGTATGTCGCTGTCAGTGGAACACAGTCAGCGCCCCCCCCCCCCCTTTTCTATGCACCGTGTAGTCATGACAAGATAACGAGTCAAAATGTCTTCAATAGTTTGTTTGTCTCAGTACGTCAGAGACAAGACAAGCGCAAGACAGACGTCCTGTTTCCCTAGCGTTTCTTAATAATCTAAGCCAGTGGGTCTCAACCTTTTTTATTTGGTCTTAGGACATATACTTGTCCAATACGCATATCCCGGGCCCCAAAATGTCAAGACCGGTAAGTCCAAGAGAGCGGCTTTATGATCCTCTGTGTCTAGCTGTTTAGCGGACCGGACAGCACCGCCTCAGAGGCCGGTTGTGACCCGTGGACCGCTGTTTGAGTATCATGATTTAAGTTGTTGAGTTATTACTGCACTCCGTTCAGACTAGAGCTGTAATATGACGATGCGAGAGTAACATACCTACTTCCTTAAAGCGGTGAAAGATTAGAGCAATCGCTAAAATGCAGATGCTGTTTCTGCTCAGACCAGCCTTTTGAAAGAAAAGAGTCTCTGACCAATGGACAATCCGAGGGTGTGTGAGGTCAAGGAGGCGAGTAAAGCGTTGTTGTGGAAGTCGCTCCTGGCAGATCTAACCTAGATTTATGGCGCAGTTTCGAAGCCCTCTCACGAGACTTGCCAGACATGACCTGTACAGTGGCGGCAAACCTGAAATGGTGTAACAATAGTGACGCGGTGTTTGGCAGAGCGGCACCTGCAGAGAATGTGTCTGAGGCGACTCCATAACTTAACCAATGGCTTGTGTGTTTTTTGTTGTATTCTAAGCTGTTGTGTATATATTAAGTAAAAACCTCCACATAATTTGAATGCCTTCTTTATTCCGTGTGTCCATTGGTCTGCAGAATTATTTTGCTCTATATCATTTGTAATTATTTCAATACAACTAAAAGCCTGCTTCTGTAATTCGGTTACGTTTTAATAGTTTTTAATAGTAAACTTTACTTATTTATGATGGTGCTACAATAGCAAGGAAATACTCAATTAGTCCCCAGATGTCTCTAAAGCTCTTCCTTTTTTTTAAGCATAACTTTCCTCCGACGTCCTCTGATTTTGTGTGCTGAAAACAGCAATTTTTTGTTTGTTTAACCCTTAAAGTGCTGAGCTTTTTGACAAGAGTGAATACAAAATGGAATTACAATTCTAGTGTTTAGAGGCTAAACTACCATTCGCGTCTAAAGGGTTAAATAACAATTTAAATAATTTTCTTCTTTTTTTAGTTAGTTAGCTCTACTAATATATTAAAATTTAGTTACATTTACACATCTTCATAAGATATACACTATTTAAGTTAAGACACAAGAAATCAATCTAAGTGGGAAGCGTGGTCTAGAGGCCAAGTACGCTTTAACTTATTCAGTCTTCGCTACCAATGAGTTCGACACCCGACTCGGGCAGAGTTGTGTTTACTGAGCGCCTAAGGCAGCACGGAAAACAAACTACTAGATACCCCCCCCCCCCCCAAGGGTCCACAAATAAGACTGGACCATAGCATTCTGAGCATGCTATAAGCATATAAGTAGCGCTATATAAAAGCGATAATTATTATTATCATTATAATAAGAAACACATATAAATATCCTTCAAATAGTAAAGGCGCGTAAGTAAAGTTAAGGGGAGATAATTTATTTTTTAGGGGAGAAAAAAAAACACGATTTGAACACACCTATTCTCTTGGTGTGTATTAGATACATGTATTTCTATTTATTTCTACCTTGCTACCATACTAATTCTCAACCATTCTTTGGTCAAGCTCGTAGATGATTGTGGGAAAGTGAAAGGCTGGCTACACTCCAGTGATCCCGGCAGTTGGATGAAACTGACCAGTAGTGACCCTCACAGACCCAGGGATCGGATGGCTGTGCAAGTGGACGAACAGGTGAGTCTATACAATAGTCGATCCCCGTTGCTTATAGTCTGTTACTTTCTGAGACACGCCTTTACAAGTTTTATAAAACATCAGCCAGCCGATAAAAGCACTTAAATAAAGAGTTAGAGAAACCAGTAGGCCAATCTTTAACCCATTCACACTTATAATCACCAACGATGTGTCGTGTACATAAGCTGATAAAACAGGTAGTGAGTTAATTTGTTTGATAATTAATAATATTTGTGTGACTGAATGGCTTCTGAACTGAGGAGATCGAGTTCAAATCTCAAAGCAGGTTATGAACTTTGCATTGAAGATTTAGCTCACAACGAGCAGGGTTGGCTGAGCTGATTAAATTCAGCTTGGAAACCTCCCTCAAAATGTCCACAAAGGACCTGACTTGGCCTGTGTAATATATATAGTTTGCGTCTCTCGAGTTATTGATCATCAGAATATTTCATGAGTCTGACAGTGAGGGTGAATTACTGGTACTGAGTTTGAAGATATCATGAGTCTGACTGTGAGGGGGAACTACTACTTTGGGTTCCTCATAAAACATAGGGCCTTCATGAATTCCTATGTTTTAATACAAAAGGGAACAGTGTAGTCACAATTTCTACTTATCCCATGAAAGCCTATACATCAGCTAAGGTGATCTCCAAGCTTCAGCCTCGGTTTCGATCGATGTCATTTTTTTTGTGCGTTCACAGTTGGTCGCTTAAGGTGCGTCGTTAAAACCAGTATACATGCACATTCCCTTTACAAATAATAATAGTACGGGTACAAAAACAACAACCAACTACTTTACAGCGGTGATAAAAACAAGGATGAATAACTAACCTGGAAATCGAGTTTGTTTTAAACTGCTATATTGTTAGCAAGCGAAGACACAATGGATTTAGAGACCTGGCATTCTACGTTGTTTTTTTTCAAATTACCTTATTGATTATCCTACAATATATTTTCATCTAAGATCTGAAAAGATGTTTTTAATACAAGGTTTCAACTTTCATTTCCCCGCATGTTGATGTTTTTATTATCTATATCTTCTCAATGTATTTCCGGTGTAACGAAATCCTGTCTGATGAATTAGATTCCCCAGGTCTCTACGCTTGACATGAAAGCTAATGAACTAGCGGCACGCAACCCCCCCCCAAAAAAAAACAACCTGCGAACTCCATCACCCCCCCCCCCCCCATTTCCCATCTCTTTCAACCAGACAGTTTCTGTCACAACAGCAATAATAGTGAAACATAATAAACTGTATGGAAAAAAAACGAAATGTACATAGGATGAGAGCTATGGCGGTCTTTCTATTCAAGTCCCTGGATGAAGGTCTCTCATCCTGTCTCTTCTTTGGCTTCACCCTCGACATACCCCCCCCCCCCATTTTTTGTCCATGTCTGGCGTGAAAATAATCTTCTTTAACTTAAAAAAACCAATAGATTAAGATCTGTGACTACAGATCTACATTCTCAGTTGAACTCTAGGATGTGCTAGTTTCTTAACTATCGTATGCGCCTTGTTATGAAATGCTGTGTGTGTTGCGTAGCTGGCCTGGTTCTTTCAACTCAGAACAGATTGTCGGGTCTGTTCAAATGTCACTGAAGCCTTAAGACCTACGCGGCCGGGTCATCAAGTGTTCAATGATTACAGTTCACAGATTACTTACTGTCAAGATGGCGCGATGTGGTTTGAGATGATAAACGTAAGGACACTAATGGACGAAACTGTAGCTACCCTAAATCTAAGCAATTAAATCACATTTTAAATAAGTTGTTTAGATTTAAAAGAATGTGTAAGTAACCCAAATATGTATATAAAAGATTATTTAATGTAAATGTTATATAACTTCTCAATGTTATGTTCTTTTTTAATATAACTTTATATCTCCTTCATTTCAACTTCATATCAACTTAAAGTTCCCCCTTTCAGACCTTGTGGTCAATAGGCCAGATGATGTAAAGGCCATCTGTTTCTGTGGCCTACGGTTAACGAGGGTGTCATGTGGCCAGCACAACGACCAACCGCCTTCACTTTCTCAAACTAATGCCAGGTTCCCATTAGAGCTGGGTGGACTCAAAGGCACTTAAGGATCTTGAAATTAAAAATCCCAGTCTTCATATCAACTACAAGTGTCAATAAATATATATATATATACATAGTTAAAAACTGTGTACTATGTATCGATATCTACTTACATCTAATATAATAATGTACCTTTCTTAAAGCTACATCTTAGCCCCCACCCACCCACCCCCCGGGGCCAGCTCAATTTTCTTTTCTTTAATATCCGTTGGAAGATGCACAGAAATACCAAGTACCAATCGCGATATGCACCCCCTCCCGCGCCCTCTCTTTATGCTAGAGATTCCAGACATTTCTTTTTAATTTCATTTTGTACTGGCGCCCTTAATGTCAAACAACATGTACTGATCGCAGACAAAAGTCCTCCCTGACACTAACCAACAGATGAGTCTTAACTCAGTTGACAAAAAAAAAATGCCAGAGGTTGACAATCCGTTTGCACCACGTGACCTGTGACTTGCTCAGTCTTCTTGTCGCCCAGAAACCGATCCGCCATTTTCATGCGTCTAGCAGACGATACGGTTTAACCAATCAAGTTTTGAGAGTAGTTTTTCTTTGGTTCGTATTTAGATCACAATGCCGTGGCGGCTCAGTGGCAAAGCACTTAGCAACCAATGACGAAGGCTCTGAGCTGCGAGATTTCATCATTTCTTTATAATTCCATATTGTACTGGCGCCCCATATGCCAAACAACATGAACTGATCGTAGACAAAGTCTCCCTGACACTGATGATGATTGTTATGATCACAAGGATGCTTTGGGTAGGGTGTCAACAAAAACAATTATGCATAAACCCCTAAACCATAATCTTTAAACACAAAAACAAAAGTTAATAAAATACTCACAAAAACACAAACGCAAATACTCCGCATTGTTACATATTCTAGGACAAATTTATACAAATGCTTTTCCTCCCCTAGTGTTATTACAGCACGGAATGAGTTGCCTGAATCAGCCAGGAAAATCAATAACTTGGCATAATTTTAAGTCATTCGTTAAGATGCATGACCAAATGACCTAGGACGTAATCATTTTTTAGTTTGTTTGAAGTAATGTCTGTATTTCATTAGATAACATTATTTATTTTCAGAATAGCAAATCGTAAGGTCCTTGTCTCTAGGTTATTGATGTAATTATCAACGAAAATTTTCAATCTTGATATTCGTCAGATCATTGCAGACGTAGTAGGTAATTTTGAGAAACATACGCCATCATGCGGGAGGGGGGGGGGAGGCTACACTGACTAAGAACAAAGTTTTTCTATAATTTCTGTTATATTAAAACTTTATTGTACCCTATGGAATAAGCACAACGCGGTATGTTTCTGTTAGTTAAACAATGTAAAATGAGCAATGTTTTAAGCTGTAAACTTCACACAAAAAAATGATTTGATTTTCAATGTTTTTTTTTTTTTTCACAATTGTTTTATCGTAAAGCGCTTGGATTTCGAACCCAGGGATCTTGAGTTCGAATCCTGGTTAAAACTGCGATTTTAATCTTCATGATATTTTTTTAGAACGCCCCTGAGCCCTACCATCCCCTGACATATGTAGGGGAAGTAAAGGCAGTTGGTCGTTGTGGTTGTCACGTGACAACCTCATTAACTGTCTTTACATCAACTGCCTCCCCCCCCCCCCCCCTAAATCGCAAGGGCTTATTAAATCTGAAACTTAAGGAAGTGGTTATGGATGAATAGGTAACGAAATTCTGTTGGATTGTGTGTCTCCTGGGCACAATGTAGCCTTAGGTAACTCCGCCAAAGTGTGTCTTATAACTATATATATAGTCCGGTCAAACGACGACAAATTAGCATCCGAGATTTGGATTTCTGTATGTGTGTGTGTGTGTGTAGTGTTTGTTGCTGCACAATAAGATTGGGAGGGGGGGGAGGGCGACATCAGTATCACTGCTATTTGAGGCAACATCTTTCTGCTACAAAAGAGAGAGAACGACCAGGATGTAAGGAAACAGATTTAAAAAAAAATATATATATTAAATGATCTCTCTGAGCAAGGGGAGATAACAAAAGAAGATAACAGGGCAGACGAAACAGATGGCGCAAGTTAGTAACATGGGTTTGACGGATAATCTCCCTTTTCTTCTGCCAATATCTACCACAGAGAATACTCCGCTGGGGACATCTCGCTGATGATCTGAACATTTGCCGAGATAAGATAGAGGGGCGGTAATCGTATCAACCGCATCTGCCTCTCCCTCACCTTCCCTACTTGCCCCCCCCTCCCCCCGACCCAGTCCAGAGATTGTATTACCGAGCTAACCATTTATCTGTTTTCTATTGATTGCTAACTCAAAGAGGAAAAATAACGATTTGGTGGTATATCTTTCACAAAGGGAGAGAGAGCGAAAAAGAGAGAGAGAGAGAGAGAGAAAGAGTGTTGAAAAAAAGCCTCTCTCTTGGAAAACATATGGGGGGGGGGAAGGGTGGCTATTATCCGTGTCCACGTTATGTTGAAGAATATCGATGACCCTCAAGCCTCTTAGCTCTTATTTACTTAGATATTCAGTACACTTTATTTTGTCAAGTTTCAGAGTTACATTTTAATAAACTAAGTTCTTTTTTTCTTAAAGCCAAATATATTCGTGATTCTACAAATAGTAAAGCTCTTCCTAAGTGATCACAAATCGCAAATTTAATCTCATTGGATATCAATCGATCAACGTATTGATCTGCACGTATACTTACCATCTTGTTCCTCATATCCAAATCTACACACTGGGCTAACGTCTTGTATTTACTTATATATACGAATTTTAGTACATTTATACTTATTTGGGGGTCGAGGTGGAGACTGGAATTTTTAATTTCGGGATCCTGAGTCCACCCAGCTCTAATGGGTACCTGATATTAGTTGATATTAGTTGGGGAAAAGTAAAGGCGTTTGGTCGTTGTGCTGGGCACATGACACCCTCGTTAACCACTAGGGTACCGAGACAGTTGACCTTTACATCATTTCCCAGTAGACCACAAAGTTTGAAATGGGAAACTTTACTTTTTTACTTATTTATGATAATCTATGTCTTTCTTGCTCCTCCCCAAATCATGTTTTCTCGTGCTAATATGTCCCGCTTATGGCCATCTGTGATTTCCTTGTTCAAATCTCTTCATTCACCCATAACAAACTCTCCTGTACTTAACATCTATTATCGACAGGATTTTTTTTTCTTCTAGGGCAGGGGTTCTCAACCTGTGGATCGCGACCCCCTTGGGGGTCGATTGACGATTTGCCAGGGGTCGCCAATAACCATCGAAAAAGTCTGTTCTTCTATTGTTGTATGTGTGTGAGCGGGGGGGGGGGTTGAGGCAGAGTAGGGGGATTGTAAAAAGGGGACGCCGAACGTTAAAAGGTTGAGAACCGCTGTTCTAGGGGAAGTTGGGATTCACCCCTAATCATCTGATACTTTGGTTGGATTGTGGCGTGTCGATTAGGGTTCTGTAGGACGTCCCTGGTGGCGGGATGACGAAGGTTTTGTAAATGTTCTATCTGTATTATCAGGGGCGTATCTAGCACGGATTTCATTTTGTGTGCCCGTGAAGGGTTTATAAGTGATGTGTGTTTATGTGGAGGGAACAAGAGGGGGAGGGGGGAGAGAGATACAATGAAGATAAAGTTTTAATGGGAAGATAATTGCTGAGAAAGGAATTCGTCGGGGCGCTGGTGCGATTGGTCATATAGCGCCCTGGTCACGCTAAGTCATACACATGCTCTTTTTCTCTTTCTGTGTCTCTCTGTTCCTGGTTGTATTTCTCTTTGTCTATTTCTCTCTCTCTCTCTCTCTCTCTCTCTCTCTCTCTCTCTCTGTATATATATATATTTATATTTATATATATATATATATATATATATATATATATATATATATATATATACATTTCTGGGTATTATGTAAGCCCAGTTGAAACTTTTTTTCATCAAAAGTACATACATTAACTTCTTCATGTCAGGGCATTTAATTCAATGTCAATAACAATCTCAAAATATGTTTTTATGGTACTGATAGAATTGAAACTTCTCAAAAAGTAAGCGCTCTAGAAAGTATTACTGTTAGTTTGACGAGCAAGTCACTTCTAAACGATTAAACAAGCTGATTGTACTTACCTATGTCTTCTTCTTCTTCCTTGTTCTCATTATTCTGTTGGAGCGTTCAGATGACTACACCAGTATATGGGATGAACTATTGCAGTGGTTTCCAAATCAGGGAGCTCTCCATTTAGTTTTCTTTCTTGACTCTCTTACTTCACTACTTACTTGACTCTCTTACTTCACTACTTACTTTGCTCTCTTACTTCACTACTTACTTTACTCTCTTACTTCACTACTTACTTGACTCGCTTATTTTAGTACTTACTTTACTCTCTTACTTCACTACTTACTTGACTCGCTTATTTTAGTACTTACTTGACTCTCTTACTTCACTACTTACTTGACTCTCTTACTTCACTACTTACTTGACTCTCTTACTTCACTACTTACTTGACTCTCTTACTTCACTACTTACTTGACTCTCTTACTTCACTACTTACTTGACTCTCTTAATTCACTACTTACTTGATTCTCTTACTTAACTACTTACTTGACTCTCTTACTTCCCTACTTACTTGACTCTCTTACTTTAGTACTTACTTGACTCTCTTACTTCACTACTTACTTGACTCTCTTACTTCACTACTTACTTGACTCTCTTACTTCACTACTTACTTGACTCTCTTACTTTACTACTTACTTGACTCTCTTACTTCACTACTTACTTGACTCTCTTACTTCACTACTTACTTGACTCTCTTACTTCACTACTTACTTGACTCTCTTACTTCGCTACTTACTTGACTCTCTTACTTCACTACTTACTTGACTCTCTTACTTCACTACTTACTTGACTCTCTTACTTCACTACTTACTTGACTCTCTTACTTCACTACTTACTTGACTCTCTTACTTCACTACTTACTTGACTCTCTTACTTTACTACTTACTTGACTCTCTTACTTTACTACTTACTTGACTCTCTTACTTCACTACTCACTTGACTCTCTTACTTCACTACTTACTTGACTCTCTTACTTCACTACTTACTTGACTCGCTTACTTCACTATTTACTTGACTCTCTAACTTTAGTACTTACTTGACTCTCTTACTTCACTACTTACTTGACTCTCTTACTTGAGTACTTACTTGGCTCTCTTCCTTCACTACTTACTTGACTCTCTTACTTCACTACTTACTTGACTCGCTTACTTCACTACTTACTTTACTTACTTACTTTAGTACTTACTTGACTCGCTTACTTTAGTACTTAATTGACTCGCTTACTTTAGTACTTACTTGACTCTCTTACTTCACTACTTACTTGACTCTCTTACTTCACTACTTACTTGACTCTCTTACTTCACTACTTACTTGACTCTCTTACTTCACTACTTACTTGACTCTCTTACTTCACTACTTACTTGACTCTCTTACTTCACTACTTACTTGACTCTCTTACTTCACTACTTACTTGACTCTCTTACTTCACTACTTACTTGACTCTCTTACTTCACTACTTACTTGACTCTCTTACTTCACTACTTACTTGACTCTCTTACTTCACTACTTACTTGACTCTCTTACTTCACTACTTACTTGACTCTCTTACTTCACTACTTACTTGACTCTCTTACTTCACTACTTACTTGACTCTCTTACTTCACTACTTACTTGACTCTCTTACTTCACTACTTACTTGACTCTCTTACTTCACTACTTACTTGACTCTCTTACTTCACTACTTACTTGACTCTCTTACTTCACTACTTACTTGACTCTCTTACTTTAGTACTTACTTGACTCTCTTACTTCACTACTTACTTGACTCTCTTACTTCACTACTTACTTGACTCTCTTACTTCACTACTTACTTGACTCTCTTACTTCACTACTTACTTGACTCTCTTACTTCACTACTTACTTGACTCTCTTACTTCACTACTTACTTGACTCTCTTACTTCACTACTTACTTGACTCTCTTACTTCACTACTTACTTGACTCTCTTACTTCACTACTTACTTGACTCTCTTACTTCACTACTTACTTGACTCTCTTACTTTAGTACTTACTTGACTCTCTTACTTTACTACTTACTTGACTCTCTTACTTTACTACTTACTTGACTCTCTTACTTCACTACTTACTTGACTCTCTTACTTCACTACTTACTTGACTCTCTTACTTCACTACTTACTTGACTCGCTTACTTCACTATTTACTTGACTCTCTTACTTTAGTACTTACTTGACTCTCTTACTTCACTACTTACTTGACTCTCTTACTTCACTACTTACTTGGCTCTCTTACTTCACTACTTACTTGACTCTCTTACTTCACTACTTACTTGACTCGCTTACTTCACTACTTACTTTACTCACTTACTTTAGTACTTACTTGACTCGCTTACTTTAGTACTTACTTGACTCGCTTACTTTAGTACTTAATTGACTCTCTTACTTCACTACTTGACTCTCTTACTTTAGTACTTACTTTACTCTTTTACTTCACTACTTTCTTGACTCGCTTACTTTAGTACTTACTTGACTCTCTTACTTCACTACTTACTTGACTCTTTTACTTCACTACTTACTTGACTCTCTTACTTCACTACTTACTTGATTCTCTTACTTCACTACTTACTTGACTCGTTTACTTTAGTACTTACTTGACTCTCTTACTTTACTACTTACTTGACTCTCTTCTTTCACTACTTACTTGACTCTCTTACTTTAGTACTTACTTGACTCTCTTACTTTACTACTTACTTGACTCTCTTACTTTACTACTTACTTGACTCTCTTACTTGACTACTTACATGACTCTCTTACTTCACTACTTACTTGACTCTCTTACTTTAGTACTTACTTGACTCTCTTACTTTACTACTTACTTGACTCTCTTACTTTACTACTTACTTGACTCTCTTACTTTACTACTTACTTGACTCTCTTACTTTACTACTTACTTGACTCTCTTACTCCTCTCTATTCTAAAGCTATGACGTTCGAACCCCATTCAGAATGACAGAGAAAGGTACCCGTCAAACCGAGGTTTATACGAAAGGTCCGTCAAATCTATCTTCTCTAATTTTTTTTTCTCTTTGTATATTATCATATGACAAAGTATCAACAGACAAAAATGAAATAAATCCTACAAACCGAACAATGGTGAATAAAAAATATTAATCATTAAAATAGCTTTGTATGCAAGGCACATCTTCGAAATTCTTTGCTCTTTCATTGACACAGAGGAAACAAACAAACAAACAAACAAACAAACAAACAAAACCAAACGAAAGTGAACAAAAGAGATGTATAGATAAGAGAAGTGAATTGTATTTAAATCCACATTTCCTTTTTTTAACATATTCTCTCTCCCTAGTCAAGTGAGAAAACTATTGACAATGGGCCACCATAAGATTCACGCCGGCACTGCATACAGACATTCCGGTCTTTCATACACACGCGGGACGTTACCTTAGAAACCGTCAGCAATTAAATGGCGGGGGCATTGGCAGAGTACGAGGGGCGAGCGGCTGAAGGGCCGTCAGTCGTGAAATTTAATTAGGGTAAGGATGAGTAGCCTCGAAAAATAAGAAAAGAAAAAGGGCCATGTCGCGCCATTGAGAGAAGCTTATTGCTGGCGCGGGTACTCAGCAGATGTCAATAGCGGGGCAATAGATAAAAAATGTTTCTCTCTCTCTCTCTCTCTCTCTCTCTCTCTCTCTCTCTCTCTCTCTGTCTGACTCCACTGTGTCGTTCTTGCACTCTCTCTCTCTCTCTCTGTCTCTCTGTCTCTCTCTGTCTCTCTCTCTCTCGTTTGGCCCTTTTCTTCTTCCTTCTGTTAAGCCTGTTCGAGCTTGACCCTATGAAAAAAAAAGCAGATCGCGAGAAATCTCATAAAGCATTTTAGGGTAGTAGCTAGAACTATATTTTTGTATAATGTTTGGGACATATCTATAAATTTAGTCACTGAGTTGATCAAAACCATGGAAAAAGGTTCAGCAGCAATGGCAAATCTATCCAAAACTTGTCTGGGAAAATGCCGAATTGACCACGGCAACCAAATTGCTTGTCTACAATACCTGTGCAGTAAGCGGTCTTTTTAGTGGTAGGGAAAGCTGGTTAATAAACATCTATCAAGAGCAGAGAGTAGTTTTCAATTAAGCTGCCTCCAATGTAAATGTGCATCTCCTGGGGAGATCGAGTCCCCACTCAGGACGTTTTGAAATTTGCCACTATGCACACTTGCACAGCATCCTTTTGACACGCAGAAGACTACGTTGGCTCGGAAATGTCACCCGCAAGCCAGATGGAAGAATTCCTAAAGACATCCTCTATGCTGAGACTGCGTAGGAAGTAAGACCCAAAGGCCGCCCAAGATATGACCTATAGAGATGTCTGCAAAAATGGCATGAGAAATACAGGGATCAATGATATGTGTATAGGAAGAAATACCCCAAGATCGAACAGCATAGAGACAGACTGTGCGTGCTGCTACGAACCTCGCCGAGAGCAAAAGAAACGAAGCTGCATCAGCAAAGAGAAAGAAAAAGAAAGCTGCCCTATTAGCTATCCATAAAACAGATGTATACGCATGCAGAGCTTTGCCGCTCCAGAATTGGCTTGATTAGCCACACCAGATTCTGCCCTGTCTCAAAAATACACTAAAACCAGTAACTCATCTGGGCGCATCGCATTGTCTTCCGAGATATCTATTAGAAATCCTCTGAAAACTTGAAGTAATGACGGAATGTGTGTTTCCATAAGAGCATAAGAAAGGAAGAACAAGTCATTGATTGAAAAGATAGCGCATACTTTTATCAATTCACTCTCACAGCCTCCCCCCCCCCTCTCCCCAGTGACTGAGTGGCATAAACTACTCGGCCCCTTAAGAAGGGGGCTTTGATTCGAATCCCAACACGAAATCGGCTGTGTTTACACAGACAACATAAAAACAGACTCCCTGATGTTCCTGGTGTATGAAAGATGCGCTATGCAAAAACAATTAAACAACAAACAAACAACATAACCAAACACTACATCAAAACGACTTAACTAGTTTATTCCAATTAGCAAAAGTGCTGAGTTCTTACTTAATCTGATTTTTTTCGCATACTTGCTACTTCAAAACAAAAAAAAATAATTTTAGAAGCTGTTTTCTAGTTATTTTTACCACCCAACAAACTGCAATGACCTCCCAAGTTACTCACTCACTAGTGTCGCGTGTTTCACCAAAATACAAAAATATTAAAATGTTTCAAAAAACAGCTACCATAACAACGAAACAAATAACGCTTCTCTTTTTTTTTTTTTCCGCGTGCATTGTTTAATTAAAAGCTAAAAAAACAACGTGTGTATAATTTCACCTGTAACATACTTCATGTTCCAGAAAGCATGGCGTCTAGCTAAACTGTGACGACAGATCGTTAAGAACACAGGACTGCTGGCTCAAAGTTGAGAACCCCGCGCCCCCGTCGGCGCCCTTTATCACGACAACCTTAGCTCGTGACATATTTATATCATCCATGGATATCATCCTCACAGTATACGCTGAAGCCAATAAAACAGACACGTTTAATGAGCTAGAGCGGACGTAGAGCGGACGTAGAGCGGACATGTTTTACAGACATTTTAAATCACTTTGTCTTGTTAATAGCGTTAAGACACGCATTGCATGGTGTGGGCATACAATAAACATGTGACTTTATCTGACCATCTGTCTATCTGTGGCCATCTTAATCTTTAGGGATTCCACCTTTACTGAAGGGGCAAATGTTCCCCATAAGTGGCGCTACTTAGATAATAACGCATTGTTTTTTTGTGTGTTTTTTTTTTGTGTTTTTGTGTGTGTGTGTTTTTTTAAATATAGTTTTGTTGTTTTCTCTTGTTTATAGCTTAAAATTTTATGAGTTCTTAGATTGTTCTTTTCTTTCCATGATCACTTACCTACCAAGTTTCATTTCTTTTTGTTTCTTTCATCTCTTTTATCTCTTTTATCTCTTTTCTTTCTTTTTTTATTCTTTCTTTTTTTTTTCTTTCTTTTCAATCTTACTTTTTTTCTTTCTTTCTTTTTTTTTTTATCTCTTCAAGTTTCAGAGTTTTAGCTTTTTATCTCTGGACTCTATTTTAGGCTAAACTTTTGCTTCAACTTTAGACTAAACTTTGGTCTTATCACATTTCTATATTCTGGTGAGTCAACATTACTGGAAGAGACTAATAAGACAGACAGACAGACAGGCAGACAGACAGTGTTAGAGAGAAATAGACAGACAATCACCAACACACGTAGAGACAGACCGCAATGGGATTTGTTATCATCATCATCATAAAAGACATTGAGTTTTGATAGAAAAAAAAGTTTCTTATATTTTACTTCCAACTCGAAGGCGCTTATGCCTATCCAGTGGCGTAGCTAGAGGGGAGAATTTGAAAATCCCCCCCCCCCCCCCGGGTCCCCACTTGATTGGGGGAGGGGGCCAAATGAGTGTTTATTATTTTAAAAATAAATATTAAGCAATATGCAGGGGCCACCGAAGAGGTCCAGCTCCTCGGGCCCCAAACGATAAAAATTCCTAGCTACGTCCCTAGGCCTATCATTCTTTCTTCATATATAGACATTCTAGAAGGAAAAAAAAACCTGCATTGCTGCAATCTATATTCTTATTCTTGTAAGACTTTACCATAAAAGAAATTTTGCCCCTACACTGTCCAGCGGTAGCCCCAAGGTTCATGGTACCCCAAGGTTCATGGTACACCAGGATTAAAATCACTGTTAAAAAATCAAGATCCTTTAATTTCCTTTTTATTTTTATTGTAAATTTTGTATATTTGTCATTGTGTTTCTATAATAATATCTGTAAACCCACAGAAATACCAAAATGTGTTGCAGTCAACCAGCGCCACTTACCATCACGGCAAACAAGGTCTGACTCATCCCCAAAGCAGCCAAGATTATCGCGAGTTCTATCATTCAAATCTTTGTACGCTGTATAGATAAATGAAAAAAAAAATAGTTTGCCATTCACCGACCTCTTCCATTGTGCACTTAAGGGGGAAATGTAAAGAATTTTACGGACATTTGAAAGTCGAGCAGTTATTTCTGTTTGTGTTAAGTTTGGCGTTTCACGGTTGTTCGCCTCTGGAGAAGACCTCTGAACCTTTCATGTCCTATACAAGAGTTGTTTCTAATAGGGAAGGGGAGGGAGTAGAGGTCAAATGGAAGAGGGGGGGGGGAATAAATAGTAGATTGGAATGTTCAATTTTGATTTATGACTTTTGATAAGGTGATATACATACCGATGCTGTGGTGGATGACTTATTGATTCGAGTTTTTAAAATTAAACTTGGTTTATTATGTTTGAAAGATTTGAAAGATCACGAGTGCTGTGTTACAAGTCAAGCCAGAAGCATTAAGTTCGAATCCTAATGTTTTGGGATAATGATTCGGAGTTTTAAGACCGCTAATAACTAACTGCTGCCAACCGAAGCTTCAACTGACTCGTCATGAACAGCCGCCTGCTTGTGTGGTATGCGCTCTGGAATCTAGTCTCGAGAGTCTCAGCTTCGAATCACGGCCATCTGTTTCTGTGGCCTACGGTTAACGAGGGCGTCATGTGGCCAGCACAACGACCTTTACTTTTCCCCAACTAACGCCAGGTAAATATTAGAGCTGGGTGAACTCAGAGGCGCCCGAAGATCCTGAAGTGAAAAATCCCAGTCTTCACCAGGATTCGAACCTCGGACCCCGGTTTGGTAGCCAAGCGCTTTACCGCTCAGCCACTGCTAGGATGTAATACTCTTCAAATCTGAAGAAACATCCCAAACAAGTAAAAGAAGACAAACCAAAAGATGTCTTGAAAGAAAGCTTGAGAGAGAGAAAGAAAGATAAAAGAGAGAGAGAGAGAGAGAGAGAGAGAGAGAGAGCGTATCTGGGAGAAGATTTTCCGTGCTGCCTTTTAGGCGCTCAGTAAACTCAACTCTGCCCGTGTCGGGTGTCGAACCTCGAGCCCCCTTCATTTGTAGCCAAGCCAAACGTACTTAGCCTCTCGACCACACTCACACACATATACACACTCTTTCTCTCACCCTCTATCTTTCTATCTCTATCTTTTTATTGGATACCACAATACGCCCTTGGCTCTGTTTGAGAATGAGCCTCACTGACATAAAATGACCAAATGACATGAATTACTGGCATGAATGACGCAAAAAAAATAAATTCGGCTTAGCATTTCAAAAAAAAAAAAAAAAAACGCTCGAAGATTCACCATATGCTATGCAAAGCGTCACAGTTCATATTTTGCTTCCAGAGAAATACGATATATGCTTGAAAACGTGTTCCTGGTCAATCGGAACGCTGTGCATTAGTCATTGGTTTTTCCTACTCGGGTATAAAAACCTAAGAATCGTTTTTTTTGTCGCGTCCATTATTTCCATTTTTATTGGCTGGTAGACAATCGCAATGTGTCAAGAAATCTACAAGTTCTCCACACAGGGCGACACATCACGCGTCATTGCCAAATCTATTAAAAGGTATACGTCGATCGAGAATTTAATTCAATTGCGTTGTTTTATGTTTGTGAGGAAGGGAGGGGTGTGTGTTTTTGACCCCTCCCTCCCCCACTCGCCACTGATAATGAAACAACATTAAGTAGGCATAAAAGGACAGGACGGCATCATTTAAAGAGATAATTGCCCCCAGAATAAATTCAGCTTTCAAATGCCTTGAACTGGCATGGTAGGAACAATGCTAGTCACACAGGGCTCAACGTACAGCGCCAGACTTTGAGTGGGGGGGGGAAATATTTTATTTGGATTCGATTTAACAATTTGGGGGACGGCCACATGAGCATGAGCGCGCTGTCATCAGGGCGGATCTGGGTTAATAATTATAGGTAATTTTAGTTATTGTTTACTATTTAGTACTAAGTACAGACAGCTCCAGATAGGTTGTCACCCTTGGACTATTTGAGTCTAAAGTGGATTTAGTTAATTCCGAAGAGCCCAAAGGTATTCAGAGCTTCTGAGGTTAAACAGTTTAGTTTCTGTTATGATATGAGGGAGACTAATTAGATTTGGTACATATTCTTTTCGATCTTTGACCCAAGTGTCATGGTTAGTGAAGGTACGTTGACAAGGATGTATCATTTAAGGTTGTTTTTTTTTTTTATAAATATATTCATCACGTTTTCTCTATGTTTGATGAAAAAGTTATTGTTAAGGTTTGATTTTAAATAAAAGTAGAATGAGAGAGAAAGAGAGAGAGAGAGAGAGAAAGAGTGTTTGTGTGTGACAGAAAGAAAAAAGAGAAAAGAGAAAGAGAAAGAATGAGAGAAAGAATGAGAGAAAGAATGAGAGAAAGAGAAAGAGAGAGAATGAGAGAAAGAGTGTTAGTGTGTATGAGACAGAAAGAGAAAGAGAGAAGTAAAGAAAGAAAGAGGAGAGAGATGCGAGGAAAGAGAGACAGAAAACAGAAACAAAGGAAGTAAGAAATAGAAAAAGGGAAACAAAAAAAAAGGAGTGAGAGGGGGAGAGATGGAAAGTGGAGGAAAGAAAGAAGTATGGAAAGAGAGAAAGGAGATAGATAGATGGACAGACAGACAGACAGACAGACAGACAGACAGATAGATAGATAGATAGATAGATAGATGGACAGACAGACAGACAGAAAGATAGATAGACAGATAGATAGATAGATAGATAGATAGATAGATAGATAGATAGATAGATAGATAGATAGATAGATAGATAGATAGATGGACAGACAGACAGACAGACAGACAGATAGATAGATAGATAGATAGATAGATAGATAGATAGATAGATAGATAGACAGATAGATAGATAGATAGATAGATAGATAGATGGACAGACAGACAGACAGATAGATAGATAGATAGATAGATAGGTAGATAGATAGATAGATAGATTAGATAGATAGATAGATAGATAGATAGATAGATAGATAGATAGATAGATAGATAGATAGATAGACAGATAGATAGATAGATAGATAGATAGATAGATAGATAGATAGATAGATAGATAGATAGACAGACAGACAGACAGACAGACAGACAGACAGACAGACAGATAGATAGATACTATACTATACAAAGAGAAAGCTCGAGCTTGATATACCAAGTAGTCAGAGGCAGGCAGAGAGAGAGAGAGAGAGAGAGAGAAAGAGAGAAAGAGAGTGAAAGAGAGAGAATAAAAGAGAAAATAAAAGTGAGATGAAAACTAGGAAATATAGAAAGTAAAAAAAAAACGTTTAAGATACTATTTTTTTTTACTTCATTGATAAAAACCTATAATTATAAACATAAAATAAACCCAGAAAACATAACCAGGCCCAATGGACCCAGAAGTGAACATTTTGTTGATCAAAGAGGTGGGCGGCAACATCTCGCGTCTGAACTCCCGCCACATTCAGCGTGCATCTGGCCGCACCCGGCTCACCTAGGGTAAGACAATGCACCAGGGTACTTTAAGGGCGCCCAACTCCTCGCCTTACACCCAGCAGCTTGCTCTCCATTCTTTCTCTCTTTCTGTCCTTCGGTGTGTGTGTATATAGCTTTAAATCAAAACGCACTTCAGTGCCGGCTCAAACCCTTGTGAGTACCGTAAGGCGCTCGCCACGCAACCCAGCCATATTTATATTTGTCAATCTAGATTTATATTTTTATCTAGATCTATCTGACCATCTTTAGATACCATGTATCTGATTCTGATATTATTGTATCCTCATGTAAACTAAGCTAATTAATAAATAGCATTAATGAAACCATTTAATTTAAATCTTTATAGACCTTTGAGAATGTGCACCTGCATGGGGCCCTTTGAGTATGTTTTTTTTTTTTTGTGTGTTTATTACTTTGCGATCCTCCCATCCAACGAACGCCACATACAAACACACACACACACGCACAATTCTGCCTCTCTTCAATGCGCCTCTTCTATTTATCGGCGCTATGTGTCTCTCCGGGTTTTCCCTGCATGCAATGTTCTAGTCGAGTGGCGACATACAGCGAGCAGAGAAGCAATTAAATGGTGGCGTTGACTTTCTCAACTGCTTAAAACACACACTCACACACCAAGACAAACACACACACACACACACACAAACAAGTTGATTGGCGGTCTTTGAAAAGGAACCTTAACCGAGTTTTGATTCATCGATGAACTATTTGGCGCATCAAACTAAATAGTTACTTGCCCTTTGAAACGAACATTAAAAATAAAGGTTTATGAAATATATACTTAATGATAACTAAAAGGTTTAATCTGGATATGTTACATTTTGTTTGGCTACTTTTTTATCTGGCCATTGGTTGTCATGATGGCCTCTGTTCTATCAGGCCATCGTCTCTTGTGGCCTCTAATTTGCCATTGTATTGTTGTACAAGTTTCGTACATTTTTTTCTTCAGAAATTAAAATGATTAAGATCTACCTCCTTGCCTACACCTTTGTACTGGACGACAAATGGAAGGGGGTTGGGTTGGGTGCAAACTATTGGCCATAGAGATGACAGCTCAAAGATTACACCAGGCAACCATCCATTAGTAGAAATGAGCCTTGTTTATCTGGCCAATGGCTACTACAGCAAATGATCATTTCTGATGTCTCACTGAAGATTCCGAACCAATAAAAAATATTTTAAGTTTCAGAAAGGCCCCTGAATTGTGTTCGAAAATTAAATAGGGTGACAATTAGCGCCTTTGCAGCAATAATCCTATATCACGATTACAAAGGGACCGCTTTCACACGCGCAGTCACCCTCTTTGAGAACTCGGTAGACTAGTAAACCAATGTTTAGACGTAGATACATTATCATATAATAACTACGTCTGTATGTCGCGTCGGGACATAATCATCTTCAAACAGAATCAACATGTGGTAGACACTTGCTAAGCCTCCTCTGTTACCCCTTGTTGCCAGATGATTTCATTTTGACTAGAACTCTGCTAGTATTTGGAATATTTGTGTTAAATTCATTTAATTCATCTTATACGCCTCTGAGTCCATCTTAATAATTTTATAAAATCCTCGCTGACCAATGTCCAGCATTTATCTTTTTTTTTCCCCATCATATATAAAGGACTTGAAAAAAAAAAAGATTATCACCCTTGGGCCCCCCCAGAAGGCTATAAATAAGTTCGCAGGAAGGACAACTCATTTCTTATACTTTTTTTGCTTAACTGGGGGTGGTCTTTCTTTGTTGTCGTTCCTTTTTAATTCCTTTCAACTTTCAGCCCAACAGGGGGAAAAATAGCGGGTAGCTATGAAAGAAACTGGACGGCATGAATACACATGCTCACGCATTGCTTGGCACCTAGCAAACAACTTATCCTTACCCCTTGTCTTATCTCGTGACAGACGTATTGCTCGAATGTCTTAGAGAAATACTAGAAAAATAAACAAGCCGATAATCCCCCTTTGTTATCTTCGCTAGTTAAGGCATCAGCTAAAAGAAAGATAGATAACTCGGGTCTGATTTATGTCTCTCGATTTGTTGTTTTATTCACACTAACTGTGAGCCTCGTTTTGACTTTAAGTCACGTACGGGGTGCTCCGAGGCCAGAGGACTGTCCAATGTTCTTCCGGTCCTCATAGAATGCACTACAGACTGATGGTCACATAAATTGTGGTCATTTTAACTCTCCCTCCTCCCTAATTACTCTACACTTTTCCTCTGAATACTCTATACCATACATGCAGATCAAGGTCTACGACTATTCTCATGACCTTTGTGCTAAATCATTTTTTGTTGCTTTTCACGACCCCCGATTCCAGTAAATCAATTCCTCCAGTAAATTCGGACCACATCGGGACGCGATTATTTTGGTTCTATTAACCTGTTGGTCCGATTACGCGCACATCTCACAAGCTTACAACCTGGTTTTGATACTATTGTGGCCTAATGTATCATCGTTTTTCTTCTTCTTCGTTCTCATTACTACATGTCGGAGGGTTCAGATTAGTAATCCTATATCTGAGATGAACCGCGCAGTGTACAAGTGTTGATCATTACCGGTACATCAGAAATTAATTACGTCCAAATAAGCGGCTGGTCTGATTAACCGATTGTCCCATTAACCGGACTGTATAGTCACTATAGTATTCTCTTCATACGTTTGTTCGAAAACTTTACTGCTATATCAGTTTTTTTTAATGTATTTTTTTCCCTTTTTTAAAAAAAAATCTTGTATCTAGCAACACACACACACGCACGCACATTACAAGGGAGTTAACTCGTCACCTGGCTTGACATGTCGTCAGCAGGAAGGTTCACCTGGAACTTGCCATCTTACATTACTTAGTAACGGTTCAGCTGCTTCTGAATACATCAGGTCTTTAATGCTTTAGTACTTAAGGTTATCAAATTGTTTGAGGTTAGGAGTTTCTTGTGAATATCAGAGATAGAATGATAGATAAAGAGGCACAGGTAGGGAGGACAGGCAGATACAAAGAGAAGGAGATAAAAATAGGAAGAATGATAAAAAGACAGGGATTGAGAGGAATAACGAGAAAATAGAAAGAAAGAAAAAGAAAGAAATTGGTGACAGAAAGAAACTGATTAAGTGAGAAAGAGAAAAATAGACAGAAAATGCAATACTACCACGGACACACGGACTGCCCCAGATTGGCTGATCTCCGCCTCGACAGGCCTGGGAAGCCAAAAATTCTCGACCTGTTTGGTGATGTGTATGCACTACGCAAGACAACAGGGTTTCTGTGCAGGGCTTTTGCAAGAGAGGATTTAAGCCTCTCAAGCCCTCACTCAAATGGAGTTTGATAATGATGATGATGATAATGATAATGATGATGATGATGATGATGATGATGATGATGATGATGATGATGATGATGATGATGATGATAATGATAATGATGATGATGATGATGATGATGATGATGATGATGATGATGATGATGATGATGATGATGATGATGATGATGATGATGATGATGATGATAATGATGATAATGATGATGATGATGATGATGATGATGATGATGATGATGATGATGATGATGATGATGATGATGATGATGATGATGATGATGATGATGATGATGATGATGATGATGATGATGATGATGACCAAGGACAGCCAGACATAGAATTCGAATTGAAAGTAAACTTCCCTTGCGATTAATACGGAAGAAGATTTCTTTGGCCAACGGTCAACGAGCAGGCTGTGATGTGGCCAACACAATGACCAACCGCCTTTACTTTCCCTAACTAAAGCCAGGTACCTATTAGAGCTGTGTGGATACAGTGGCGCCCTAAAAACCCCGAAATTCAAAATCCCAGTCTTCACCGAGATTCGAACCTACAACCAGGGATTCGGAAGCCCAGTCAGTCAGTCACACATAAATAATACCAAAACCAAAAAAAAAATCATCTTTTTTATTCTAAGTATATATTTTTACAGTGGAATAATTCGCCCCTTAAGATTCTCAATCCCTTCCCTTAAAGAAATCAATATTATAACGGCGAAAACAAAAGAGTGATATGTGCAATCGTACGTGTGGGGGGTTGAATTTTTGTGTGTTTGTGTGGGAGGGTGTTGTTTGTGTGGAAGATCAAAAGGAAGTATCACTTTTTATTAAGTGTTTCGTCTCTTGCTTTGAGAGCTTCTATTTTAAACTCGCCTTTTAAAGGATACGTCTTTTGAAAGCTTTTTATTTTTAAGTCACTCGACACTTTTTTTTTTTTTTGCTTTCCGTCCTCGGAAACCTTCGGAAGTCTTCGGGGGTGTTCGAGGTGGAGGGGGGGGAGGGGTGTTCTGACTGGATATGAATTTAAACATTACAAAAAAAATGGCGATCTTTTTTTTTTTCTTCTTCTTAAAAGCAATTATAATATTAGCACCTTGTGACCTTATCTTATTAAAATGTTGGTATGGTAGCAAAAAGAGAAACGTGGGGTGGGGGTGGGGGGGATAACTCCTTTATTTTTTATGTAAGAAAGAAAGGTTTCGTGGGGGGGGGGGGCGGAGCTAGATTAAACTCAATAGCACTAATACGCGTTAATTACTGGTGTAGGGGGGGGGGGCGGTTGGATTTATCGTGATTCGGTAGGGGTTGGGGTGGGACAATTACCTAGACATTGTGCAGGTGTCTTCGTTTGTGTGTGTCTGTGCGCACGTGTGTGCGTGTTGTTTTGCTTCTTTCATATTTTCTTTTCTGGTTGCGGAGCCTACGCGCGTCTTTTCATGATTTGTATTGAGCGGGTTCAATCCGCCGGATCGTCATTTTGTTTCTTTGCGCTCTGTTTGAAAGAAGGTGATGCTGAAAACGGGGAGGGGTAAATGTGTGTGTGGGGGGGGGGGAGGGGAGCGGAGTGAGGACGATTTTAAAGGGCGCTATTCGGATAGCGATGGTAAAGTTATCTTCACGTCAGAAGGGGATAAATATTAGGTTTTTGTTTGCTAAATGAAATTAACTTTTATAAAAGCTCACCTAGAAATGTGGATTACGAAAGTTACACTCTAAATGAATATGTATGAAGATTAAAGCTGATCTTCTGTGTTTATTTACTTTGTTATAATAGTGTATGTTCTGTTCCGTTTATTATGTGTGTGTTATAGAGTGTGTGTAATGTGCGTCTTAAAACTGAAAACGTCTTATAACTTACAGACGTGACTTCAAAAGAGAAGATAATTACGTCCCTACGCATTTCTTGTAAAAATGTTTTGTAAAATGTTGGACATGTTTCGGATGTTCCTTCAGAGTTCAAGATAGTTTACTTCCTAGTCCAAACCTCCCGCAGGACGACGGGGGATGGGAGCGGGCAGGGTTTGAAGCCTCGACCGTCGATAAATCCGAATGACAGTCCAGCGCGTAAACCGCACGACCAGGCAGCCCTTCTTGTGTCCATCTACTCATGCATGTTGATCAGTTCCTGGCTGAGTCAGCCAACACGTTAATGCTCCAACGGCACTAGGGAAGAAGGAGCACTTGTACGAATTTGTCCCACCATATGGAATGAAAAAGTGCGCCTAGTGTCGGATGATCTGAACAACGTTGAGTAAGATTGATCCAGATAAGGCAGGGGTTCTCAACCTGTGGGTCGCGACCCCTTTGGGGGTCGATTGACGATTTACCAGGGGTCGCCTAAGATCATCGAAATGTGGAATGTTATTGTCTACTCTTCTATTGCTGTATGTGTGAGGGTGGGTTGGGGTCGCGGCAGAGTGGGGGATAGTAAAAAGGGGTCGCCGAGCTTAAAAGGTTGAGAACCGCTGAGATAAGGTATCTAAAAAAAAAAAGGGGGAGTGTGCTGCCGAGGACACGCATCCACTTGTGTTTACAGAAAAGTGACAGAAGAGTGTACGTCTTGTGAGTGGAGATATTTTTGTTAAAAATCATTCGACGTCATGTCGTTCTCGTCACCGTCTGTCCTTGACTTTGGTCGAAGGGGTGCTGCGTCAGTTCGCGTAACCCAATGTTTCCCAAAACTGTGTTCCACGGAGCGCGGCCTAACCCCGGTGTTCCCCGTGGCCTGAATATGCGTTCATCGAACTACTGGAATAATTAACTAGTGGGCGCCGCGTGAATTAAATTCTCTAAAAAAAATAAGCTAAGTGTTACGCTAAATATTCAGAATGAGCGGAAGTGTTCCATTAAGGAAAAAGTTCTGGGAAACACTAGCGTGATCAACATCCTTCCACTTTTCCCGGACAGCAGCTGTTCTTAACATGGTATCAAGAGAGGCCTGTCCATTTTCGTTGGACGACCCTTTCTTCGTGCTTCCTCTATATTTAAGTTGAAAGCTGTAAATATTTGTAAATAAATGTCAAGTCTTTTTTTTAAAGTTATTTTATTTATTTTTTATTTAGCTTTTTTTTTCTTTAAAGATTTTAGAAAAAGATAAGAAATACGCTTGCAGGAAAATGTTATTTTATTTGTCTAGAGCTACAGCCAAACACTCAACACACCACCAACAGTGTGTACTATTTTCTAAACTGGCAAAAAGAAGGCTAGGAAAAAGGAAGACTGACAGTCCATCTCTATATCCTCACTCTATCCTCACTCTATCCTCACCCTTTCCTCACTCTATCCTCACTCTATCCTCACTCTATCCTCACTCTATCCTCCCTCTATCCTCACTCTATCCTCACTCTATCCTCACTCTATCCTCCCTCTATCCTCACTCTATCATCACCCTTTCCTCACTCTATCCTCACTCTATCCTCACTCTATCATCACTCTATCCTCCCTCTATCCTCACTCTATCCTCACTCTATCCTCACTCTATCCTCACTCTATCCTCACTCTATCCTCACCCTTTCCTCACTCTATCCTCACCCTTTCCTCACTCTATCCTCACCCTTTCCTCACTCTATCCTCACTCTATCCTCCCTCTATCCTCTATCCTCCCTCTATCCTCACTCTATCCTCACTCTATCCTCACTCTATCCTCACTCTATCCTCACTCTATCATTACTCTATCCTCACTCTATCCCTCCCTCTATATCGGATCCTTAGTCCTCTTTCTACCCTCCGTTCATTTTGCTACTTCTTGTCTCTCCTCCTCTTCTTTCTCTCCCTCTCTCTTTCTCTCTGTTTTTCTTCATGGCCGCAAGTAGTCGAAATCCTTTCATCTATCCTTGTTCATAGAAAGTCGGATCTACCACGAAGATTGTTGAAAGTCATTGGACCATTACGTAATAGAAAGAGATTCAGTGCTTTTCTTTTTTTATTTCATTGATCTCTTTAAAAAAAACAACAACCCACAACTTTGTTTTCTTTAATTTCAAAAGAGAGACAAGTCAAGGGAGAAAATTTCAGTTGCTAAATCTCGACGTATTTTTCAGCAATGTTGGAGACTCGTTTATCAGTGACATTCTTGACGAGTTGATCTAGAGTCCAGTACATCAAACATTATATTTTTATCGATTGCTACTTCCATTTTGTATTCGAGATGTATCAGAACCACTTTTATTTCGCGAATATCTCGAATAAGAATTAGCAGACAGCCTGATGAATACAATCATATCAATGTTTAAATCACCAAAACTCCAAAAATGATCAAACATGCTCCGGTGCCTATGTTCCACAGGGGAAAATAAAGCAAATAGAATTCTCAAATGTTATCTTTAATGAACTAAACCTCTGCTCGTGTCTTCTCGCCTCTTGTCGTTCAATCATTTTTGCCTACATGAAGACACGTTTGATCTCTGAACCTATAAAATTCAGTCTAATGGCAGGCCAAGACAAAGACAGGTAATAGGAGACAGACCTTAATCAACCTGGAGTCAAGGAACAAAGGACACATATCCCAAACGGACTGGAAGGTCAAAACATTACATGAAATCAGGCCCGAATATAGGGGTGCTATTAACAAGGCACTGTAAGAAGCTTGCATTGGTTAGTGTCATATGACTGCAACTTACTTCGTGCGTTCATTGATGGCATGAGATCCACTAGAATAGTGAATAACTGTGTTATTTTTCAAAAATAAAAACAATATCTTATCTGAGAGTATAATACTAAACAAAACAAACTTTGTTGGGCTTCTGTTAAATCGTGTGTTTGAATCTATTTCACAATAAACTTTAAAAAAAAACAACCAACAACAACAACCTTACTAATACAACATCAGACTCCAATCAAACGTAAACAATGCCAAGGCCAGATGCCAATAATCAAAACAGCCTCGATGCACATCTGAAAGAAAAGTCCTTTTTAAAACTGCTGTTAGCTAAGCGACAGTTAGAGTGAATCGAACTTAGCCAAGATGGCTCCTTCTCGTGTCATTTTCTCGTTAGATGATCTTGGGAAATAAAAGAATAAAAGAACGAAAAAAAAAAAAAGGCGAAGAGGATAAAGCGAAACTGAACAATTGCCGGTTGCAGGAGAGACCGGGAGGATGTACCGAGGGCTGACAGACAATGGATGTCGCCATGGCAGCGCCACCGACATTAGAATGTCCCTCGTGGTGGCATCGGCCATTTCGTCAAGTGCGGAAGCGCTTCAGAACAATTTCACCTTCGCCTCACGTTCAAATGCAGCCCATCTCTTTGACCTTCCGAGCAAGGCCGTAAGTAAGAATGCTGGGAAGGAACGTTTCGAGGTGAGGAGCAGTTATCGGGCGAAGAGGATTATAATGGATGTTAATGGAATGGATTTTGTGTGTGTGTGTTTTGTTTCGGGGAGGAAATAATGGAATTCAATCAATAAAGGTGAGAAGTTCGCCTCGCTTGTCACCCAGCGGCTTGTCTATTTCACGTCATTAAGGCAGTAATGCCACGTAGGCATTGTCATGGTGCCACCTGGGAAAGGGTCGTGGCGAATGAGAAAAGGGACACAACTCCAGTTCCATTTAGAATCAGCGCAGGACATTTCAACAACAAAAAAAATAAATATTTTCTATTAAAAGATTCACTTGACTGTCAAAATGGCAGCCGCCTTTTTTGTTTGTGTGTGTGAGAGAAAAGGAATTATGGGATCGCACGAGATAAAAGTCTCTTAGAGCCATGCATCTGTGAAATGGTTTTTTGTCGTATTTCTTTATTTCTGGGCATGACTCGGGGGAACACATGGCTTGGTTACATTTGGGAGAGCTCTGATGAGCTGGCAAGTCCATCGCTAGTTAAAATGTCATTTGAAAACAATTTTCTGTTTCGTTCCTTGATGACAAGGTCAATGACATTGTCTAAATTTTTTCTTCCGGATCATCTTTTTTTTTTTTTTACGATGACGCGTGCACATGTTTAAGTGAGCCCCTTTCTTCCGTGTAGGCGTTGTCAAAGACTGCTCACCGCTGACACCTTTTGTTCACTGTCAACCATTCTTTCCTAATGCAGGGGCGGGTGGCTGTTTCTTGTTTTGCTGATGCTGGTGCACATTTTACCTGGGACGGTGCACCTAGTTAATTAGAACCGTGTATTACTGCAGGCAAAGTTGACGTCGGAGACATTGGGGATACTCTGAATGGACTGCCTGTAGTTGATGGGCACTTTGCCTTTTTAAAGAATTTTGCTTTTTTTATTTACTTAATAATTGGTCTAATTGTTTGTGCATAATCTGGCATTGGTATGACATAAAGAGGGACATTATTTTTTATTCACATTTAAGCGTTCTGAATTACCCAGAAAACTTAAACTTGATCATTTTATTTTTAATTCAATATTTGCTTTGCATGTTTTTCTTTAACGTTTCAGACATAACTTGTATGTGATAGATGTATTTCTTTAAAAGTAATGAACAAGTAGACCTAACTAAAGCAAATTGTATTAATATAGAACATTCTCGTGAAATGTCACCATGCTCTAACTTTCATTATTTTTCTACTTATAAATATAATCTTATCTTATATAATACAGACGTTACTTCAGATAAGAAGATGATTACGTCCTACGAGTCCTGCATATATTCATGCATGTTAACCAATGACTTAAATTCTGCCAAGTCACTTGTTTTCCTGGAAGAAGGAGCATGTGCACGAATTTGTCCTAGCATATGGAACGAGGAATGTGACTTTATCTTTGTGTCTTTCTGAGTATTTTATCAGGCTTTGTTTTTTTATTTGAAGATTATGGTTCAGTGTCAAACTCAGAGATTGGTTGTTTTGAGTTCTTAAGTTCGATCTATTGTCCAGCATTGACAACCCCGCTAACTGTTGTGTAATGCGAGCAGTAACAGTAGCCCGTGGAGCGGTTAGCTCAATCTTGTCTCTATTTCTTAACGAGTAATTGGCCTGGTCGAGAGGAGGGGCACTCGACGCTGAGGCCCCGTTCCATTCCGTGGCACACCGTTAGCCCCTCTCTTCAGGTGGCGCAACGGTCTCATGTCCACTGACGGGCTAATTGAAGTAGACCATCGAGGGTCACTATGGGGTACTTCTTCGGTCATCCGAAGAGTGCCTGGTTCTCCCTCCTCCCCCTCTCCTCCGCTATTCTCTTATTTACCCCCCCCCTTTTCATGTTCATAGTACAGTAAGTATGGACATTTTGAATGGAAAATGCTGAACGGAGTTGCGGGGGGGGGGGGGGGATAGACGGAAGACATTACGGGTCATTCATTGTCCATGTGTCAGCCACATGGTCAGTTGACAGTATAACACTCCACTGTTTCAAGAGGGTAAAAGAGAGGAGAAAAAAAAAGAGGGGGGGGGAGAAACACGTGATCATAATTCGTCACATCGAGATAACCGCAACAGTGTCCACTAGTGTCTAGTAGCCCCCACGGTGTCTGTGAAATGTCCGCTAACAATGATCCTCAATGATCGTCTCGGAAAATCCGGGCTCATTGTTGATTTAGTGACCCTTACTGCCCCAGCGCTGACCATCTACCATTGTGTCCGTGAAGCCACCTCGTTAGTGTATATAGTGGTCCTAAAGAAGTGATCATAATAGTGTACTATAATTGTCAACCTTCAACTTGGCTGCCTCCCCCACCCGCCCCTGGCCTTCTTCTTATAACGCACGTTTCACAGCATTTGGTGTCCAGATAGGGCAATAAGCAAGCCACATTCTTTTAGCCAAAACAATATAAAAAGCCAGATCCGATAGAAACAATGAAATCAAAATATAAACCAGAACAGCTTAGCATATCAGTGCATTTTTTTTAGAACACAGATTTGACCGGAATCATTGTTGCCAAAGAATACTAATATAGTCATTCTCAGCGCCATCGTTGCCAAATAATATTTATATAGTCATTCTCAGTGCGATTACAATGCTGTCGGGATAAATGCAGACCTTAAAACTTTTGTGACAATAGGACATTTCATTCTTATCATCTTTTTAGTAAGTAAAGTAAACTTTCCTTTCAGGCCTTGTGGTCTATAGGGCGGATGATGTAAAGGTCATCTGTTTCTATCAAAAGCGAAATGTATTAAATTTTGCCATTCTCATGAAATGTCACCATGTCATTATTTTTCTACTTCTAAATTTGTATCTGTTCCCTATTCCCATAAATTCAAACTCAGAGATTGGATTGTTTTGAGTTCTTAAGTTCGATCTATTGTCCAGCATTGAGGGCTGGGTGGACTCAGAGGCGCCCAAAGATCCAACAATTAAAAATCAATGTCTTCACCAGAATTCGAACCCTGGATCCCGGTACAGAAGCCAAACGCTTTACCGCGCAACCTCTATATTAAACGACGTTAGTCTCAACGATTAGCATATTGATCTGGGTATCTGGGAAGTCGTTTGAACGTCACAAAAACAAATGTATATATCTCCAAGGCTGCTGCTTTGATTAGATGGTAAATATTTAGGTTCCAGACGAGGAAATTTTTTTTTTGTAAAACAACAGAGGGAAATAAAATGAGCTATTCGCCCGAAGGGACAAGATACACTAATGCACGCCCCGTATTCGTGTCAATATACAAATTTTAAGCATCAAAGGTATCGAGATCAATGGTCAATAGAGTGGGGCCTTTTCGGATACAAGGGATGTGAATTGTTTGCTAGGTGTCTGTTCGATTACACACACAGTGTCGCTGTATCGATTCTGCCCAGCGAGACGTTTTAAAATGTATACATTGTTTTTCTGTAGGTTAAAGGGACATGAAACGGAGTTAATGTCGTCTGGACGATTGTCTGGATTCACCGGACGTGACGTTTCTTTCTTGAGGCTACTCACGTGACTTGATACAACTTAGGAGTATTACCTCTCCACCATTTATATATATTTCATCATTCTAATAGAAATTACCAATATATACAAATAAGCAAAAACAACATAACGTTTACTAACTTTTTAACTATAGCTCCTTTATGCTACTTAAAGAGCGATCTACTTTGCTCTCAAAAACAAAATAGTAGTGCATTAAAAAAATAAAGCAACATTTCTTTTAAAGCCGTTATTGGTTCTAGATCTAAGTCTACTTCTAAAGTCAAATTTAATTTTTTTTATTAAAAAAAAAAATAAATTGTCTTTCTGTGTGGCCAACGAGCTACTAATTCTTTTCTCAGCAATATACATCATCTATTAAATTTCTAGGAAAATCATTAGAATCATTTTTGAGATCCGTGTCAAGGTTCGAGGTTGCTCCATGAAGTTGTGATTTGAATTGAGGTATTGTAAAAACAAAAACAAAAAAAAAAAGGCTTATGACAATAAATAGCTGGACTATTTCAGGTGCCAGTATTATGTGCTGGACTATTTCAGGTGCCAGTATTATGTGCTGGACTATTTCAGGTGCCAGTATTATGTGCTGGACTATTTCAGGTGCCAGTATTATTTAGTTTGATCACATTCGTAAATGGTTTGACTTTACTTGAGACGCTAAGAAAGGCAGAAAAATTTGATTGAAGAAAGTTTCTTGGTAAATCACTTTTGATGCTCCAATTGTCCGGCAGACATTGGGACGCCGAAGGTGAAGGTTACCGTGTGTCCGTGCATGGAATCAATTGGAGTATTTAGTCTCAACAGGTCGTCACATTTAGCCTGTGACCTGTTCTTATGTTGCCTCCTTGAGACGTCACACGGCCCAGACTAAAAGACAGCGGCAATACTGTGTCTGAATAAAGCTCTATTCAACCAAAAGACTACTCCGTGAAGTCAGCCAATCAGTGCTTTGTAATTTTTTCAAAGGCAAAGTGAGTGTATAAATAAATTCAATACTCTATTAAGTACCCGGTTAATTGGTGTTTTTGATGCGTTAAAATAACCAAGGTAATCAGGGCAGACATTGATACAATTGATTATTGTATGAATGGGTCACATTTATTAAGTCATATTAAATGAAGGAAATGTATATTTAATTTTTTTTTTCAAAAAATGAAACAACTTAAAAATTCGAAATATTAGCAGTAAATTTCGTTTCGTCATTTATTATTATTGTATACCACAATCCATATAAACTACTTTTTTCTAGCAGGAAAATACAGTTTCTGGCTATATTCTAAAATAGTTTAAATAAAAATATATGCAATTGGAGTAAAACCTTTTTTTAATGTAAAACCTCTTCCCACGGCTTGGTGGCAAAGTGTCTCACTTCGGGTACGTGCAATCCCACAACAGTGAAAGGAATGCTCATGCCAAGGCTCATTAAGACTGACTCCTATAAAGAACATACATACACTCTACATTGCGATCCTTATAGGAGATTGATACCGAAACATTATTTACATCAGTTATTAAATGTATAAAATAATCTATCAAATTAAACCAAGCAGCCTCCCTCGTGTATATTTACTTATGTCCTGCCCTGTGTCTATGTGTTTGCCTTTGTTCTTTAATCCATACAAAATACTAATACATTCAAACTGTGCTCCCGTATTCTCAGATTTCTTTACCCACTCAGAGTCAAGTGTCAATTAAAAGACAGAGCGCCCAGTAAGAGATGCGCGGTATCTTCAAAGACTCGTATAAATCTCGTTATTTCAATAGCAATCAAATCAAAACCTGACTTCGTATGTCCTAAATACTTGCGAACTAAATTGTATGACAACTCTGGCGCTACTTCAGTCCATGTATAATGACTTTGGTGTAAAAATTGGACTTGTTCATCCAAGGCTTCTCCTACAATGGTCATTCTCTTTTTTTTGTGTGTGTCATCAGATGAGAAAATAAGGCGGACACAACTCCCGTTGTGCCGCTTTGCGCCTAGATCTTTTCTTCTTTTGTCACTGGCTGCCAAAGTTTTGATTGGTCCAAAGAAGCTGTTACGAAAATATTTTTCTTTGCCCAAGAATAAGGGCAGGGGGATCCGCTACGAAAATGTTGTTCCTTGCCCTAGAATGGGGGGCAAGTATTCGTTGATGAAGAGCGAATGAAGACATTGAATGGACTCTCCTGGACTACAAGTTTATGAAAGATGTGTTAAGCCTGAAACGCCGCGCCACACAATTCTCAGTTGACTCGAAGCGTTCGGACGTGATAAACTGGCACAATGATCTAGGTGTCGATATTTTGATTTTTTAGGCGTGACCTCTATTGATCTATTGATCAGTTCAACCCAATGATTTGTACATGTGACTGAATTCGAAAAAAAAAATGTCTTTGATATGCCGACAGAAGTCATTATGGCGTAAAGCAAGCGGCTTAACCTCGAAGTTTTATTGCAGTTTTATGCTTATGCTCTTACCGAGGAGGACTATTGCCACGATTGTCTTTCATACGATATCTCTATAATGCCAACTCAAATTTATGGCCTATTTCCCGATAATCCGATGTATACAGAATGCAGACAGAAAATTACCGAACATTTTACCTGCAGTTCAATGGGATCGGATGGGGACATAAGGGGGTGCATTATAAATGATAATAATTCGTTTTGATTGGGATGATATTGACATCAAATACAATGGCTTCACAAAGAAGCCTTGTAGGAGAATTAGTTGAGAATTGATGTTCAATTAGTCAATTACGATCTCTGATGAAGTGTTTGAGGAATACAGAAAGGGCACTTCTTTTTTTTTTTTTAATGTTTTTGTTTAAATTGTAAAGTTTACATTTTAGTGTGTTTTTTTTCTTCTCAGCAATGGTCTCTTGTTTTGTTTTTTTTTGCTTCGCCAAGTTTTGAACCCATGCACTTAAAGTTTAACGGCTTATCGTCACTCTACACTGATTGACTTGAGCCTATACAGTTGTCCTCGAAATGATCTTTGTTCGGATTTATTAGAGACCTCTATGACTATCTGAATGTATTGATAGTACAATACCATATTGGCACTTAGCATAATTGATCCTTACTGTGAGGTGATCGCTTTTACGACTATAATATCCCCTATAAAACTCAAATCTATGTCAACACTACGCTCGCAAATTTTCCTAACTATAAGGATAGCAATAACTCTGAGCCTCCTGGTAATGGCATACATTACCCATCTACATTTCAAAATATTAATTTCTATTTTGGTATTTCGGAATTTCCCGCTGCCGTCATTTTTCAAGCTACACGAATCATTAACCTAATTATCGTAATAAATGCTCTTCACCGTGATTCCTGGTGTCTTACAAAGTCATTGTATTAAATAGAGGCGAGTTTTGTCGAGGAAGAAATCGACTGAAACATTTATCAAAGGGAATACGACAATTGGAACGTTTTTTTTTTTATGGTTAGACATTTAATTTTACGACCTATCACACAGGTGTTTGTGTGAGAGCGTATGTGTGTGTCAGAGTGTGAGAATGTGGGTGTGTAGTGGTTGGGGAGCAGACAATGACGTTAATTAAGCAGCTAACCAGAGGAGCAAACATTGTCCAGACATTTCGGACAGAGTGACCCTGTCCAGTCTCATACTAATGAGAGTTAATGACTGCGGTCAACTGACAAAACTAGTATGAGTTCTATATATCTACATGTCCTTTCATGCTTGAACAATGAAGTGTAGGTTTGAAATGAGTCTATAGCCCAATATACTTCTTCATTGACCAGACTTTCTTTCGACCTTTCTTCTAGTCTAAACTTTGTTTCTAATCCAGTATTCCACTGATGTTCGCAAATCGTCTTACCTTCAATGTTTAGAATTGTTCTTTTTGAATCGGCTTGTGTCTTTTGATTAATGCAACATACACTGTGTTGGAACTATTTTTTTGATGCGTATGAACACACACATATAAAGAAGATTTTGTCTTTTGCTTTCATTCTCAGACAGCATTTTACTGCTATTAATTAGGGATATACAAATATACATTGGTCAGAAATTAGTACGCGAAAATGGAAAGAAAAAACAAAGGAAGAGAGTGTCTTTTACCTTTGAATCTCTCTGGAGCTTAGTCGCCTTGGAACTATAAGATATTGTTAGGAATGGAAAAAATAAGTATTACTGGTTGATTAAAGAAAGTCTTTTAATACAAATAAAAGCAAAAACACGAAGATAAAACTAAAGGTGACTAGATCTACAAACTTTCAGCTGGGTTACATGTTTGGGTTTGGTCTGTTCATGTGTACATAGGAAAACGGGGGGCAGGAAAGTATCCAGGAGGTCTATGATTTCTCGGCCTGGCCACAAATCTGGACAGAAGATAAAAAGAAAGCCTTTCCCTGTCTTTGTTGATAATTGTGTGGCGTAACTAGTCCATTGTTGTCTTACCTGGTCATTCATCGCGGAGATCTACCTGGACCAACTGACAGACGGGGAAAACGTTGGGGGCTGGGTCTGAGGAGGAAGTAGAAGAGTTGGAGTGTGGTTGTGTGTGGTTGTGGTAGAATGAGATGGTTGAAGAGGTCATAGATGTGGCTTCGGAGAAAGGAGGTATTTAGCATGCAAATGAAAGTCGCCCTTCTCGCTTCTGTGAGCCGGGTCGATGTTCCTGGTGGCAGCCCAGAAAGGCCTGACGTCACCCAGACTGAAGTTTACTTTCCATAGCGATGTCGTTTTCTTCAGAGCCTGCTCCACCGATGACGCAGCCCGATGAGGGATAAGAAATAGAAACACGTATCGTGTGGATGTGAATTTTTTTTTTCCGTGCGTCAATTCTGTCGTCGTTCAGGCTGGTGTTTTTTTGTGATCACTGGACAAAAGAGATTCGAACCAGCGGTCCTGAATGAAACTCTTCCGAAAACTAAACATATTTTTGACAAAGATTTTGGTCACACACAAAAAAAAACACAAAAACACAGCCATATATTTATATTTAATTTTCGGATTCGAAAATAATTACCCTTTTAATGACTTAACTATCACATCTATAAGTCTCTAAAGGCGTAAGCTTATGTATAATATTGCTCTGGATTTCGAGAGTCTAAGTTTTAGTGAACTTCTAGACACATTTACAGTGCACTATCAACAAATCCCATTTTACTGTTTATACTATTTTAAACATATTTAAAAAAAAAACATTATATAATAAACAGGAACATTGCCGCTAAAGAAAGACTTTCACGTCCTCCCAATACAGTCTTTATTGAGACTCTTTTCCTCTGTCTGCCATCTATGTGAACGGCAGGCGTAGACAGCGAAAATAGAACACAAATCAACTAACAGCTTAAAACGGCTGAATCGCGTTGAGAGTACTGTTTCGACTGAAGCTATTCCGTATTTTGAGTGGTCTGTGGCGAAGATAAGGGTGGAGCGGTCGAAATTGACACCAATTTTAAATCCTTTTGTTCATTTCGCCGAAGTGTTATTCTTACAAAAATCTCTGTTGTCTAACTCGCAGCCGCAACAGCCGCCGAAATCTTCAGGATTACCACGTTTGTCTGTTAACAAGAGTAATCATTGTCTTGTCGTTGCTGTTATTGGCTTTTCGGATAAGCCAAGTTGATCGTCTACGTCTTCAAAGGACCCCCTCTCCAGATAGCAGTAAGGCGATACGCCGCTGACCAATGCGACTCTTATCATACAAGCGTATCATAAGTATCGTGATCAAAGCGAATCAACAGGTGACGTTCTAGCGCAAATAAAACAAGCGTAATCGTCTAGATGGTGCAGTAAATAGGTCCAGCATTCGAACCAGAAACCTTTCGGTGAGGTAGAATGATTAAACTGTTGAATGAAACCAATGTGACCTAGGGTTGTGTGTACTGTTATCACAATGCGTTTATGTTTACAAAGTTACAAAGACAGTTGGTGTGGAAACACAAACTCAAAATCGGCCCCAGAAGTGGTCCACCCAGGCAGGTAAAAAGGCAGGTTTCAATATTTTAAGAAAGAATATCAGAATGAAATTTTACAGAGAAGAATGAAGAAAGAAGGTTAACAGATCTTGTGTGGTGCCCCAAAGGTCCAGCAGACCAAAGGATAGGTGAATGTGAAGTTAAATGCGAACCTGGCCTAACTGATGTCTTATAGTGATTATCTAATTGATCTAATTGATTTGTAAAGGGACAATCTCTTATTCGAATCCTCAAGAATATTTCCGTAAAACAATTTTTTTAAAAATTCTTTAGTTATGTGTTTGACAGTGTTATTAATATATTGCAGTTCAAGCGATAATATGAAAACTACTTATTAATTGTTTTAAATTATGCCCAACTTATATGCATACTAAATAGATTTTTTCTCTTTAAAAAAAAGTAAACATTATTTGTGTGTGTAAATGTTGTAGTTAGTAGGACAGAACTTACTTAAAAAAATTTCTGTCAAAAAAAATCTAAAACCATTTGCATAATTGTGTTTAAAATATGATATATAATTGTATTCCCTATTAATGAGCCTCCTGTATTTGTCACTATTAATATTGAATAGTTGTAAAAGTGTTGCATTTTTATGAAAAATGAAAAGTGATTTAAAAATTAGATTTTTCGCTTTCAGAAAAGAAAAATGTAGCCGTTGCATCAGAACTTTTAAAGTTCTAAAATATTATGATGTCGGATTTTAACTATCTTTTCCAGTGTACGAGATCTAAACGGGACGGACGGACGGACGGATATTTTTTTTTTATACCAACTTTGTTTTTCTTTTTAGGTAAGTCCTGGAGGTCGGGCGTCCGTGGGAGAGGATAGAAACTCAGTGCTGTATCATTATCAGTGTCAGGTCCAAGTGACATTAAATACTCATTGTCTTCGAGAAATGTAGAAATAAAAAAGAAATTGTGTCTATGGAACAATTCCTTGTTGTCAGTGGGGGTGTAAGAACGGCATGCCTGCATGCGGCAACTATTACCTGGAGCGGTTCCCAAACACGAGGGGAAGAGGTGCGAACGAAAACACAGCTATCATTGCCTTCTCACCTTCCAGCATTGTCTTGGCGGTCAATGTTTTGAGAACATTCTCTATTAGCGAGATGTCACCTCGGAGTGGACGTCCTTGCTGCATACCCGGTGAATACAAAGGAAGTGGGTCGGTTACAGTGACCGTAAGGAAAGAGGCGAGTACTGAATGTGTGGATCGTAAGTTCAAGTGACGACATTGATACACCTTCAAATATCTCAAAGCTGACATTTTTTTGGTAAAATAATTTAAATTCTATGTGGAGGAAGGGGAAATGGCTGTGTTTGTGTGTGTGTGTATGTGTTTGTGTGTATGTGTTTGTGTGTATGTGTTTAAGGGGGGAGATCTTACATAACACTGACGGAAATATGCTTTTTGCTTATCATTGAAGAGCTTAATTTGTATCTTGTATTTGAGGTTTAATTCTCACTGTGTTTTATTGCGTTGGAGAAAGTAAGGGCGCTTGGTCGTTGTCCTGACCACATGACACCCTTATCGTTGAACGTTGCCCAAAAGAAACAGATGATCTTAACACCATCTGCCATATAGATTGCAAGGTCTGAAAAGGGAACTTTACTTGACTGTATTACGAATTAGTATTGTTTAATGCGCCTTTCGATATTATGTTCATAAGTAATATTGAATTTGGTAGAGCTTTGAATTTATTATCAACAGAGTCACTCACAGACATTGTTGGCGTTATTTCTTTATGTAATTTAAGAGTCAATAACAAAACTGGTGAAAGCAGAATGGAATACATATGACATAACAGCATTATAAAATGACATAATCTAGAAGGTTCTTATGTTCCTGTCCTGGATTTACATTGTAACAAATAAAGTCCAATTTCAACCATGTACTTTTTAAAAAAAAAGATTTAAGCTTAAAGTCTTGAAAACAAGGGGAAATAACATTGGAAATGTGATAGACTGAGTTACAGTGACAGGTATGAATTATTGTAATCTTTCTATCAGCATTTAACCAAAGATCTCTACGGGTACAGTCACGATGTGATCAAAATAAAAATTTAAAAAAAAGTGTCCAAACTTTTTGACATCTCGCAAAAATACAGACAAATGTGTAAATAAAAAATACAATGAATTGAAATCATTAGTAAGATGTCTGACCAGACTTATGCTCTAAGGCAGACTTTAATACCGGAAAATCACACAATCAGCTTTGATTAAGACACAATATGCAAAAGCTATACCCGAGCATGTTTCTGGTACAACTGCTTCCCCCCTGTGGGGCATTCGACCATTCGGTTCGTAAAGTTTAATAGAGATCACAATGACCCTCCCTGCGGTGCTAAGGCGACGCCCCCCCCTCCCCCTCCCTCCCCGTGTTATGTCTGAGACTTGGCGTTGCGGTCCCAGACAGACACAAAAGCGTCCTACATAATGTCTTGTTACGAGTGATTGTTCAGGGCGGGAAGGGCTTTAGGAGAGCGGTATGCTAGCAGGTGGTACTTCACGAAACAAACAATAATAATAAAAGGGTGGGTAAGCCTTTTGGTTACAGGCAGTTAACAGTGACACAACAATGTCCTGGATGTCCTAGTTACGACATTAAAGAGGTCCTCTCACTTCTTTTTTTTTTCTTCTTCCCTCTGGTCTCCTCCGTAACTCTACTGAGACATAGAGTAGGACCCAGTGTTTCCCAAACTTTGTCCTGAACGGAACACTTAGGATAGTCTGAGTATTTAGCGGAACACTTTGATTTTTTTTTTAGAGCGATTGATTCACGCGGTGGCCTACAAGTTAATTATTCCAGTAGTAAGTGGAACACCTATTCAGGAGTCACGGAACACTTGTGTTCCGCGGAACACAGTGTGGGAAACATTGGGCTTGACAATGGAGACAGGAGCAAGTATTATGCACGAAGTCTTAGTCATAAGTTCAAATGAAAATGACTTGCATATTTTATTTACATAACGAAAACCAATTTAAGACAGTGAAAGAAGAATATATTTATAGGAAAAAACAATATTATATTATCACCATAGTGTATAAGAGAGACAAAACATGAAGGATGCTAAAAAGAACCCAAATGAATAAATGTTGTCATGTAAATTTAAAAAAGGCCTACAAAAGGAAGTGCTTGGATTCCGTAGTGCTAAAACGAGCCCCCCCTACCCAAATAGTATACAACTTAAAAAAGCAAAATGAGCATACAAAATATATCTTAAATAAAAAATAAAATAAAAAAATGTATGGACACTTCCCTTGCATTGTACACCAGATCTACCAAAAGGCCATTTTATTTTATTTTTCTCGACGCAGATGAAAGCCTCTAATAGTGATCTAATGTTGAGCTGTTGTGTTGTTTCACAAGTCCGAGGTGTTCTAGAGAAATAGAAACTCCATTCTCTTATCCATTCTTTTGGCAATTAGAGATTATTTGTAGTAATTTTACTGCCATGTTGAACAAGACACAAGATCGTGGTGACATTCTCCCTTGCCCTTCCCCGCGGCAATGCTAAAAGTGACAGTGACAGAAAAACAATAAAACAAAAAGATGATAACGAGGTCGAAGAAAGAAGCAAGAGGCTTTGATCTCATACACCACAGCGTGGGGGCTCATTGAACTTTCTGGATCTCATCCAAAATGAATCACTTTCACAAGATGTTTCCAGTTTAACCCATTTTCACCTACCGTCCATTTCAAAATAAATATTGTCATCAACATGAGCAAAAAATCGACAACAATGTCTATTAAAGTTTACGTAGATACCTAAAACAGCAGTAAAAAAAATAAAAATAAATTAGAAGAACAGGGCCTCCAAACGGGTTGACTTGGAAAGGAGGATGTCAAGGTCCATAACTTTATTTGTTGTGCAATACTTGAATTTTATAATGAGAAGTTATTGAACATTACACTAAAGAGTCTTAAGCCACTACAAATGGCCCCTTTCATTTCTAATCATACGAAAGGGAAGGTTGCCTGGTCGAGTGGTAAACATCTCTGACTGATGTCACTGGTTCCAACCAACCATGCCTGCTTCCGTCAAGTACCGCTTTACAGGAGGTCTAGAACAGAACGTAATCATATTTATTTCTGAAGAAGCATTCGAAACGGAAAAATCAGTAGAAACTAGATTACTATTTGTAGAAATATTATAATAGTTTTACCTCCCTCTGATATATATAGCAGCTATAGCATCTCACTCATTTCAAAGCGAAATTCTTAGATTTAAAATTGGTTTCTAGAATGTTGCACATTACAACTTACGGAAAACCGAGGATACATTTTTTTTTTGTTTTGTTTCAACTGCGAGGGATCCTGAAGGAGAGACATAATCCACCGAGGATCACGCGAAATTGGTCCAAGCCGTATCATGTTACGATTATCTCGGAAGGTCTTTGAAGAGGTTGGCGTTAACGTGGCTATCAGTAACCGTAACTTTTGTTATCACTAACCCTAACATCAGACAACAAACAATCATTAAAATGTGTTGCTAGTTGAATCAGCTTAACCCCTCCCTCGTTCCGGGAAAAAAAAGGGGTGGGGGGATTGTTGTACATAAAAATAGTCATATATATATATAATGGGTACCTGACATTAGTTGGGGGAAAAAGTAAAGGCGGTTGGTCGTTGAGCTGGCCACATGACACCCTCGTTAACCGTGGGTCACAGAAACAGATGACCTTTACATCATCTGTCCTTTAGACCACAAGGTCTGAAAGGGAAACTTTACTTTTTTTTCTATTATGGTAATATTGCTAAAAAAAAATTACAAGATATCTTAGCTTGATAATTATAGACATTTCTTCAAAAGATAGAAACATTACGTATTCCACCAGACCTGGATTCAGCATAAGTCTATTTTAAAAAAAAAATTACATTAACTTTATTTTTGTTCTCTGTAACAAATACACCCAGCAGAAGATCAAGCGTCGCCTAATCCTTAAACTTCACTCGCAGGAGTTCAACGCATCAGAACTCCGCACCACTTTGCCAGTTCGGCTGCATGACAATGATCAAACTGAACGAGGAGAACACAAATCAAAGACTTTTTGGGTGCAAATGGATAAAGTTTGTGCGCCCCCACTCCCCTCCCCCCCCGGGCGCCCCACCACGATACGCTCCAAAGAGTGAAGAATGCAGTGAAATGTGTATTCCATATGGAGGGATGAGTCACTCCTTAGACAGAAACATATTTTTCATCTACCAAATTTTATTTACGATCAAATGACTAACTCTAGCGAAACAATTGGTTCTGATCCCAGGAGACTCTAGTACAAGTAGGTGGATAACTGCTGCCCATACGTGTTTTGACATCAATACATTTAATAACAAGATGAGTGTATGTCATTCACTTATAGCGTGTACACTTCGGACTTTCTCTGATGAGAAATAACGATTACATCCTAGTCCAATCACCTGGAAGAAGTTTAGGGATTACGACAGAAGAGATTCTACCTTAAGAACTTGCACGATGTCAGGCATCAATAATCATTATCAATATATTGGAGCTTGTTGAATTAGGAAATATACCCCCCCCTCTCTCCTCCCTCCTCCTCCTTTTTCATCCCTTTCCACCCGCTCATTAAGAAGGAATTTCTGTCGAGATCTGGGGAGTCGTGGCCCAAAGCGTCGCCCTCGACTGTCGCAAACTGTTGACGAGTGCATCATGCGATCAGCTGAACGACCAATCGCACTGCCCAATCAAATGTCCAATAGGTTGACTTTCTGAAGTTTGATGGACACAGCCTCGTTCTGAGAATACGACTCCGTACCTTAGTTTCGGTCTGTTCTTAATGTCCCACAATGTCCATGGACAGGTCAATTCAATAGGTCTGTTCTAAATGTTCCACAATGTCCATGGACAGGTCAATTCAATAGGTCTGTTCTAAATGTTCCACAATGTCCATGGACAGGTCAATTCAATAGGTCTGTTCTAAATGTTCCACAATGTCCATGGACAGGTCAATTCAATAGGTCTGTTCTAAATGTTCCACAATGTCCATGGACAGGTCAATTCAATAGGTCTGTTCTAAATGTTCCACAATGTCCATGGACAGGTCCATTCAATAGGTCTGTTCTAAATGTTCCACAATGTCCATGGACAGGTCAATTCAATAGGTCTGTTCTAAATGTCCCACAATGTCCATGGTCAGGTCAATTCAATAGGTCTGTTCTAAATGTCCCACAATGTCCATGGACAGATCAGTTCAATAGGTTGTTTAACTTTTACCGTGCAAGCGTGTTATTATCGGAACACTATATCATATCACTGCTGACACTAAGTGTACATAGACGTTAAGACTACCTGCGCAACATCAAAAAAATCACAATTAAGATTTTAGGTTTGACCAGGATCTTGTGTTTGCAGTGTGCCCGCTCTACTATTTGACCACTTTATTGTCACGTTTCAAATAGAAACTGGAATTCTTTTTTTCGTTTTTGTTGTTGTTTTTTAATCTTTATATCTTGATGAAAAAAAAACCAAACATATTTGTATGACTAATAGTATGTTATAGTACTGCTTTGCGCATTTCTCAAGAAGTTAATCTTTCAACTTCCTTCATACGTACAGTACATTCCTTCCTGACTTTCACTCTGAGTCCCGGGTTAAGATCTGTACTCCCTAAACTTCTCCCTAACCCCGCATAAAGTTCATTTGATGTGCAAAGCCTATAAGACCTCTCCAAGAAGATCAGGCTCCTATCCGCCTTTTGTTGGTATGGCCAGATTAACACCGCAGGGGCGCTGGCTTCCCCTCCCCTCAAACACCGTGTGAAACCCAATCACCTTCTGAATTATCTTCACAATATTCTTTCGTTCCCACCTTCGTAGTTGTTGTTTTTTTAAATCTTAGAAAATTTAATATTTGTGTACTTTTATGTTAAAATATGTACGAACATACAAACCTAAATAAAAAGACGAATAATAACAATATTAATAACAACAATAACAACAAAGACATGCGCACGCAACTGAGCGTAGATTGCGTTAATACAGACTTAGAAGCTTTTTGAGTTAGACACATTTGTCCATTCTGACCATTTCCAAGATCAGGAAGCGAAGAGTTAATCGGGAAAATACTGGGTCGTGTCATTATGGAATTCAGGCTTCGTAAAAGGCGGCTTTGTTGGCCGAGTGCCCATGAGAAGAGACCAGAGATCTACATTCGTTTTGCGTATGTGTGAGTACGCATTTGTTACGACTTGTAAGGTTGGCCTCTTATCAAAGAACCAGCGCGTGCTATTCACACACTTTCTGTCCATGAGTGAGTTAGGTAGTGTGGACATAGCGGTCATGTTCACCTATAGTGAACTTTATTTGTAGCACAGTTTATGTCACTATCTGGCAAACCTCTAATCAAACTTCCTGACACTTGTCATATTTCTTGTTGTCGTTAGTACACAAACTGATCGATAAGTCAATTATTGAAGTCTTGACTTCCGAAAGAATATAAATTAGAGCTATTGCCAGCGAAAATACTTGATCACGATGCGTTTTGCAACTGAGTCCACTGGAATGTTATATATTTGTGTTTGACTCATTATTCTATCTAGACCATAATCTATTTTATTTTTCATATTTACTGTAGAACAAAAAACATGCGCATTAAATTTTAGAGAGGATATTGTCTATCAATCGTCTACACCCCTGGCCTATATATGACGTTCAATGCTTTAGTGGAAGCCAAGGAAGTAGAACTGTGAGTCAAAGACAGACTTTGAGGTCAAGAAGCAGTCGTCAGGTACTGCCATCTCTGACAGTGTACTGCTCAACCTGGGAAATTCCAATCGCCCCACCTCGCCCACCACTATGATTTGTGTTGGCGACTGGTTACTAAAGAACTTATTAGGATTCATCGAGCCGCCAGGGGGCGATGCGTAGATTTAACTCCCACCTTGTCTAATGTTGGCTCCCCACTACCATACGCCCCCCCCCCATCCACCACAAATATCCGCCGCCCTCTCCCTCGTTCTTCTTTTCTCACTCCGTGCCCCCCCCCCGTACCTGTTTACGCTTGGCTTAATCCCGACTCCCTCCCGCCGCTGAGAGCTCCCCCTCCCTTTCCTTCTTTAGCCTCCCTCCCCCCGTGAATCTTATCCTCGGCTGTCATGACAGTGCGAGGAGGAGGAAGCGGGGGGGATCGACCAATGACAGCTCGCCGTGTCTTCTCTGTTCCCTCCCATGATGAGCTACAATTAGAGGGCGAAGCCACTCCCACCCCCTTCAGCGTCTTCTCCTGGAACGGCTTGTCTCCTTCTGAGCGAGGCCCCCTGGATACGTTCAGGTATAGGGATAAAAAAAAAACAACAACGACGAACTGTCAAGGTGGAGAGAGATTTGATTAAACTCCTCGGTACTAGGATAGCACCCGGCACATCTCTGACGCGTCTTCTGCCAGAACTCGTGGAAAGCTTCTATCGCATTGGACTGATACATGTTTGATAGCTTTAACAATTGTACTTTTCGCAGATATCATTTCAATATTATCACTGTTGTTCTTGGACTTAATTGTTAGATATTGGACTTACGTTGTTTCAATACGAAATATAAAGCTATTGTTAGAACTGTAACCGCAAAGTTGGACTTAACAAATCTTGGAAACCATTACTCTTCCAGCCTGTAGGACTTCGACAGTGTGATCAATACATTTCTTTGTTTGATCAATTTCAATAAGGGATTGATTCCAGGTGATTTACGTTTTGTGATTTCGAAATCATGGCGACTGGAGTAATAATAATGTGTAATAAATACATCTAAAAATTCTGTCTAGTCCTGAAAATAGTACAAGGGGAGACAACATTCAATAAACGTGGAGAAGGTAATTCTTGGACCTACTTTTATAGTATTTTTCTAATTACTTGTACATATAAAGTAGTGTTAGTAACTTAACATAAGATGTTTATCAATGATAATTACAGGATTATAGAGATAGAACAATCTCGAAAATAAGAGTAGTTTATTATGTGAGGCGATATAAAGACCTTAATGTAGTAACAATATATTTTTTGTTGATTTGTTGTTTTTTCTATATAGCAACCGCCCACATCAGCATAAAGAAGTTTGATACATCAATGAGTATCATTTAACTATATACATTATTACACAATATCTATTTATTATTAACATCAGTCACTGGCATAATGATAATGGGGCCTAAGTTAGAGATGCACATAACAGCATACATTTTCAACGAATAAGGCCGCTATGGTGTTATTAACGATTCCTCTTATTTGTAATATTCAAAGGGAGCATAATATGTGCAATATATAACTTAAAAATAACTATTTTTTGTTTAACTTGCTCTAGGTTTAAAAGTTGGGTGTTATACTTTACTTTGTAACATAACACAATGTATACCGTACTTTTTAAAAAAAAATATTACACCATGAATATGATCTCAATATGGTGACGACTCTTAAGAATAATATTCGTCTATTGTTCACGTGGAAGTCTTTAGTATGTCACCCAGTCGGTTGGAAGGCTCAGTCAGACATTTCTGTGCTGGCGCAATGTATACATAAAGTTCCAGACTTAGAGATAAAACTAAACTTCAGCAGTTGGAGACGTTGATTTCTAACAGTTTCACCGAGTGGCCAGATTAACAGTCTGATTAGGACGCGATGTTTTTTGTTTTTTGGACATCGTCATTTCTACCTTTCTATATACAGGTAGCCGAGGGGGAGGGGGCTGAGTGGTGAAGCGGAGGGTCCCGGGTCACGAATACTGGTGAAGACTTGAGATTTTTAATATCGGGATCCTTAGGGCGCCTCTTACTGCTGTGTCTTGATGCTTCATTGTGATACATTATGGCTGTAGTCAATGGCGTAGCAACCCTAACGCAAAGAAGAATATTGCGCCAAGGTCCATGACCAGTGGCAATTGAAAAAAAAATATGTTTCAGTGTAAGAATGTAAATGTTACTGATTTGATTATAATAACACTATTAGATATAAAAAGTGATACAAACATTGATGCGTCTCTTTTTTTTTTTTATTGCACTGATGCATTCAGGTGGACTCGCTTTACTTTAAAGTATACTAACTAGGTTTCCGAACCGAGGGATCGCTGGTTCGAATCCTGGATGAAGACTGGGAATTTGAATTGAGTCCAACCCTTCCTAATGGATAACTGACACTAGTTGGTGAAAAGTAAAGGCGGTTGGTCGTTGCGTTGACCACAGGCCTCTCTTGTTAATTGTGGGCCACACATAATTTTTTGACATCATTTGCCATATAGATCGCAAGGTCTGAACTTTACTTACGGGAGGGGGTCTATATTCTCGAACCTGGCTCCAGGTTTACCTCGCTACACTACTCTTTATAATTGAAATACAATAATGATCTGATTCATCTGTCTTCCTTATCATTCGGGTAGTGCATATGTCAGATAATACATTAAAGTAATGAAATAGATACGCGGGGAAGGGGACGCTAGGGTAATTCTTGATACACGACAGTATAACCCCCCCTCTGTCAAAGTGCGTGATTCGAGCTTACAAAAAGACAGTAAGTCTGAAATAAAAAAAAGGTAAATAAAAATTTTATCCGAAAGGCTCCGAGTATGTCTCGTGTGATAGGCGGACCGTGTGAACATATAAGTGGTTTGAACCGTGGTACGCTGTGACCCTGTGACGTCAAGGAATTTCCCAAACTGGGGTCGTAAGACGAACGAATCAAAACTATCCATCCACATATTTGTATGAAACACTATACATAGATATGATTTATCGATTAAACTATCAGGCCGGCATTAGGCATAGGCAAATTAGGCAGCCGCCTTGGGCCTCCGATTGGTGGAGGCTTCGCACAATTTTTTTTAAAAAGATAACTTGCGCCAAGTGTTATTGTACAATTCGTAATTTTATTTTGTATGTTTATTCATTTTTGTTTTGTTTGTTTCACTCGGGGCCACCAAATTGACTTTTGTGTTTCTTTCAATTATCTACGGCGGCGCTGACATTATCTATGTACCACATAAAGTGATGGTGTATTGTTCAACATGGATTTGGCTAAAGTTACGCTTTAACGAAATATTTTCTTAAGTAACAAAGGGAGATAAAGAAAAAAAAATATTGTGTTTAATTATAAACTCTAAAACCAAGTCTTTAAATGTATTTTTGAAAGCAATAATTATATTAAAGGTCAGATAAAATTATATTATACAATGTATTTTATACATTATGCTTATGCAATTATTTTTATAAATACAAACTATAACAACATCTTTAGGACCTAATGGTATTCAATGACTTAATAAACTAAATTACACATCAGCATTATCAAATTTCCTATAGCTAGGCATACTAGCCTCACACTACACACTATATCTACAAACGATTGCATATATCTATTCTGTTATACCGATACACTCTGCCAATCCAGATATAATGGTTATAAAGTAACAGGTTTCCAACGAAATAGCCAAAACCAAAATCTCATTGACCAAACTTCAGGTCATGCTTGTTTTGTCCCAGGATATAACAATCTTAATTCCTGAAGCGTAAAACAAATCGAAGTGTCGTAATAAATAGTTGGTTTTTTTTTACAATAGGAGTGAATAAAAAAAAAATCTCAGACTTAAGTGTCTATGGAAAAAATATAGTTCCCTTGTCACGTGACGATGGCAGTTCATCTTTGTATCGTCTGGACAGAAAATCTTCCTACATTTCTTTCCCCCTTTTTCCCCCATCTTTAACATCCGAATATTCAATGCAGAGCCCAGACTCAGCTCTGTTCGGCCGACCTGTCTCCAGATATCACTGCTCAACCGCTAGCTTAAGTATCGAGAGAGAGAGAGAAAAAAATCTCTTCTTTAATGGCGCAAAACTTGACCAGTCAATAAACCATTTTGTTCGATTCAGTACGTTCTGCCATTGTGGACAGTTCTAATGGAAGTCAACTTGCGCTGTTGTCTGACACGACGTCTCCGGGGGTTATGGGATACCTGAGTATCTAGTCCATTATCTTGTGGGCCATCACTTATTCATGTCCACGGCGACAACGCAGCATCGCCATACGGTGGTGTTGTTGGCGACAATTTTCAGCTACCTTACCTGAAGACAATAGCCGAGAATTAAACTTACATGAAGGCAATTGTCATTTTTTATCTCCCTTTTTCCCTCAATTTAGCCCCCTTGTTTCTTTTTCGTCACCTGCCGCTGGCCTTTTGCCTACGTTTTGTCCTGGCCTTAACATTGTTTAAAAGAAACTCATCAATAATTCCAATCCATCTTTTATTTCTAACTTCCGTGTCGTTAATACATTTTGAATATGAGTCTCGGAAACGGAAATTCGCGTGTCGTAGTTTAAATATACCGCTCCCTACATTTACTATTTGGTCAAAGAATTAAAGAATTTTGTTTAAAAAAATCATTCAATATCAGCATTAAATATGAAGAGAATTTGGAACTAAATAAAACAAAGTACGAAAGTATCAATACGAAGCCCTCAAGGATTACGCGTAGAACCGGCACTAGGAGACGAGTAGTTTAGTAAAGCAAATATGTTTTACAAAAAATGTATACCTTTTTGTGATTATGAACATAAAACCTCGAGGGCACAAACTATTCTTAAACCCGGGGTTCAGAATGTGTTCAGGGACTGGACGGTCAAAGACCACAGCATTATGACATCTTTTAAATTTTCATACCAAATAACAGAGCCGGCCTTTGTGGGTAGCGAGTGGGACAATTGCACTAATTCTTCACCAGAAGGGGGCCCGCACTACAGTTAGCCCACCATACGATTATGCGAGGCCCGCGAACTGCTAAAGCCGCCTCCGAAAATGAGCTTCTCTTATAAAGACCCTTGGACCTATACTTTAGGGCACGAACTAAACAAGGTTTAAAATGATATAACATGCAAACACAAAGTGTATGTTAGACGTTTTGGGGGGGGGGGTAGTGGGGTCACAAACTATAGGGCGTTGATCACTCATGCATAGAGCACCGACATGCATGTTGTTAAATGCATGACTTAATCATGCCCAATCTCTGTCCCAGGTGTTCTACAAGACCACCAGAGAGCTACATCCACGCGAGGAGATGCTCTTGTATGCCAGGGAGGCTAGCTTTCCCGACCTCGAACTGGAAACACTAGCAAGGCAGAGCTTGTCAGGTAAGAACATATGAATTTAAATTACTATATTAACAGTTCGCCGAAAGGTTGTCTTTGCCGGAAGCGGTAGTGTTATCTCTAAAATGCTTTCAACTGCCTGTAGTTCACATTACAACTGGTCTATCTAGTAACCATTATGTGCAACATTAGCAATCGTCCCGCACATCTACATACAACTTATTTATATAGTGATTTAGGTAGAGGGATAAACCATGACAAGGGTATAACAATGTACTGTTTCCCTCGATTAGCCGCATAAACAAGCAGCGGCTTATCTGCCCAGAATTATGACTAGCGTACCTTTGATTACAGGACTGCGATTATGATATTGAATTCTTAAGCTCGACAGAGAGATGATCTATATGCTAGGTACAGGTTGTCATGAAAGGGCCCAGACTGTGAAATACCCACCGTTCGCGGTGTCATTGTGACCCTCTCTCTCCCCCCCCCCTCCAACCTGTAATCCGATCTTGTTTGCAACAATCATGCAATCACCAGATTGCAGCGTCCAGGCGTCGTCACGTAATCATTGGCGGGAAAACAACCGTGAAGTTAGCTCCCCTTTCAAATTGGGACACTTGCGATTAAAAAAAAAACAGAAGAAAGAAAGAAGTAACTGCTGCAGAAGAGGAAGAAAAAGAGGAAATGCGGACCAGGATGTCACGTGATTATCCAAAAGAACAATGAGGATCGATAGCCAACCCCCCTCCCCCTCCCCTCTTTTCCCATCCACTCCCCCCCCCTTCCCACCCATCAACGATTCCCACAATGATATTTTCTGGTTCCTCTATTGCAGTGTCGTTTCACATGCCCACATTCAAAGCTTTAATATCATGCGCACAGCCAGAGACAGAAGGAATCACATAAAAAAAAAAAAGTTTTTTTTTTTCTTTTTGTTTGGTACCGGGCGATGCAGCGATTGATCGCCATTGTCTTAGGCGCCCTCACCTTCCCCCCACCTCTGTCTCGTCACACTCACCCAAGCCTAACACCACCTCCCCCCCCCTTCCTCCTCACGCACAGATACATCGCCTGGCACTCACTCCTAGCGACTGTTGAAATCCGCTGGACTACCTGGTCGTGACGTCATCTGCTGGCGATTTGCAGACGAGAAAAAATGGACTGCGATGAGCGTCTTCCTAAAACACAGCAACACAGAACAAAAAGAACAAGCATATAAATAGAAATGGGAAAGTGAAGCCCCTGGTTCAAACCATTCATAACACACACGCGCACAAAAGATAGTGCCCCCGAGGGTACATGGCAACTTGGGTAAAACATCTCGCATTGATTGAGCCCCATTCATTTTATGTGAGCGGTCTCATGTATTTCTGGCAACCTAATCATGTTAAAGTTGGAATGATTGACTAGACTTGACCTAGTGTCTACACCATTATCTTCCACACTTTAGACATATACACATAGATAGATAGATAGATAGATAGATAGATAGATAGATAGATAGATAGATAGATAGATAGATAAATAGATAGATAGATAGATAGATAGATAGATAGATAGATAGATAAACTTGATTCACGAAACTAATGCCAGAGAAAATGTTTTCCAGAACAACTCTACTAACATATAACAGGCGTCTTAACGAGGTGTAGTGTTCTTTTATACAACTTTTGAAACAGCTATTAAATCTTTACAAGATCTACCAAAACGCTCTATACAATTAGATCATTGTGACTATATAAACCTATTTCTCTAATCTTCCGTTGGCTTGGAGTATATTTCAAATACTCTCTGACGATCAATTTCGATGTGTGTATCTGTCTGGGTTTATCTGTCTGGGTTTATCTGTCTGTTTAAATTGTTCTACCATCCATTGAGCGCCCTGGTTTGTTAACAGGTATAAACTCTAAGAATTAAAAACAATTTTTTTTCTAAATTATCAAACTTAAAAAAAAAAAAAATCTTAAAGTACCCATGAAAAAGCAACTCATCGATTATCGATCGCTGACACTCTGAGATCGATATACAATATTGATTTTTCTTTTGACTCAACATAGTAGACAATAGGAGAGTATGACAGGAAAGGGCGTTGGAAAGGGGGGGGGGAGGGCGCTGAGGAGATGCGAGCTGCGGAGGGGGGAAGATGTGAGGTTGGGTTAAAGTTAGCTACAGTCTGATGAGCGCAGTGTCTATGTCTTTTTACACTCCATCACGCACGACTCAATCGGCGCCCCGGCCAACCCTCTTCCACGCCACCACCCTCTTCCTGCTGCCTCCCATTATTCGGAGTCTGTTCATTGTTGGAAGTATTGTCTTTGGAAAAACATCTTTTTTTTTCTTTCTTATCCATGTTTTTTAAATTCTTATCCATGTTTTTTTCCCCTCGTTCTTTGGAGTCCAGTTGCACGTTTTCCTGTGGTATTTGCTCGTCTTTTGTCTGACTATCCTTCTGTTTGTCCTCATGGTCTAGTCTGCAGCGGCCGCCTTCGCCTCAGAAAAGTGGTGAGCGATTTGTTGTGTTCTGCGTGAATGTCTTCCAAATGTTTAAACATAATATTTCATGTGTGTGTGTGTGTGTGCGTGCGTGGGCTTGTGTATTTACGCGTCTTTCTTTTTTTTGTGTGTGTTTGAAATGATGACAAAGTCCGATGCCTTATGAATAGACACTCTCTTTCTGTACATTTACTCATACTCTTCGCGCACGTGAATGAACTTTCAACTGGTTCATCCTTTTACTGGTTCATCCTTCTACTGGTTCATCCTTCTACTGGTTCATCTTTGCTTCATCCTATTATAAAAAAAAAAAGTAAAGTTCCCCCTTTCAGATCTTGCGATGTTTAGGACAGATGATGTTAAGGTCATCTTTTTTTTTTTTGGTTGACGGTTATCAAGCAGGGTATTATGAGGCTGGGGCGCGCTCGGCTTCTTAACCTGGGGTCCTGGGTTCGAATCTCTGTGAAGACTGGGATTTTGAATTTCGAGATTTTTAGGGCGCCCTGAGTCCTCCCAGCTCTAATGGGTACCCGACTTTAGTTGGGGAAAGTAAAGGCGGTTGGACGTTGTGCTGGCCACACAACACCATTTTGTTAACCGTTGGCCATAAATTCAGATGACCTAACATCATCTGCCCCATAGATCGCAAGATCTGAAAGGGAATTTATTTTGTGGCTAGCGTAACGACCAACCGCATTTACTTTCCCCCCAAAAAATCATTGGAATATCATTCAAAATCCCAGTCTTCACCAAGATTCTAACCCAGGATTTCAGGTTCGAAAGCTAAGCATTTAACCACTCATCCACCGCGCCCCTTTCATCCTATTATGCAACAGTTTTATTCTGAAGATAAGGTCCAGAGTTCGTATCCTGCTGGGGACTGGAATTTTGAATTTAGGATTTAAAGGAAGTTCATTTAATGACGTCATTTCAAGGTTGTCAACAGGTTGCCATTTTGAGGTTGCCATTTTCGGGTTGTCATTTTCATGCTGTCTTTATGTTGGCCACATAACATCCTCGTTGGCACAGAAATAAGTTCGCTTGACATCTACTGTCCTATTAAAGTCTGGTTTTCCAATCCCCTGCTAAAATAGCTTTGATATTTTGACTCCTTTTTCCAGAAAATTCTCTCTTTGCAATTCTCTATTCTATTATATTCTAATCGCATCACTATTTTGTATACATTTATAGGATTTTTTTGGATTCTCTGTCTTGAAAAATGATAGATAGTAGAAGAAACAAGAAATGGACCAACTCTGATCCAAGTACAAGAAAATCGAATGCGCTATTATAATTTTTTAAGCTATCCCGACACAACAAACGCATTATTTTTCGCCTCAGAATAAGACAACATATGTTCTAAAAGCTACTCGGGACCTGCGAAACTTGCCATTTTGGAGTATCACCTGAGAATTCCGATCGAGAGGCCCGAACAAGACTCTGAACCTAAACCCTCCTATAGAAGAAAAAAATATATGGAGAACTGCCTGATCTGTTAACTACTGCGCGGTTCATCTCAGATATAGGAGAACTGATCTGAACCCTCCGCCATGAAAAAAAAAAATGAGAACGAAGAAGAAAAAATACCACGTGACGTATTTCCTCAACATCCAATTGTCTGTGTTCTGTTTGCTCACTCAAAACTCCCTGGTACATTGCGTCTGTTACGAAGCTCGATGTTAAATAGACAATGTTGTCTTAACGACAAATGAAACATTGTGCCACAATATTTATGCCCACATTGTCTACAACTTTCGATCGCCTGTAGCAGCGTGAGTGGCTGTAATGTTGTGTGTAGGTGAGTGGGCCTTGACCTTCTAGGTGAGTTGGGTTAAGTTGACCTACCTGCTGGTCTTTATGGACGTTTAACAGATTCATTAACGGCTTTGGGCGAAAAGCAACAATTGGGGGACAGTATCTTCTGCCACTTGATACATTTTCAGTGGTACTAGTTCTTGTACTTGTAATCCTACCATGTAAACACAAATAATGACGTCGTGACGTGGCATAAACTAACATGGGAAGTCTGGCTGCGTGGAATAGACCGATTGGCTATCTACCAAGGGAGAAATCGCGTTTAAATCCCTGCAATAGATCAGTTGTGCTTGAAGAACGCCTAAAAGCAGCACCGAAAACCTTTTCGCAGATACCCCAATATCCCCACATGTCCACAGTAGAGATGGTACCACAGCACGCTGAGCATGCTATAAACAGAACTCCTCTTTCACATTTGGGGTTCGAATCCATTTTATTTTTAACGATTGGCATCGCACTAGCCCTAGACAATACGAAACCACCAAAGTATTAGTCTCATGGGTTTTATTTAGTTTAAAAAATCACTTGCTAACACACCTGACCTATATATTCTCTTGCCAGTCGAAGCAGAAGTTTATTTGTGTACACTTTGCCTAATAAGTTGTAGGCATTCATTTTTCCTGGAATCTTATTGACCAAGTTGAAAGGAATTAATACACAGTCTCTGAAAAAAAAACCCCAGAGGCTAATAAATGATGTAAATAACCTTTACCGAATAGTATTTAGTCAAGATAATTATGAAATACGAATAATTAAGATGCCAATGTACTTGGCAAAATATTGTATGCCGCACCTTCCTTTTTTATGTAAATTGACGATCACCAAACTTAGAATATAAATAGAATGGAATAATTAACTTTCCATAGTGTGCTCATGCGTTGCAGAACGTGTGGATTAAAGTTTAAATTCTCGCCCTCTTTGGAAATATATTGTTAATGTGTGGCAATCTATTGAGTATGCATCTAAATTGAGATATCCTTGTATGCTCTGCACCGGGTTAATTCTACAGGACAGTGTAATTCCCAAGTGTTGAGTTAATGACTTTCTTATTGCTTGACCGACTCGACCACTCTAACAGCTAGCCTAAATTATGCAACATTCACCCATCTCGATGAAATTGTACCTTAACTCGTCCATCTTGGAAGGAAATGGAGTAGGGCCCGGGTCTAATAACGCCCGATATTAAGTTACGAGTCTTGACAATAAAAGAAAAATTCTTTGACACCTCAAACAAAATAGTGCCAGTAACCAAGGCGTAGCGGCGACTGTTTGAAACAAAAGAAAAAAGAAAAAAAAAAACGAAACTAAAGAAATGCTTGGCTTCACTTCTGGAGCGATTAAAAAGAAGAAACTTTTGAACACGCGCCATAATGAACGAAATAATTAATCGTTACATATTTTAATTTCATTTCCTGATCATTCAGGTGCAACTAAAACAGAGGAAACAAGATTTTTTTAAAAAAAGTAAAGTCATTATAGACCTTTATACTAAGTCGCTATCGCCTTATACTTAATGCAAGCAACCATTTGTAACAGCCCCCCCCCCTCCCCCACCCTCCACCTTATTTTAAGATTTTTTTTTTTCTCTCCCCCTTCGCGTTGAGTAAGTAGCCATTTTGAGTAAATCTTTGTCGGCGGGAGTTCGAATTAAGCGACAAACCTTTTTAATTATTCACTCAATAATTCACGCGCTAAAGATCTACAACGAAATTGAGGCGAACGGGTAAAGGAGGGGGTGGGGGCGGCGCGGAACGTACAGGATTAACACCAACACCTAATAAGGTGAGCGGTGTATCTATTTCAGTCAGCACTAGCCGTTCACCTCTTGTGTTGAACGATACATATTTGATGAGCAAGACTGTCACTCATCTGGAACTATCATATACAGATGAAAATATTGTCCCACTGCTAATGCAACTTCCTGTTTTCCTTGAATGAATGAAATCGACACAAAAATAAAAAGGTCGTGCTGCAATTCTTTGTCACGCGTATCCTATCGAACAATATTAGCTAACATTTGGCCGCCCCCCCCCCCTTGAATTACGATTGAGCTCATAATGAGTTCGAAACAAAGACAATTGTCCAGCGTCAACTTGGACACATGTTTCTGAGAACAGTATTCAACTCAAAACTAATGTTCAATCTATAATGTGAAAGAAAAAGAAAACAGAAAGAAACAGACCGGACCAGTGTATCGACGTTGTGATCAAATATTTAGTTGTTAATAGAAAGATAATAACGAGAGGAGAATGCAAGGGAGGTAATGACGTAGTCTCATTGTGATAGAGTTGGATTAGACACTTAACCAGATACCAGACTGAGGGGTGTCAACAATTTTTTTTAAAAAACTAATTATTTACATTTCTTATCGTAATTTTTTTGGTTCCTTTTAGGAAAAAAAAGCCTAAAACAAATAAAAGAATTAGTAATGAATTATGCTAATTATTAAAAGCAAGACATACGTTTAAGTCTGCTAAAAATTTTCATAACAACAAGCTACTCGAGTGCTTCAATACTCTTACACTAGAATTGACAAACTATAACATTGTGGCAGCTTAAAAATATTGGTAGTACTGTGCATGCAACATTTCCATTCTCAGGCAAACCATTCCTCGCTCCGTACTCGAATGGTATTTTAAGAAAGCTTGAGTACATGTATCAGATTTCATTACAAATAATATTTTGCTTATGGGCTTTACGACAAGGAGCATGAAGTGTTTTGTTAATGTGAACACATTTGTTTAGAGAGAAGGGGAGAATAGAGGCTCAAAAAGTGAATGTAAACATCGATTATAGAGTGGTAGGACCTGGGTTCGAATCTCGGGGAAGACTGGGATTTTTTAATTTAAGGATCTTTGGACGCCTTTAGGTCCGCCAAGCTCAAATGGGTACCTGATATTAGTTGGAGAAAAGTAAAGGCGGTTGTGCTGGCCACATGACATCTTCGTTAACCTTGAGCCATAGAAACAGATGGCCTTTACATCATCTGCTCTATAGATCGCAAGGTCGTTTACCCTAGAGTGGTTTACGACTTGTCACAATGATTCAGCAATATTGAACAATATCTTTTGTTCGTGTAGTTAAAGCGTCGTTTACGTATTGCAATGGTTTCTTCAACTGTTAAGCCGTCACTGAAGACTTTGAAGTGTGGTGTGCTACCTGTGTGTGAGTGTGTGGTGTGCTACCTGTGTGTGAGTGTGTGGTGCATGATGGGTACTACTTTCTGTGCATTACAGTGGGGTGATTGCGCCAGGGAAAGAAAAGACCCCGGATGACACCGGATAAAGTTCATACATTGTCTTTATTTCGCGGGACGGTCCTTTGTCGGGTGTCCCTGAAATCGATGGAGACCCAGGACGAGATCAAGCGGGAAAAAGGAGATGTGTGAATGCATGGAGCCATGGGGAGGAACGAGACAGCGGGGCGTGAGGCAGGGAAGGGCAGAAGAGCGGCAAACAAGAGTATTGCAGTTGCCCCACTGGTATAGGTGTTACCTAATGAAACATAAACCTGCGCATCAAAAAGTAATGACACCTAAGGTAATCTAAGACTGCCTACATTCTCAGATATCGGAAGCTGACTTGTCGTAGGTCGCGCTCTGGGTCACGACTGGAATCATTTCACATAGATGGTATTGTGCGGTATGCGTTTAGGAATGTCATCTCGATTGTCCCGACTTGGAACCTTTCCCTTTTCTATCCCATTGTGTCATGCGGGAGGTTCGAACTAGGACGCAAGAGTCTTCATACGATAAATAGAGTATACATAGAGATAAATAGAGTATACATAAAGATAAATAGAGTATACATAAAGATAAATAGAGTATACATAAAGATAAATAGAGTATACATAAAGATAAATAGAGTATACATAAATATAAATAGATTATACATAAAAATAAATAGAGTATACATAAAGATAAATAGAGTATACATAAAGATAAATAGACCATACATAAAGATAAATAGAGTATACATAAAGATAAATAGAGTATACATAAAGATAAATATAGTATACATAAATATAAACAGAGTATACATAAATATAAATATAGTATACATAAAGATAAATATAGTATACATAAAGATAAATAGAGTATACATAAAGATAAATAGAGTGTAGGCCTACATAAAGATAAATAGAGTGTAGGCCTACATAAAGATAAATAGAGTGTGGGCCTACATAAAGATAAATAGAGTGTAGGCCTACATAAAGATAAAGAGAGTGTAGGCCTACATAAAGATAAAGAGAATGTACAATTAGATCAAGAGCGTGCATAGAAAGATAAAGAGTACATAGAAAGATAAAGAGTACACAGAAAGATAAAGAGACTGTACCGATAGGTATATAGAGTTAGATGAACAAAAAAAACAAACAAACAAGAATAGTCTTCATTTGAATTGATACTTCAAGTTACTAAGTAAATCGCACCCTATGACCTCAATACAAACTCGAGTGAAAAGAGAGAAAATCACTTCATGCTTATGCCCCCCACTTATCAACAAAACACTCCCCCCCCCCCCCCGATTCCTTCAAAATGCCTTATATTTTTTTGAACAGGCTGGTCGACTACTCCACCCCCACCCTGCTTTTATCCCCCCCCCCCAACTTCCTCCAGCTCTCCCCCACAGCCAAGCAAACAGCCCCCTTTTTCTCCACCAGCACCTTTAGTTTTTAATATTCCTACCTGATCGCCCACCATTTTATAATATCCCGTCACCACAACCTGTTCTCACCAACAAAAAAAAAAGGGGGGGATAACTAAATGGCAAAATGCGTATGGGAAGATTTAATAGAGAAAGGAAGAAAAAGGGCAAGAAGAGAAAAGGATAAATGTTTCAGAATCGTCCAAAGAAGTCTTCAGCTTTAGAAGTTAACTTACCTCGAATAGTATCCATTGGACACATAAGAGCGAGCTATTTTTTATTTAAAGGGAGGTAAACACAAAACAATTTAACCATATGCTTTTTTTTTAAATATATTTGAAAAAAAAAGAACAAAAAAAAGGGGTGAAGGTTCGGTGGAGTCCCCTTCAACACCTGCTGCGGGGATTCTCTCTTAGTTTGTGTGTGTGTGTATGTTGTCTCGTGAGGTCCATATTATGGAACGGTTGGGCAGACTTAGTGAAAGGTAGGTAACAATGTAGTCACCCGAGTGTATTAAAACTTAAACTGGGGGGATTTAGTAGTTCGAGTGGCTGATGGGGAGGGCACAAGATGTCACTTGAGTTTCTGGATACGCCTATGCACCGATTTCCACACTCATGGTAACCCCTGTCATATTTTTTTGTTTTCTTCTCCTGAATAGACTTTTTTTTCTAAATTACACAAAAGTGTTTTATTACATTGAAATGAGCAAGTTTAGGAGGGGACGTTTTGAACGTATCATGCTCAGTAAGCTGGAACCCTGATACGCCACACAGAGAAGCGCCCTCGTATCAAAACGTGATCGCTTCTGATTTAGAGCACCCTACTGGCCCCGGTCTCTTATGGCTCGGTGTATTTTGTGGTGACCTCTAGAAATGCAGAGAGGATGGAAGAGGGAGAGAGAAAGAGGGAAGATGAAAGTAAGGAGGAAAAGAAGAAAGAGAGCAGGAATTGAGAGAAGGAAAAGGAGAGGACAGATAAGAGAGGACAGATAATAGTGGTCGGATAAGAGAGGACAGATAAGAGAGGATAAGAGAGGACAGATAATAGTGGTCAGATAAGAGAGGACAGATAAGAGAGGACAGATAAGAGAGGACAGATAAGAGAGGACAGATAAGAGAGGACAGATAAGAGAGGACAGATAAGAGAGGACAGACAAGAGAGGACAGATAAGAGAGGACAGATAAGAGAGGACAGATAATAGAGGTCGGATAAGAGAGGACAGATAAGAGAGTTCGGATAAGAGAGGACAGATAAGAGAGTTCGGATAAGAGAGGACAGATAAGAGAGGACAGATAATAGTGGTCGGATAAGAGAGGACCGATAATAGAGGTCGGATAAGAGAGGACAGATAAGAGAGGACAGATAAGATTTTTTTAATGCAATGACACCTTTTTAATAAAATAAATAATATCATATAATATTCTAGTAATTCTAATCATTATGATAATAGAAAGACAATAGTTTTGTCTTCCATAAAAAAAAGGGTTTGAACTTCTTCCGAAATTGTAAAGTTTTGATGTTATTGTCTGTACTGAAAGGGATTCCTCGATGTTTCTGAACCCAAAGTGTTGTTAAAAAATTTGTTTCTATTACATTACAATTGTAACTTTCTGTATTGCTTAGAAGATGAGTCTATTTTCAAACTCCTGTTTTACTTTGAATACAATAATTAAATCTTACATTCGATGTGTCCTTCTGTGCGTTGTGAATATTGTGTGCTCCATGGCCCCTTCCACATCATGAATCTTCTGCGCAGGGGGGGGGGGTATTTTTCCTTCATGTTGTCCCTCCTCAGCGCGACTCTCCGCAACTGTCTTAGACTGGCCACAATGTCGGAGCTTGAACCTGGCTATGGTCGCCAGAACCCCCCCCCCCCCCCATCGTCAAAGAATATTATTTTAAAAAAATACATGTTTCTGAAACCTCTGATGTCTTCGTGCCTTCTGTTTGCCCACAGGTGCTGTCGCCCTCCCACGCCCGCTTTGTTTTTTAGATCGAGGCTCTCACTGGAGGGTAATCGACCTCCTCTCCAGAGGCTTCTCTCTCTCCAGAGGCTCCCTCCCCCCCCTCAGGACCTCATGTCCTTCATATTAATGAAAAAAAATTGTTGAAGTAAAAGCCCTCCCCCCTCCCCCCCCCCCCCGTTTCCGACTCTCTATTCTAAGCCTTTCAGTCCTCTGTTTGTTCGCTAAATGAAGGATCATCTTATTGAAAAGTAGGCATACGGAATAGAGAGATAGGATGAGATGACTACAGATGACTACGGAGACGGTGCTGAAGAATGCCGGAGAACAAAAACTTCCCTATTTATTTTCATTTTCTCTTCTGTTTGTTTTGGAAATTGCCGTTTACACAGCCCCCATGATATAAACGCCTTCGTCATATTTGTGGAATTATAGTCAATTACTAGGTGGTTTTAAAATCATGGGCGGGCCCAAAGTAGGATTTTTTCGACAATAATCAGAACTAACAAGCGGAGATAACTCTTTGTCGACTATTTATAAAACGTGTTAATTGAATTCTGAACATTTGGAACGTCACGTGCACTGGAGGGAGCGGTGTGTGTGTCTTTGTTTGTTTGTGTTTGTATGTGTGAAGGTACTAAAAGGTTCCACCAGGTGAATTTATTCCTCTGTATTTTGCTATTGCGTTTCACTTTTCAAAAAAATATATATTTGCCTGTGTTGAATCAGAACATTAGTCTAGAGAGTTATTTTATCAAGCAAGTTGGTTATTGCCCTGAGTATATCTTATGATATAGTTTGTATACAAATATAAATATTTTTTTTTTCTTCTGATTTTGCTACGGCCATTGGGGAAAACTAATTGCCTCACTTAGAGTTTAGGTCTTCACATTGGCCAACCTAGAGTGTAGGTCTTCACAGTAGCTCAATTAGAATGTAGGTCTTCACAATAGGTCAATTAGAATGTTGGTCTTCACAATAGCTCAATTAGGTTGTAGGTCTTTACATTGGCTCAATTAGAATGTTGGTCTTCACAATAGCTCAATTAGAATTAAGTCAATTGGCCAGCTTTGAGCTACAGTACAATACCTGGCCAACTTTGAGCTACAGTACAATACCTGGCCAACTTTGAGCTACAGTACAATACCTGGCCAACTTTGAGCTACAGTACAATACCTGGCCAACTTTGAGCTACAGTACAATACCTGGCCAACTTTGAGCTACAGTACAATACCTGGCCAACTTTGTGTGGGGTATTTACAAAAATAAATATTCAAGTTTTTATTGCCCCTATTTACTTTTACTCTCGGTTCGGTTTCATTTTATTTTATTTTTAATCTCAATTCAAGGCATTCAACGACAAAATGTGTTTTTGTTACACCAAATGTTTACCAAAGCCTGAACCCGAACCCTCAAACACAAACTCTCTTATATCGCAGGTGCGGACTTCGTCTTTAGGGAAGGAATCTCTTTGGTGCTAGTAGAGGGGACGTCAACAAGGTGGGAACTATCTTTAGCCACACAGATTCCATTTACATAACAAGAAATCTATTAATTCAGCGCGGTGCTATTGTCACAGAGGAAGAGATATTCCCACGCGACGAATACATACACACCAAATGTCTGAGCAAATTTTCTGTCTAAATAAATGATTGGTAGATACGTTGAGTGGCTGATAAAAAAGAAAACATAAATACTAGGCTTAGATAAAAACCCATAGAAACATAACTGGAAGGTAAATATTACCTTTTTGATACAAGAAAACCGTTTCCAGTTAATAGACATTATCTCGCATCTTTTTTTGGAAACCTTCTCTGAGACGATTTCACGGTGACTTGGCTTCAATGACTTAGAGGCGTCATCTTAAGGGGGACCTCCTGCTAACTTGGTAAACGTAAACACTTGGTATTTGTCATCTCATTCTTTAGCAATTACGAGCTACAGCTTAGTATTCAAAAATGTTATTTGTTATTTAGACGTCATCAGCAATGTTCATTGTGGAACTTGTCTTGGAGGTTATTTACCAAAAATTATCTTTCTGTTCCATGTAGACTTTGACAGAATGGAATTTTTTTTTTACACTGGCCGTATATTTATATGGATGAAGGATTATTCGTGGGGCTATTTGTGTTGAACAGCATGAAGCCAAATTGGCATATCAGCCGAGTGACTAGATATATAATTATAGGCGTAACGAAGTCCCGAAGATAGCTCTGGAGATGTTACATTGGAAAGCCTTGCAGGACAAGCTAGGTCTCAGACTCATAGTATTCCATGCATTAAAATGTCAAGCCTAGCTAGTCTAAGTAGAACCCAGTTTTAGTTTGGTTAATTGCTTTCATTTTTTGTCCTCGTCTGTATGGTACAAAATTCCCGAGACCTAGAGCTACAGAGTTTCTTTTGGGAAATATCTTTCGGGTCGCTTACTGCTTTTGGATGACAGCTGATTTTCGGAATTGGTGAATGTACTTGAACATTTGCTGTTAGTCTTGATTTTTTTCGCGTAATTTGTTGTCAAGGTTTTTGTTGACTTTGGAATATCGCAGCTGCGATGTTCTCCGAAACCTCCAAACATTACATTCTTTTTAGTCTTGGAGTCAGCGCATCCTTCTGGGATGTAGGTCAGTGCATACTACCTGGAGTTAGGTCAGTGCATACTTCTGGGTTATAGGTCAGTGCATCTTACTGGGATGTAAACCAGTGCATTTTCTAAAGTGTAGCTTACGTTTTTGAAAATGGTGTCAGTGTGAACTTTTGTTTGATGTTTATTGTTTCAGCATGTTAACTTTCAACTTACAAAGAATGTCCCAAAACCTCTTGACCACCACGATCCGTCACTATCTGCGTACATTGTATGGGATTATCTTCCTTTGATTTCTTACCAAAGCGGAAAATAAATAAATAAATAAAACAATGTGTCTGCGAATCTTTTTTTAAAGGTTAATAAAAATTCTAGACGAGCTCAGCCAGATAATAGCAGTATTTCTTCATCTTATTCACTTTCATCACAACGTCAGATTGACTCAATTGGTCCATATGTCGACCAGTGATATCACTTCTGACACCAAATGTACTCACAGTCTAGCGTCTTCTCTCACTGAACAGTCTCCCGTGTCATTGCTCATAACAACAGATTGTCCTGCATGAGTCGGTTGGCATGGGGAGAACAGGAAAAAAAGGGAGAGAATATTTGTGACAAAAAGAAAAAAAAATTGTAATAAAAATATATTTAAAATAGAAAAAAAAAGAAAAGAATTTCTACTGAGTTGTCTTCCCCTGGCATTGACTTTGTAGCTTCCTGAAAGTGCCAACTCGGGCGAGAGAGTTATTGAAAAAAATTGTCACTCGGGGATAATAAACTATGGCTACAATAGAATATAAAAAAGGGGGTAGGGCGAGAATGTGGGGAGGGGGGGGCAGACGCATCTTTCACTGTGGGAGAACACTGATGGGGATTAGGGTCGTGACGAGCCCCCATGACCGGCCAATTTAATACTAATTTACTCTGCCGTTCATCCGGATCTACGTATTGTATCCGTTCCGTCGGAGTTATGGCTGCAGCCGGTAAAATGGAGCTGCTGGTGATATGAAGTTGTGTGTGTGTGTGTGTGGAGCCAATAGTAAAGAGCGATTGAAGGGTAGGGAGATAGAGAGGGAGATAGAGAGGGAGATAGAGAGGGAGATAGAGAGGATGAGAGGGAAAAAAAGCGTATTTGCTATTCAAAACACTTCGAGTGAATTTCGAAAGATGGGAAGTCAGATCGTAAAATTAAGATTGGGGAAGGGGAAAGCTAGAGAATGCTAGAATCAAGCAAGTGGTAAAAGGGGGGTGGTGTGAGTGAGGGGAAGGTGCGTCATAATTCGCCCTAGCTTCTGTAAAGGACGAGTCTCGCCGTTGAATAGATTATCGGGATTAAATAAAAGAGATATAAAGAGACTCTAAGAAAGGGGATTGGAGAGTATTCTTCCTCGGTGAAATTACATATCAAATGACGAGATAGACAGCACATACAAAACAGTAACCAGGCGAAAATTACGAAAAAAAAAAAAAAAAAAAGAAAGATTTGTGGGATAAAAAAGAGGAAGCCACTGAATAGACCATTTGTGAAGAGATCAAACCTGAATAGAACATTTGTGAAGAGATCAAACCTGAATAGAACATTCTGTCACGGATTGAACTATTTTTTTAATGCATCTTTTTATTTTTCTTTCTATGATGGCAATTTGTTTATCCCATTTGGAAGACTTCGGAAAGTGGATTTCGTCCCATTCAATAGTTTGTCTAAATCTATCAAGAAGCAGGATAGTTGGAATACAAATTGAAAATCCAATATTTAGAATAGAGTGCAATGGATATAAGAACTCGGATCAATTCTATGATATTTTCTAAGTAGGACATTTTCTATGACATACTCTATGACATGTATTATGACATGTATTAATCATAGAGAATGAAAAAGTTTAGGAAAAAAAACCCTTAGAAATATTTTTATTTTCACGGGTTTTTCTGTGACTGTGTCTGACAAATCCTGGACTTAATGTAGCCGAGAAACCCTAAGCAAGTTGTTGGGTTTAGCCTGCAAACCCTAAGCAACGTGGGGTTTAGCCAACAAACCATAAGCATCGTGTGGGGTGTGGACAACGGACCCTAAAAATTATATGTTTAACATACTTAGTAAGCATAGAAACATTGCATGCTATCGTGGCCTGAGAACAATCATTATCAATTTGCAATAGTCGACGGGTGAACACTTCCAGAAAGACACAGTTATATATACAGAGAAAATTACTTGTTCTCCCCCCCCCCCCTTTTTTTTTATTTTCTGAGCCGCGCTCTCTGTCGCCGCGAATGTTACGTGGGGTATTTCTAGTTCGACTTGTAGAAACAAAAGAGTTATCTTTCCATGACTTTTTCATTGAGGGTTAGAGAGTCGGCGTGCGTGCGTGGTGTACCGCATGGTTGGGCGACGTAGAGAATGTTATATACAGATTATTTATAATACATATTTTAATTAAACGTTATTAAAATGTCGTCTGCCGTACCCACCCCCGCGCTCATCTGACTCGGTGACATTCACTGAACGAGTATTTCGTGACTCTACACCGTCCAGGCCAATCAAAGATATCACACTACTTTAATTAGACTTTGGGAGAGGTCCGTGGACTCTTTTCGCCAAGTGTCCGAAGAGGTGACTCCTTGCAGGGGGGAATAATCTGATAAAGCTCCGACCTGGGCCTATCACATTATTAGTCAAAGTTAATATTGCCAAGGAGATGGCACGGGGTATTTGCAAGTGTGGACCTTATTTTTACATGCTCATTTTTCCTGTACAAGAAAACCTGGACAATTTTACGATGTGCCAGATTTATCAACAGTTGTTAAACAAAGCGACACTATCTATCTATCTATCTATCTATCTATCTATCTATCTATCTATCTATCTATCTATCTATCTATCTATCTATCTATCTATCTATCTATTTGTCTGTCTGTCTGTCTGTCTATATATCTGTCTGTCCGTCCGTCTGTCTGTGCGCCCTTCCATCTGTCTGTCTATCTATCTATCTATCTATCTATCTATCTATCTATCTATTTAATTTCTTTTTTTCTTTATGTCGTGTTGTTTGTCTTATTATTATTTTCCTTGAAGAAAGAAAATTAAACAAAAAAAGAAGGCTCCAAAATTATTTTTTTTTAAACTCACATTTGCCAGTATTTTTTGTTTAGGACGAACTGTCAACCTTTTAAGAAGAGCAATTAAAACTATCCTCCATATCTCTGATTGTCACCGTCTCTATCCTCCGGTCTCCAGTGTAACCGTTCAGTAACCTTTCAACGCGTTAAACTCGTAAGCCGGGAACGTGCACAACAAAAACGTTTTCCAGGCAATTAATATCTCATCAGTCTTGGCATGAAATGCCAACTCGTCCCTGGCCAGTTTTAAACATGGCAGCGTCTAATAACCTCGTAACCTTGACTCCCCCGCCCCCTTCCGCAATATTCCTTTATTGCCAAGTCAGCGCCCCCCCCCCTACACACACACACATGCTCACACAGCGATTGAAAATAAAATAATTAGAATATTTTAAAGGAAGCTTCTAATTATTATACGGCATTCTCGCTCTATAGAGCATAGGAGACTGACATTTATGACGAACATTCTTGATACTATTATATTAGTATAAATTCTCAATATTTGTATATAAATCTACAAATTTTTAACAGTTCCTAAAAAAAAAGGAAGAAAGGGAGGTAACAACATTTCAAATTAGAGCACCACTGATCTTATTATTATTATCGACTCATCCTGCACCCTCTCCATAGCGATGTCTTGATTGGGTTTCGAATCATCAACAAGTGATATATCTGGATTAAATTACTCTTGCCTTGACAGTAAAAGTTTGACATTTAAAAAAATCTAGATCCGAGATTAAAATGACTTATTAAATTTAAAAAATGGATTTAATGTTAAGAACTATTCCTTGATACAAACTCTGAAAGTATTTATTGAATTTTAGATCTGAATTGCTATATGTATTACAATCGCAAACTATTAGGGTGTTACAAAGATATATGGTTTATACACAATTAAGATTGTTAGTTAATGTGTGCCACAATCTACAATGGCACAGAATAGAAAAAAATCTTTTGTTTTATTGTTTTCTAATATGTTATTTAATTGTATGAATATTAAAGAGATTTTTTTAAAGAGAGATTAATGAAAGTGAATAAAGAAAGAATACAGAGAAGTATCCAGAACACTATTAATTGAAAAATTATTACTTCCCTTTTGGTTTCATCAGCACATGGACAAATGAAAGAAAGGGAGAGAACTAAAAAAAAAACCTGCGCTTTTTATGTGTGTGTGTGTGTGTGCTGTTGGGTCTTCATGAAGTTTCATTGTCCATCGGAGTCAGATCAACACGGGGGGGGGGGGGGGGACCTCTCTGTTACCCTCCTTATCACTTCCGCTGTTGGTCATTCGTACAACTCTTGGAAACACTACAGCAGCTTTTTTTCCCCCTTCTTCTTTAAGAACTGACCACCCTTCGCACGACCCGACGTTGGACGCGCGACCTAACGACCCCCACTCCCTTACAAAACTCCCCCGCCCCCCTCTCCCCCGCTTAACTCGACAACTGGCATGCATGTCCTGACAATTGCAGGGTTCAGACTGCAGACTGCTCCAAATCCATTATTTATTTTTTTTTTAAAGAGGGGGGGGGGGTTTACGTTTTCACAATTACCAAATGTCCGAATGTCCAATTGCTGATGAGTGACCAAAGTTTACCGTAAAACTTAGACTAAAATGAGAAAGAAAGACACTATAAGAATGGAGAAAGAAAACGCATAGCAAACTTTATAATAGAATAAGCATGCCTATTGAGGTAACTCTGTTGGACCAAGTTAGAACAAAGGACGTTTGGGCCACGATGTCTTCATCAGCTACACAACAAACAAAAAAGACAAACAATTAACATACATACCTATATTACCTACATGCATGTTTATAGTATTTTCCATACAGTTGTTCACCCTTGCTGGCAGTAAATCTTTGTTATCAAAGTTTATAATATACTCCATACTGTTGAAGTTATAGAAATAAAACGACTTGTAAGTAAGACACTTGCTTCAAGCCTTTATTGTTCTATCTTGTACTTACCAGAATTGGTTTGTTCTAGAAATACAAACAGACAATTAGCCAGTGGTTCTCAAACTTTTTTTTTATTAACGGAACACTACGCTCAATCTGAGTATTTAGCGGAACACTTTGCTTATTTTTTTTAGAGAGGTTTATTCACGTGGCGGCCTACTAGTTAATTATTCCAGAAGCTTGTGAAACACGTATTTAGGCCTCGCGGGACACTGGCGTTCCGCGGAATCCAGTTTGGGAATCACTGGTCTAAGTACATAATTTCGAATGCATTCGTGGCAACAAACCGCTTAGGTCATTAGCAAGGGAGCTTGTTTTCGAATCCATTAACACGGAATCAACCTTTTCTCATATATCACCCCCCCCCCTCCAAAAAAAAAAAAACAACTAAAAAATATTGTTTAAAAAAAAAAACAAAGCTTATATTGAGTGAATGAATTGCACCGTTCAATCGCTGTCAAATCGCTCAATACTGCAAGGCTTACCTCCGCTTTTAGAAAAATATATAGAAAAAAAAATTAATTACCACTAATTGACTAATTGATTTTTTTTTATGGAATTGCGTGTTTCAGCTTGATCTAATTATAGGCTGTGGGATAGAAAATAAAAGTGTAAAAGAATCCACCCAGACAGACAGACGGACGGAGTGATTTGACATAAACATTTCAATAAATAGATTAGAAAACAAAACTTAAACAAAAAAAAAACAGCGCTGATCTTTAAAAAGCATGCACTTTTTTAAATACTAAATAGGAAAAATACAATTTGGAAGGAACAGAGGGTTTACGGTAAGCCGTGTCCCGAAGCGATCCTCCCTCGCCTCTGACCTCTGAGACCATCACACATTTTTTTTTGTGTGTTCTAAAAGAGGTCTTGAGCTATCCTCCATCATCCTCTCTCATCCTGTCTTTTCCCCCATTGTCCGATCTGATTTCGACATCGCCACTTCGCCTTTGTCAAAGCGTTCCTCAGTCGTCCCGCGGTCATAGCAAATTTTTTTTTTTTCGGGTGATTGGGGGGGGGGGGGTGTTTTGTCTTTGGTTTCATGCCCATGTCTATGAGTGTGTGTGTGTTTTCTTCTTCGCCCCACCCTCTCTCCTCCCCACTGAAGACTTTAGACAGTGAGTGGTTTAAGATGGTGTCAGGGAAGGTTATCCCCCTCCTCCTGAAAGAAGAAGTGACGATGTCGTCTGCTCTGCACTCTTCCCATGCCGCTTTGCGCTAATTATTCACGGAGAGACAAAAAAAGGGGAAATAATGTAAATGACATTTTGTACCCCTCCATCTTCCCCCCCCCCCTAAATCTCCTGGAAGCATCTTGTCATAATCCCCACCCCCTTGCCCTCCCCTTTTCACCAATTAGCCTCAAGGAAACGTCGAACTTGAGCCTTGTCCAGGTTGACCGCAAAGAGACATTTTTTAGAACATTTTCTCATGACCTGTCATAGACATAACCATCATTTGGAAACAGCGTACAGGTCAACAAGATTCCGAATTAACAACATATGACCTGGAATCGTTTATGAAAAAATCAAAATATTTAATTGTGGTAATTACATATTAAACGTTTGGTCGAAAACTACGTTAGTCGAAAACTACGTTAGTCGAAAACTACGTTAGTCGAAAACTAGTCTATCTTTTAAAATGCCGCACGTGCGATGGTTGAGTTCGATTTTTAATTTTCGGGATCTTTAGGGCGCCTCCGGGTCCACCCAGCTCTAATGGGTACCTAACATTAGTAGAGGAGAAGTAAAGGCGGTTGGTCATTGTGTTGGTCACATGACATCCTCATTAACCTTGAGCCACAGAAACAGATGACCTTTACATCGTCTGCTCTATTGATCGCAGGTCTGAGATGGGAACTTTACTTTTTTTTTTTAAGTCAAAAATTATTATTTTTTATAGCTATACTTGTTAATAAGAGACTTTAAGTCATCGGTTTTCCCTGTCTGATTCAATCAACCCGTTCTGTGCTCTAATAGCACTAAGGAGGAAGAAGCACTTGTACGACTTTGTCCTAGCATATTAGACCTCGTGCTAGAAATGAATTGTTATTTCATAGAATAGCATTGCGTCATAATATCATTTAATGCTGGCCATGGGAACTATTGCGCTCATTTCCGGAATCGAAGACAATGCCCATGTTTAGACAAATTGTCGAGAAATCTAATTTCTGAAAATTGGAAAACCCCAATTAACTTTGTCATGTAGTTTTAGAACCACTGTTTGCGTTCCCCCTTTTTTTCTTTTTTAGTGCATACGATTTCTATTTTGTTATTAACAAAAAAAGTATTTATATAACGAATTCTTCGTAATGAAATAGTAATCAGACACTTTAGCGTCCTCATCTTTCACATTTATTTAAACTCTGGTCTCTATGCTGCCCCACCCCCCTTTTAGCAACCGCGCCTCCCCCCCCCCTTACACCTTCACATTTCAACCCCGAGCTCACCCAGAGACATCTAATCAAGAATTTAATCACTGCGTCCACTTTGACCCGATCGGATCCAATGGATATCCCCTTTGGATGGGTCAGTTTACCCTTTGCGGTCAATGGTCAATCCTTTATTTTTTTTTAAAGTTTTTTTTCGTTCCGAATGTCTGGACAGATGCAGGACAAGTGAGACGGGGAGGAGGGGGGGGGATGATTTAGGGGAGAAAAAAAGAGTGATCCCTAAAAACTATTTTCCTCATGGGTGATCTATTTGTGATGACTTAAATATCTTTTGTTTTTAGATGTTTCTTCAGAATTGAAAATTGTAATTACATCCTAGACAGGGGATGTCGGCGGGCGGGTTCGAACCTGGGACCACCAAGACAAAGACTCCAAGTACCATCAAGACAAGGCAGCCACCCATTAGTCATACTTGCCTGGGAAACGTCTCTCTCTCGTTTCAAGAAGTTATACATAAGACAGTCGTAGAAAATGTCTAATCGGAATTTTCGATCAAACATAAAGATAATAATAATAATAAATTAATTAATTAAACAATCAGGGGGATCCAAAGGGGCTTAGTTTTACGGGAGCATAAAAGGGGCAATAAACAAAGGAAAAACAAAGTGAAACTAAGTTTATTGTTTTCTGTTGCTCTCCCCTTCTGGATCCACCTGGAACAGTCAACAACTTAAGTATATGTATATTCGAGTCACCAAAGTAGCTAATAAAATTGTGTAGTAGTTGTTTTTCTGTTGACTTAAATTTTACAGTGCATTGATTTACAAGGCGAATTGTAATCAGACATTCTGCTTAGTATCAGCAATATCGGCTGTACATTTTTGTTTACTAGCTACATTTATGTACTAAAAGTAATATATATATATATATATATATATATATATATATATATATATATATATATATATATATATATATATATATATATATATATATATTCTTATAAGCGAAAACAAGAGAGAGAGAGAGAGAAAGAAAGACAGATTTGGGGGGGGGGGGGATAGCGAAGTTCTATGTAAACTTAAGTTCAATCACTAAATATGACTTTAGTACTATAGGTCTGCTATCACGGTGCCGAACCCCAACCGTCTCCACCCACCTCGTATATTTCTCTCCACCCACTCCCTTCCTCCAATCAAGCAGCAAGTCTTGTCACTGGCGGTGTCATTGATGTTTGTGTTGTCGGCGCGGGGTGCCATTCACGCCAATGTCAGTGGCACTTTTCTCCCCAGTAAAACCGGTTATTGTCCTTGTTGTGATGTCACTGTCATTGACAGGTGTCATTCTGTCGTTGTCCTTATTGAGTCCCTCCCTCCGTCGTCCATCACTTCCCCTCCCCCCTCCCCCCCCGGGCCTTAGAGCTAGTGACTTTGACAACAAATATCTCGTTGCGTCCATCTATTTAACTCTTATCTCTCTCTCTTATACTTTCTCTTTAATTCTTTCTCTTTTTCTCTTTTCTCAACTCTTTATATCTTTCTTCGTCTCTTTTCATTCTCTTCTCGATTTTTTCTATTTCTATTTCTATCTTCACTACTTTATCTCTCACTCAATTTATAACTCTTTCTCTATCTTTTTTTCTTTCTTTTTTTAAATCTTTTCTGTTCTCTTCACAATTTGTCTAGTTCTCTCGATTTCTCTTTATTTTTCTCTTTTACTTCATTTTCTAAACATTTAAGTCTTTTCCCTTCTCTTCCACATTCTTTACATCTTTACATGTTACTATATCTCCTTTAAAATATAATCAACCAATACACACAGGCACTAAAGCACTCGAGCACCCATTCACATACTCATCCCCCACATATGTCTTAAGCGTTTAGTTTCTGTGACCAGGTCTACAGCAAAAGTGAGATGGCTGAACAGATTACGAAGGAATGCTTTATGGTGATTTGCTTTGAAAGACAGTTGTTTTAAGAGCGAGTACTAGGTACCGTTTTTTTTTTACGATGACTATTTCACTATGACTATTTCACGCTCACGATATACTAATTCTCCGGCCGGATCTCCGACCGGATCTCCGTGGACGTGAGCTACGTCACGACTCCGGCAGATGTGATGCTAATAAAATATCTCTCAAGACCTACTCATCATCTTCACTCCATGATCAGCTGTCACTGTCCTCCAGGGGCGTATCCAATCACAATGGACAATGATCATGAACTGGGGAAGCACTTACTTGCTTCTAAAAATAAGATTTTTTTTTTTTTACAAACTCTGTGCTCCACATTTTCATCATTGAAACACACACCCACAGACAAACAATTATAAACACATTTACAAGCACATACAAACTTTCACACAACATACTACCAATTCCCTTTTCTGTTTGAAATGCCACATCTATTACGTGTAAGCATAGATATTAAGTACATTTCCCAGCTACTTTAACACGTTTTCATTAAATACATAATTATAATTCTATTGAAATAAAAATAAAATATGGATGATCTTGACAGTCAAACAACACCAACAACCAAAAACAGCAACACGTATTCATATTAATAAGCATATAAACCAGCCACATGACGGAGCACCAGCTAATACATTGACCTGGCTGAGCACACATAATTAGACGGGACCGGTCCACGGCGTGAGCGGTGTCGATTGATCACTGACCTAATCATCAGCGGACATCGAGGCAATGACTTTGTAATGTCGGTCGCGTCTCACCGCGAGTGTTAGCAGGATAGGGTTTCAGTGTGTACACCCTTCCCCCCCCCTCCCCTCGTTGTGTAACATCTTACGCCTCTGATACCTGCAACATACAAACTATGGGAATCTTGACACCTGCTCCACCTCCCCCCTTTTCCGCTCTTCTTTATTACTTTTTTTTCTCTCTATAGTCTTGTCGTTGATTAACTCTCTTCCCCTCTCTCTCCTCGATCTACAACGAATCCCCCCCCCTTTTTTTTTTTCAAATCCTTATTCTTTTGTTTCAGGTCTGTGTTTTGTCTAAGTTGACCCATGCGTGTGAACGTTGACTGGTGTCTCTGCCATCATTGGGGGGGGGGGGAGGGGGTTGATCTGGTGGGATCATTTAGTTGGGGTGGTTGAGGTAAAAGAACGGTGTATGTGTGTGTGTCGGGGATACATTTTTTTTTCTCCGAGTTGACTTTTTATGTTTGCATTATATGACAACAGTATCACGTGACTCTGCAGTGGTCGTAAAGTCAAAATATCTAACCATCAGAGGTGGCTCTTTGTTCTTGGCTGGTGGTGAGTGGGGACACGTGAGACATCTTCTTGCTTATCACGCACTCTCACACAGGAACATGGGCAGCGAGATTTTCAGTTGAAGAATGCCAGAAGTGGAAACGTGACAATTCATTTCTATATATTTTTGACAGTCTAATAATGTTTAAGAGTTCATTAATTAAAATTGGATTTAAAAAAAAAGAATTTTGGTGATATTTTTATTAAATATTGCATCATATAGAAATTAACGACTATAATGAAATTTGTACTGAGTATTGCATCATATAGAAATTAACGACTCGTCTCTTGTGACTTTATCGCAGAAACTAGCAAAGATAAGTGGTGGCTGCTTTGCGAAGATTTATAATTTGTAAGTAATTGATGAACCCCTCCTTTACCCTCCCTATCATAGGATCTTTTTTCTTAAAAAAAAAAAAATTGCATTAGTACTCTTCCGCCCAGCATGTCTAGCCCCCCACGGGACGCCACCATTTGCTCGTCTCACAGATATTATATTTCCGTGGTGTCGTGAAGCATGCAGAAATCCACCTCAGGGATTAGCCGCCATCGGCGTGACTTCATTTCTTATACGTAGCATGGCTCCCTCCTTTTTTTATGTCCGTACCTTTAAACCTACTGCTATTAGCTTTTGTCAGGGGAGGAAGAGAGGGGGGGGGGTGTTGATGCGTGGGGTGCGTGCGAGCTCACTTTGCCACCTGCGTCGTTCCCTCACACCTCCAGACATTGTTGTTTGATCAGAGTGTTGGAGATTATGTCTTATGTAGGCTGTTGGAAACAAACAGGTATAATCTGCCACTTGCGAACCCCTGCAAATGAAGGGCCTAATTGGCCTGCTCTTCGTAAGATGCAAACTGTGAACTTAGACCAGTGGGTCTCCCAAGTGATACTAGAGCATGGAACGGGTTGCCTGAGTCAGACAGGAAAACCAATGACTTGGCAGAATTTAGGCCATTGATCAACATTGTGCAATTATGCATATTCAATTTTGATAATTAACGAATCAATCAAAAATTTATTAGTTTTTTTTTTAGTAATTAATTAATTTTGTTTTTCACAGAAAAAGGGAGTTAAACTTAGCAGTATTGAGGATATGGTTATGATTTTGTGCAGTTATTCCCCTTTAACAAGCTTTGTTTTTAATAAAGTATTTTGTATATTTTACTTGTTTATAACTGCATATATATATATATATATATATATATATATATATATATATATATATATATATATATATATATATATATATATATATATATATATATAAGCAATGGGGATTTTGAAAGTCCAAACGCTTAAAGTATTTTGTTTACACATAACAATGAGGCAGGGAGAGGTGACCAGGTACAGGAAGCAAGACGAGGATCTGGGTTTTAAAATGCCCATTGGCTTGAGAGATAGAGCCCTGGTGTTAACGGTCGTCTCACTGTGAGATAGAGACCTATCAACGGACTTAAATCAGGACCTTGGTAACCGGTGGGGTCGTCGCAGGTTGCTATGAGGTCATGAGAGAGGTGAAGCCCTCTCTGATATCCCTGGCGGGATAGTCTCCCATTGTGAAACGATAGCGCTGTACCAGTTGTCTCACCTTTAAGTGCAGATAACTCCCTGGCTGTTGGAACATGTGTGTGTGTGTGCGTCTTTGGTAGTGTCCACTGCACACCGAATCTCTCTTCCCCCCTCGCCTGCAGATTGTGTGTGTGTGTGTGTCTGTCCCGAATGACACAATGGTCACTGAAGACTACCCGCTTCAGTGGTCATTTCGTGATAATGACCGGTGATACATCATCATACTACAGGGGGCGATCACACGACCCCTGTCAATGCCCAACCCCTCTTCCCCCTTCCCCTCTTCGGCGTTTCCTTTCTCGTTTTCCATGACCTTATCAAGAGGTCAGAGTTGGGGTCATTTCAGTATCACACAATAACAGGTCTGAACGTCTTAGCATTCTATTGAAATACTAGATGTAGATCTAAGACATTCAGAACATTAATACTACACATATTGCTCTTCAATGTTTTACATTGCATATTAAATCTATCACAGTATTTACATATATGGGGGTGTGATGTCTAAGTGGTAAAGCGCTTGTCTTCCGGACCGAGAGGTCCCGGGTTCGAATCTCAACGAATACTTGGATTTGAATTTTGGGATTTTTATGAGTCCCCAGAGTGTACCCAACTATATTGGGTACCTGACTTTAGTTGGGCCGTTGTGCTGGTCACCTGACACCCTCTTTAATCCTCTGACATAGAAAATAGACGACCTTTACATCATCTACCTTATAGAGCGTAAGGTCATAGAACGGGTACGTTTCTCGACTTTAATTGGTCACAATAAGAAATAGCTGTACCATCATCGATTGCGTACTAGAAAATGTTAAGAATTACATTGCTTAAAGACAGGCATACATTATAAGATGGTATTGTGTAGCTGTTGGATGAGGATGGCGTGCTACCCTGCTATAAGATGGTATTGTGTAGCTGTTGGATGATGATGGCGTGCTACCCTGCTCTAAGATGGTATTGTGTAGCTGTTTTTTGTTTTGTAAAATGTTTTACATAATTCGGATGTTCCTTCAGAGTTGAAGATAGTTTACTTCCTAGTCCAAACCTCCCACAGGACGATGGGGGATGGGAGCGGGCAGGGTTTGAACCCTCGACCGTCGATAAATCCGAACGACAGTCCAGCGCGCAATCCGCACGACCAGGCAGCCATCCTGTTGGATGTTGATGGCGTGCTACCCTGCTCTAAGATGGTATTGTGTAGCTGTTGGATGAGGATGGCGTGCTACCCTGCTCTAAGATGGTATTGTGTAGCTGTTGGATGAGGATGGCGTGCTACCCTGCTCTAAGATGGTATTGTGTAGCTGTTGGATGAGGATGGCGTGCTACCCTGCTCTAAGATGGTATTGTGTAGCTTTTGGATGAGGATGGCGTGCTACCCTGCTCTAAGATGGTATTGTGTAGCTGTTGGATGAGGATGGCGTGCTACCTGCTCTAAGATGGTATTGTGTAGCTGTTGGATGAGGATGGCGTGCTACCCTGCTAATGGGTTTGTCTTTGAACTTCTCAAGAGATAAACGAGTGCAACAAAAGATTAGTAAAAAAAATAAATTTGCCAGGAATTGCAGAAAAGTGAGAAAACTAAAGAGAGAGACCAATAGAGGGAGAGTGGGGAGACACAGAGATAGAGAGAGAGAGAGAGTGAAAGTTAGTGAGGGAGAGAGAGAAACCAATACAGAAAGGAAAAGAGGGTTATGATTCTTTCAGTTATTTCTACAGTTGCCACCTTCCCATTGTCATTAGATTTGTTTTCTTATCTCTCTGGGTCTACAGCGTTATTTGACAAGCAGGGGGGCTAAAAAAAAAAGGGGGGGGAGGGGGAGAATGTTATAGAAAGAGACAGAGGACACTGACAGCACCCTAGTAGAGATAGCGATTGGGCTGCCAACTAAGCACCCTACCCTCCATTTTGTTTCCTCTCGGACTCTATCCCGTCTTGCAGCCAATCTAGCAGACTTAAGGCTATCTCTAGATCAAACGCTAGTGAAAACTGACTCTTCCATTTCACAGTTATCAAAATTTTTCCTTTTCACTTATTGTTATCTTTCCTTTTTTTTTTTTTTTTTTTAAATCAAGTCTTGTAGAAAAGCAAAAAGTAATCCATTGTAATTTATTTCATTGCCCACCCACCAACCGCATTATATTTTAAAATTATTTCAATAGTAATCGTTCAATATATTTAAAAAGTAAAATTGCGTGCGTGCGTGTGTGTGTGCAAAGTGGGGAGGAGATATGAGATTGTTTGTAAAGGGAGGGTATTTCGATTTAATAGCATGTGTAGGATTATCTTTCCCTGTCGTCAAGTGGCTTGTTACTGCCACTTGGTCGTTTCCTCAATAAAAAGTTATCTTCCCGTGCATTTAAAAAAAAAATCACCGTAACCAGATGTCTTCGCTTAGAATATATACTCTACTGCAGTCTACCGCAATACTGCAGTCTTGTTGTTCTTTTTTAAAAAATAAAAAAGCTTATCGCATATTATTAGAAAGCCATAATTTAGCTTCGCGTCTGACCTAGCTCAATACAACAACATCACGTGCCAAACCAAGGTAGTGACCAAATGTTTGCCTCGTAAATGATAATTCTTTAAAAAAATGCAAATTCCACTCCAACCTGCATTGTTGTCACTCTGAGAGAGTGTTTTATTTTAAAAATGCAATTTTTAACGACTTTTGAAAAGTTTTATAAATCATTAATAGTTATTGGTTGTGTACTTTTTCGGCGACAACAGTTCATCTAAATACAAATAGGCATATTGTTACTAACACAGATCAAAGAATTAGGCTTTATTGAAATATTGTAGTCATAAAGTCATATCGAAATGAGGAACTACCTAATAGGTGAGCACAAGGGCGTATGGATCATGGATGCAAAGATGCGCAGGTATAGGCCTAATGACCCATGGATGCATGGTCATAATGTATAGATCCTTGGTTGTTTTGACTAATTATTGTAAAAGACAAATGAAGTGACATTTTTGTATCTTCTAAATCAAAATACATATCAATGGACCCTTTACAGCACCAACACCCAAACTATAAAACGACACTATATTTATTTATTAAACTTTAAAAAAAAAAAAGTTGATTATTTCCCTTGCATGCCCTCTCACGATCATTTTAAATTTAAATTTTTATTGCTTAAGTCAAGATTTTTGCTTCGGGGAATTTAAAGAGGATATCAAGATGGCGGATGCATAGCAGACATTGACTGTCTATATATCTCTCAGTTAGACAGGAAATCTTCAGAAGACAAGTTCACAACTCGTGTTTACATTTGTAATAGGTTACGGTTTAAGACCAAAACATAGACACCAATTCTATCGCGCCTTTTATATACCAAACATTTATATCAGATACATCAGCATTCCAAATTGTAGTAAAACAGCTTGGTTATTTAATCCTTTATTAGTCTTTCAAATCCTAAAAGTACGTTATACCACACCCTATAGGTGGTAAACTAAAAGAAAAGAACACCTCAAACACATAGGCCTACAAAAACACATATACAACGTTAAATCAATGTTACCTAACAGTAAATCGGACTAAAGTTTAATTTTTTTTTCGAGACATTGATAAGTCCAAAATAAATGGGGCTGGTCCAAAGGAAAGTCTTGAACTAGAAGTAAATATTGTCCTTTCAATTTCTCACTGTGCCTAAGAAAAAAGTGTTAAGATAAAGCTATAGTTAGCAAGCTTCTCTGTTCCCTGAGCTGCTAGAGATCCATCACGGCTCGACATCCGTCACATTTTTTCTAACCCCTCAAGTGTGCCAAAGGTATGATAGATGTCAGCTCTGGACGAGCCTCTGGGATCTATTAAAATAACTTGGTTACCCAGGCGTGGCGGTGATACCTAGCTATCTACGCCATTGTCAGACAAGACAATGGGCCCGGACAAAAAAAAAACAACAAAGTTCCCGACAATAGTTCCTGAATAGAGACGTGACTTGTTAAAGACGTGGACGAGAACTTCGCAATGACTGACAAGAGAAAGTGAAAGAGAGATGTAGAAGGGAAGAGGGCGAGGCTTTTATCTGGCCACTTTGGAAATGTCTTTATTTAAACTGCGTGCTAAATCAAACACTATCACCCCGATTTTACACGCATTAAAAAGCAGTTATACAGAGAAAATGAGGCGATAACATGACAAATGGCATTGTCCTAGTGGTGTCATACAGCGTGCGCATTGCTCGAGTTGAAATGCTGGGGAGTTGACAGTTCGATGTGTGGAGTATGATGTTAAATAAAGATTGGGGGGGGGGGGACAAGGGAGGAGTAGATAGAGACGAAAGATAAAGAGCAACGTTCGACGGTTCAAAGCCATCAAGAAACTTTGGGCTCGACAGTACTGTCTGAATTCTAAACTGCGTTTTAGAAAAATATAAACTGCCTTAAAGACAATGTCAATTATCCTAAAGTGAGTGCCTATTATCTTAGATGAAGAGTCAATATTCTTAGACTGCCTGCCTTCTGTACCTGCTTAAAGCGTGGCCTTTGTGTCTCTGTTGAATATATCTCTTCAAAAAAAAAATCTTAGTGTTGAAATGTAAAAGTACCATGTGATCGTCACACATTATTTCATCGCATGTGCTTGTGGTCTCATCTGGGGTCACCAACCAGCTTCCTCCAGGCGTCTCGGTTCTGGGCGAGTCTCTGCGACATTCCCCACGTCTTGCCCATCCACCTGCTTCCAAATCTCGGTGCAGTGGTGTTCATGTGAGGGATTTTCGTGTGATGCATGCGTGCGAAGGGTGTTGCCCATCCATCGCTAGAGCCTCTGAAGGATATCTTCTTCAATGGGCTGCTTCTTTGTCCATTGCCACAGTTCCTCTTTGGAGATATTGTCTGGACACCGGATCATAAGAATCTTCCTGGAGGCAGGTGTGGATGAATACCTGTAATATTTTCACGGTGGTGACGGTGATTCTCCAGGTCTTTGCTTAAGAAACAATCATCTCAAAGGACTTCGAGTTTTTCTCTGGGGCAGTTAACATTGTTCATAAGACATGCTTGAATTTATCATTCCTTCTAATACTTGATGATTTTCGGAGCATATCGGTAGGTTCTAGGTTGTCTCCACAGAGATGGCTCCTCGATGATATCCTAATAATTAATACTTTTTCCAAGGACATGATACTCTTCCCTTTAGTTTCCCTGTGTCTGGTGTTCACTTTATTTCATTAGTTTCATGTCTTGTCTTCCCCCCCCCCTCTCTGTCCGACCCAACTCGCAAACGTCACGCTTTTTTTTCTCTCTCTCTCTCTCTTCCCTTGTCTGTCGTTGAAGTAGAAAGATCATTTCCTGTCTCCATAAGTCACATGATTGTCCCGCCAGTAAATCAAGCCAGGCAGATAAGGTTTATTGGATGCCGTCTGAAATGAAGATTTATTGCCGAGAACAATATGTATATCCCAACATGTATCTAGAGAACAGGTCATTCAAGGCCCCCCTTTTTTTTTTATTCCTCTATTGTTTAATGATCCTATCTTTGTGTCTTATAGACTTTGCGTGTTGCTAATAGCGTATGGAGGTAATAGGCATGACAGTAAATGCTATCTCTTTTGTCTAGAGTAACGACAATACTGTACTAAGCTTGTAATCTTCGGCAATAAAGTCTTGTTTCGTGTTACAAGTTAAGGAAATGTTTTAATGGATACCCTCTCAATGCAACATAACACACAATATATATAAAAGCAATGTTCAAAAGACATTTTCATAACAAAATCATTTTGAAGACAAGACAAAATAAAGAATTTCAAAGAAGCTAAAATGTATCTTCAATGCTGCTAACTTTAAAAAAAATGCACAGTTATTGAATTAGATACAATATGAGATACAATAAAATAGGTCATATAACTTTGTATAACTTTTAAAATATATCAGTTAATTTTGCTACTTAAGCACATAAAAACTAGATATAAGACTGGTCAATAATATATTTCGTACTAGATATCATTATAAACAGGATTAGCTTTTAATATGTTTAGATGTACAAGAGGCATGGGGATGATATTGCCTTAAGTCCAACTCATCTTAATGAAGCCAAGCAAACGTTGGCCTTAAGATGCTTCTATTGTTTCATTCATTAGTAACGACCTGGCGTCAGAGAGTAGTACAAATACCAGACAGCGGAATAAATCAACACGGCACCGTGCCATCATCGCTGCGCAAAATCATGCGCATTAAACAGGAAGTAGCCAAGAACGGTCTGGGATGCTTTCCTCCCCCATAAAAAAAAATAACTTCCTCTATTTGATGCTCGCAAACGGGTAGAAAAGAGGGGGGGGGGGGGCGATGGATCCTTTGATTGCGACTCATCTAAGATGAGCAGTATCTAGCCTGTCTATGTTGTTTTCCCTAGAAATGAGTTTTGTGGAAAGAGAGAATCAGAGTTTTTTTTGTTTGTTTTTTTTCGAAGCAACTAAAAATACGCAATCGAGAAATTACTGAAAGTTAAACCAGTAGTTTACGACCTTTAACGACCATCTAAATATAGTACACATGTTTTAGTGGTACAAACACCCAATGGCATTGTCATTGTCACCCAATGACATTGTCATGCCTGATGACGGTTTCATTATGTGGGCTGATGTTTCAAGGGGCTTGATAGCACCGCTTTAAAGGCCGGATATGTCCCGCGTTCCGTGGTTCGGGATCACTGGGCTAGACTAATTGAAATTTACTTGAAACTTAAGCGTTAATAAAAAAAACAAAAACATGACATGTTTTGTCCCTTTCCTGCAACCAAAAAACGGCTTTAAGTACTTTCTTCACCAGTAGTTTTAACTCACACCCAAGACCCTTGTATTCACCAAATGCTCCCGAACTCTACTAACCTGATATGTGTCCCTATTATCCCTATCTTGGCTCCTTAAAGACAGCTTTGAATACCTGTATTGATCCCTTGGGTGTTACCGACTTTTAGTCTATTCCATTTTATCAGACGACAGGGGCACGTCATTTCCTGTAATATCCACACAAACTTAATCGCGTAATCTCAACGAGATTTCCAATGGAAGAAAAAATCAAGGAGTTTTTCAGTGTCTTTTTGTAAAATTTCGACATTCTTTAATATATATATATATATATATATATGCTGCAACAGTATTGCGAAAATCGACTTGCTATGTCCGAAATAATTATTTTAACAAAAGTCTACTCAGTCGAAAGGTACAAGATCTTGATGTTTGTTTGTAAAATGTTTTACATGTTTCGGATGTTCCTTCAGAGTTGAAGATAGTTTACTTCCTAGTCCAAACCTCCCGCTGGATGACGGGGGATGGGAGCGGGTAGGGTTTGAACCCTCGACCGTCGATAAATCCGAACGACAGTCCAGCGCGCAAACCGCACGACCAGGCAGCCATCCTGCAGGGTATGCTCAACGACATCGTGGAAATAACTCTTCACTCATAAATCTGGTCTCACCTATCCCTTAGTCTGTTGGACCGTTGGGGCACCACGCAAGATTTGTCGACCGTCTTGCTCTATTCCTCTCCGTCTTTTGCCTTGGATAGAATCTCTTTCAATAGCAGCTCCACCCATTCTCTTATGTTGTCTTCCCATCGCTATTTTTTTGTGTCTGCCTCTTCTTCTTTTTCCTGGTACTGTTCTTTGAAGGAAAGTCTTTGCCAGCCCAGAGGACTTTGTGATATGGCAATATAGTTTTAGTTAGCGTGTTTTTTTTTAGTCAGCAGATCATCTTGGGTCCAAAACTATAATAGCTTCAGTTTATCATGGATAAGCTATGAACCATCCAACTATCCTAGTTTCAACTCAATAAAAAGCGTCTCCTTCTGAACAGTGAAGAATCTATTTATCTCTTGTGGAGCCTTTATAGAACTAGAACATTAAAAGTAGAACCTTTATATCTATCTAGAAATATTTCGCTCTTTTCCTGAGTTTTGATGTACATAATTTTTTTTTGAGTTCCACGAAGATTTATTTCGGTATGCTTGTTAATACCTTTGTTTACGATTGAATTTCTCGGCGGTCTGTGTCATTTCTAGCATGGACATTTTTTGTTTTCTAATCGAGAAGTTTTGTACGTAGTGTGACCAAAAAAAAAACTTTTTTCTTCCAATATCGGGACTATAGGGAGTCATTTATCAAACTCTTCCCCACGTATATCTCTTTCAAATGTCAATACAACCCCAAGGGAAGGGAAAAAAGGGGGGGGGCATGCAATAAAAAACATGGAATCAAAAGTTTAATGAAGACGAAATTCAATGGGATAGATCCAATTTCTTATAGGGCTGTGGTCCCTTTGCACTTATCTGTCCGCGTGTGTGTCTGTGTGTTTGTCTTTCTTTCAGAGGTAGAATCAGGACTCACAAGGACTATCATTCTTATCAGCTAACAGAGTATTCCCCCCCCACCCCCCTTTTTATGGGACTTTGGAGAGTTTGGCGGGTGCAGGGATGAGAGAGAGAACGGTGGGGGAGGGGGGGGGGGGTCGGGAGCAATAAGACGCGTAAGAAGAAAACAAAATGGCTGCGTGATTCGTTTTGGTCTGTCGCCAAACAATGTTCACCCTGAAACCTCCGTGCGCGTCTCTATCTCTCGACTTTCTCTGTGTCAACACCAGGACTAGTGAAGAATATGAGTTTGCCGAGCTCTCGAAGACAATCTTACGGCCCATCAGCGCGCCCCCCCTCCTCACCCCTTCTTTTAAAACCATTTAAACTCCCTTCCCCCTTTCTTTTATTAGTGGGGGGGGGGGTTGCTGATCACCTCCCTCGTGGACACCTTTCCCACCCTTCACACACGCCTCTGAAAGACAACCCCCCCCTTTCGGTATGTATCTTCAAATGTCCCCCCCCCCCAACTACTATCAAGCCCCCCCCCCTCCCAACCAAAGAAGACAGACATAGGGTGGGGGGGGGGGATAGATTGATCATAGCATGGATTTTTATCAGAGCCGCGACTAGAACACACCTGAGTGACAGGAAGAGGAAAAACAATACCATGTCTTCATTTCTGTTATTGTCAGAGGGAATCCATTTCTCATTGTATCTCCCGATGTCTCTGGAACATTCTCTCTAGGTAGCGGACAACACGCAAATTTGTTTACACATTTATGTATACACCTTCATTGTATTCCTAGTGCTTAGAATTGAGACCTTCTGTTCGTACGTAAAGGTAAGAACCATAACTGTGTTCAGGAAGACATACACATTATGTAAGATTTTTTTATACCATTCGTTATGAAGTATGAACTTAATGAAGTCTTATTGCTATAAGAACAGGTGGATTTTTGTTTCTTAATACATGTGGCAGAACAATCGAATTCTGGCTATGTTAATTGGGTATTTAGATCGCATCTATTTCCTATATTATGTGTTCATATACCCCTATATAATAAAATTTAATTGAACTAATACTGTTTATGATGTTGTTATTACGAGGTATACTGTAGAGGAGATGCTATTATCAGTCTTCGTAATTGTTATCATAGCCCACGGATGTCAACCTGGTCGTATGTTAGGCTCCTCATGCTGTCGTAGCCATGGTCCCGAGTTTAAACCCCATACCACAGTGCCATCCCCTGCTTGGGATGCTTGGAATAGCTCACAATGACCTTCATTACTTAAAAAAAAAAGTCCAAAACTTATTAAACAAACGAAAACGTTACTTTCAATTTAACTGTTTCATATCATTCTCATACTGTACATTTTTTTCTATAAAAGTGCTACGCGTATCACTAGCGCGTTGCATAACGTTTTTTGTTTCATATAGGCCTTTTTTTCTTTTCAGGTGATCAAACCTATCCGTGTCCGAATTGCGGCGAAGTTTTCCGCTCCAAGGTCGCCGTGAGGCGCCATCAGACATACTCCTGTTCCAGCGCCCTTTCGCCCTACAGCAGTCTGAAAGAGCAGATGGGTTTGGCGCAGCACGGCCTCGTGGGAGGAAACGGCCTCAACAACATTTTGGCCAGCCACGAAGCGGCCGGCAACAACAACAACATCAGTACCGGATGTGACAGCGATGACAATAGAAGGTACAATTATACTTTTATTCACTTTGTCTTTAACTCAATTTCGGTTGTTGATCTGTCTAGTTATTTACCCTAAAATGCAGCGAAGTCGTAAGTCGGATTCCGAATGTCTAAAAATAAAGAATTTTGAGACTCAATCTTTTAAAATCTGTTGTGTAGTCAACGGCTTCTACATAATTCTCTACACATCTATGTATGCTTTAAGTTCTATCCATAATGTGATAACTGTGACAAAATATGTAGGTCACTGATGGACCAGTATACAACATGAAACACTTTACTGTTTCCTAATCTTTCGGACTTGAAAGCTATGCTTCATCCATAGGCATAGAAACATATAGACTGGTAGGCAGGCATTGGTTTCATTTGACGAAAGACACCTTTGTATGTGTATAAAAAAATTACGCTCTTCAAGTTTGAACATAAACTTTTAGTACTCAATACAGATCCATTTTTTGTTGATGGTTTGCCTGACCTCTGGCCGACGTCTCGTCGCTCTGTATTTAGGTTCTAGGGATATTGTTTTTTTCGTCAGAAAGTCCAATAAGGTAAACTTAAAGTAACTTATAGCAAAAGTCAATAATTTCCACCTGTTATAATAGGAACAATTCTAGAATTTAATAAAAAATGTATTTGTAATTCCTGAAATAATACAGATATAGGCTAGGGCTATTTTTATATTGCGGGTAATTGCTGTATAAAACAACACTATATATCAGCCACAACTTTGCGCTTGACAAAAATCTGTAAGTTGGTCTAGTCTCCTATCTATCGATACATCACAAGGGAAGATTACTCTCATAACTTTACACTCCCCACTCCTTTCTCAATATTCAAGTTGGTCTTTTTTTCCAAAAGAAATAATTTAATGTCGTGACGTTTTAAAAATGGCTCGAAATTCGTTACGTAATGAAGTTTAAATTAAACGACAATTTCTGAGAAGATACAAATTTATATTCGATTGAACACTCGTTGTCAGCCTCACGTCTTTAGATAGTAACATTTTAGTTTGCAGCTTTAGTGAAGAGGCTAATGCAAAGTTCTAGATCTCCTCGTCTGTACAAGAGACAGTTCTCAAAGGTCCAAGGAAAGATTTCAAATTGACCTCATAAAATGTCTTCCTCTTTTACCTGTACGCCAGGGTTTTATTATCGGGCATAAACTGACACATCAGCAGACACTCAATAAACGTCGGGTCTCAGAAGTTCATTTTAGTCCAAAGACGCCCAAGAAAGTTATTTCCCTTTGAATGAGGAAACATTTCTAGAATAGATACATTGTATCATAGCTAGCCCTTAATAGGCCGTTAGATTAATGCAAGATAGTTGTGTATATTCCAAGAGAAGTGGATTCGTGTTCAAGATAAATCTTTATTTTTCTTCCATACAGCACATTTTGTTAAAATAGCAAGGGTGAAAGTGTCTTGGAGGTTTTACAAAACTATGATAACATGATAACTAATGATGACATGAGTTATTGGGCGTGATATCTGAGTGGTCAAGAGCTTAGCTCCTGTATCGAGGAGTCTTGAGTTCGAAACCCAGTGAAAATGTGTTAATTCTTATTATCTGTTTTTTTTAGAACGCCGCTAAATGTACCCAACTCTAATGGGTAGCTGACATGCTTGGGGGAAGTAAATGCGGTTCTTCGTTGTGCTGGTCACATGATACCCTTGTTAGCCGTCGGCCAGATGAGTTTCACATCATCTGCCCCCCCCCCCACCCTTCCGAAAATTCGTAACGCGTGACGTCTACGCAGTGTACCTTGTACATTTTAAAGACATGCGTGAAAGCTCTTATTGGGTTTATGATGAGCTGTCACTAAGTCATAGCATTGTGGGAAATATGTTTGTATAATAAGCATCGTTTTGGTGTACAATTACAAAAATCATTATATATATATATATATATATATAATTATATATATATATATATATATATATATATATATATATATATATATAAACTTTTGCGGGCGTTAATAAAGAATACAGTTGTAGACATTGTGTTGGCAGAGTGTAGGACCACTCTATACAGTTACTAAAGGATTGCCCCAAGATTCTTGTGCCATTGAATACTCAGTTAATGGTTTCTATTTTTTGACTCTGTCGATAGACTTTGAATTAGACTTGGTGTCCACCCAATAGTTTTCTCCTGTGTGTGTAATTGTGTAATGTGTGTGTGTTCGTATTTTTTTTGCAACGTTGTGAAGAAGAGAAAAAAAAAAGATACTTAAAATGGTGGTTGGCGGGTGGGCTATAATAGAGGCTATTGCCAGTTTGAAAATGTTTTGAGATCACCTTGCCGCTGAACTGACAAGGTCAACTAAGTGCGATAAATTCTACTCCCCTCCCCTGCCCTTCTCACGCTTAACTCTTCCCTCCCCTTCCTTTTAGCAATCAACTCTTCCCCCCACCCCCCTCTTCAGTTTGTGCCAGCCTTATCCAACTCTAGCTTCAAACTGACACAATAATGAAATCTTGAACTAATCCAGCTTTCGTTAATACCTCACACACTTGCACCCCGGACTACAGCGACCTCCTCCATTCCCCCCCTCCCCCCTACCCTGATGCTCCTATATGTTTCTGTGTCAGCTAGCCCCGTCATTAGGGCTTTTAGGGCGGATGTGACATGAAGATACGTTCCTTAATGAAAGTAAAGCCCCACGTAGAAGGCTATACATTTAACTGAGGACCTTCGACGCCTACTCTGGGGTTATAAAAAGGATGATATGATAAATTAATTATGGCGCCAGGGTGCCTAAATGGACTTGAGTTCTAATGGACCTTATTCACCAATCGTAAACAGACAGCATTTAGCCACGTGATTCTCTATCTTTTCTATATAAATTACGATCTATTTTTTTAATACACATTGGCTATCACGTGACAGTTTTTTTCGTTGTTTTATCAATATTATCACGTGACTAAATGTTTATTTACGAGATGAATGAGATCCGTAATTTTATAACATCACGGTGTGTAAGAGAGGATGTAGTTATCTTATATATTGTAGTACATTGTAGTTTTAAAGCTGGTTAAAATGTTTTTGCATCTAAAGATTCAAGTACAATACATTTCCTATTCATTTTACAATTTTTTAATTATTTTTTTTTGGGAAATGTCAATCTGTGTGGGGGTTATCCAGAAAATGGGTTATTCATAATACGATGAGAGATTAGAGGGAGGCTCACGACAGCTACGTAGTAACAATTTATGATCTACTTGGATTTATAATACCTGACTAATGTTTCAATAATATAAGCTTCTAAGTGGTCATAAAAAATGCATATCATAATCAGTTTGAAGTGTTTCTCTTTCATAACCGCACAGGAAGCAGATTTTCGTATGCAATTTGTCAAAACCAAAAAAAAACAATCACACTGTTTCTTTAAACTTGTTATTTATTTGCAAAGTTTGTGTTCTATTACAGATGAAAGTCATACTCTTTGGGTTAGTGTACGTTTGTTTTGACAAGTCACGTTTCAGTAACGAGGAAAAGTTCAAAGACCTTTCTTATTTATTATGTTAGATGTGAAATGCCCCCTTACCAATTTAAAGAAAAAACTAGATATGATATGAAACTAAATGACTTAAAAAAAACGATAGCCATATAAATCCAAATCACGTGACTAGTTTATGACATGAAATGAAAACGATCTCCAAAGATTAAAAAAAAAGTGATCAGTTTAATTGTAATCAAATGAAACGGGTAGATCCAATTACTTCACTATTTATTTGTCCCAAACAGTGCCATGTTCACCGTGTATCGAAATGAGATTTAACTCGTAGTGGAGAGCTAAGCATGGCCACTGATAAGATAAAGTTATACCTCAATAGCCGGGAGCTCTTGGAGAGTCGTCTTTTGGACTTCCTCTTGTTCGGGGTCATACGGTAGTTTGATAAAAGAGATAAATCATTGGAGAGTTTCTTCGCATATCAATGGAAGTCGATTTCTCTCCCCCCGCACGCCTTGCCTCTTTTGTAGTCAATCTATCTCTTTATGCATAATCCCCTCCCCCTCCCTGCCCGGTGAAATAAATCAAATAACCCCCATATTGAGAGCTCGACCATCGAGGACTTGCAGTAGTGATCCACAGACACTTGATTTAGTACTTTGAGAGCATACTGATTACCACTGACACGACGCCAGCCCGTCATGTAACTCGAAGTAGGACAATACAAAGGTGCAGGAAGAGTGATAAGGGAACAAGAAAATGAATCACTGCTGATTCTGAAACAACTTGCAGTCCAGTCACATGTTTATATTAAACTCTGCTGCCTGGCAGGTCTTCTCCTTGATCCAACTCAATGTACCACAGCTGTCTTATAAAGTACAGCCAAACAATTAAAAGCAAGAGCATAAATTGTACTCATGTTCTAAAAGATATTCTCTACCATGCCACAAGCGATTAGTTTTTTAAATAAAGGTCTTTGCCCACGTTTATTTATATGTGTATTCTTTTCTCTTCCAAAGTGATAACTCTGATTCCTATCAGGAACCGGTGGAGACCGGAAATGGTGGCGAGTTCAAATGTGATGAATGCCCAAAATCCTTCCAATGGAAAGCAAATTTACAAAGACACCAGGTACTTATTCCACTTATTTATTTAGATAAAGTATTCATTTTATTACAAGTTTATTTAAAGCATTGAAGTTCAGCGATGAAAAAAAAAGAGATTCTTATTCTTTAAAATTACAAGTATACAAATTTAAAATGGGATGTTTTAATGTTGTTTTGGCAGCTTACGCACGACGCCGACAGAAAATTTCCTTGTGAGAACTGCGACAAGGTCTTCACAGATCCCAGCAATCTCCAGCGTCACATACGCTCCCAGCACGTCGGAGCGCGGAGTCACGCCTGCTCTGAATGTGGCAAGACTTTCGCCACGTCCAGCGGACTGAAGCAACACCAGCACATCCACAGTAGCATTAAACCTTTTCAATGCGAAGTAAGTGCAACAGTTTGACTCAAATAGTAGAGTTGCATGAGGATGGACGGCTAAAATAAAAGAAAAAAAAAAAGATAGCTCCTATGTAGCGCTACTTTCATGCTTATAGCATGCTCTGAGCGCTATGGTCCAATCTCATTTGTGAACCAGTGGGGGAGAGAGAGAGAGGGAATCAGGGAGAAGGTTTTCCATGCTGCTTTTAGGTGCTCAGTAAAACAAAACTCTGCTCGAGTCGGGTGTCAGACCTCGAGCCCGCTTCATCAGTAGCCTAGCGAAAGCCAAGTTCGTACCTAGCCTCTTGACCACACTTCAGGGGGGAATGTCATCCCCACTTCCCGAGGAAAGAAAAATAACCTCGCTTTATTAAATGTTACAGTAGACTTAAGTTTAATAATTTTTCCTACTAAAGGAATACATTTTAAAACCAACATTCTAGCTCTACTGCTAAAGAAATAAATAAGAATACTTTTGAAAATGAACTTATTCACTATGCACATAATGATCATATTTTTTTTTTTTGTTTTGTTTTCGACAGGTATGCTTGAAAGCTTACACCCAGTTCTCGAATCTCTGCAGACACAAGAGAATGCACGCAGACTGCAGACAGCAAATTAAATGCAAAGACTGTGGCCAGGCTTTCTCCACAGTAACCTCCCTCAGCAAGCACAAGCGATTTTGTGAAGGAGTCATGAGAAATGGAATGAGAGGCATATACCCTCCCGAGAAGCTCTCCCCTCTTTCAATGTCTCCGAACGGCCAGGCGCCCCACCTAAACCCATCTCTCTTCCCTAGCATTTACGCTGCAGCCGCTGCCGCTGCGAGGCCACAGTTTCCCTTTTCACCGTATCACCCATTCGGAGCTTTCTCTGGCCTTCTTCCTCAGGCATTGCCTGGTATGTTGGGCAGTTCGGCAGTGTCCCCCTCCTCTGCTCTCAAGTTTGCTGCCAACTTGCAGCAACTGTCTCCCGAGAAGAGATTAAACCTGTCTCCGGAGCCAGGAAGCATTGATTACAAAATCCAGCGATTCTCGACCAGCTTTGACAAAGCTCAGATGCCTCGACCTGATGCTCCTGAGTCAAAAGCTGATCACAGCCCGGAACAAAGCGATGAGAGTGAATTAGACATAAATAGTGTCTCAGACAACGAGTCCGAAAGACCCTCTGTGCGCAAAAGAAAATCCGAAGATTCTAGAAATTGCTCAAGGGTAGCGTCCCCCACTTCAGAAAGTAAAAAGAAACCTGTAACACCAGAGTCACCAGAGGAACCCCAGGAGAAAAAAGCACATAAAACGCCATGCATTGCTCCACCTGGTTTTACCCAGTTCAGACCTCAATCTCCAATAGTGTCTTCAAAAGTCCAAGCAACGTCCACTCCTATCAAACAGGAATTGCCTTTTGATTTCTCCAACAGTTTGCCCCAGCAGAAAGGGCCTGTCCAGCTTTCATCAGATATCCACTCTGACATAGAATCGACACCAGAGAAAACCCAGAAAGATGACGCCCCGCTTGACTTAAGTAAGAAGCCCGTAAAGCCAATACCCATCTTGCCCATCGATGCTCCTAGGAAAACACACATCTATGGAGATTTAACAATGTCTCCAATACCTGCACCAATTTCAGCATCATCACCAGCCACATCCGTAACTCAATGTATATCTTCGTCGTCCATTTCATTGACCATCCCATCCGTGTCCATCCCAGACTCTAAGACCAGCATGGCCAGCATTTATAGTTACCCATTTAATCCTTTGATGATGGAGTCTTTCCTCAGGATGAAAGAGGATTTTAAAATGAGACAGGAAGTAGCATCCAAATTCTCCAGTCCGTTTGCACGATACCCAATGCCTGGACCTACCGCATTTCCTGGCCTTCATTCCCAGTTCAGTATGATGCCACGACCGGACATTGACAAGGTTCTTTCTCCTATGATAAAAATGGAGAAATCAGCCGAGTACTCATCGCACCACCAACACCAGCACGGGCACCACTATGGACCAACAGCTCCTGGAAAATCCAAAGAACGTTACGCTTGCAAATTCTGCGGTAAAGTTTTCCCGAGATCTGCAAATCTGACGCGGCATTTGCGCACCCACACAGGAGAGCAGCCGTACAAGTGTAAGTACTGCGAGAGGTCGTTCAGCATCTCGTCCAACCTTCAACGTCACGTCAGGAACATCCACAACAAGGAGAAGCCCTTCAAGTGCCAGCTTTGTGATCGTTGCTTCGGCCAGCAGACCAACTTGGACAGGCACCTGAAGAAGCACGAACAAGAAGGTCCCCACCTTGCAGACTCACCATCTGCAGAGCTGGAGGAGTGCGGCTCTCCCTCTGTAGAGCTGGAAGAGTGTGACTCCCCTTCGGCAGAGCTGGAAGAGTGTGATTCTCCCTTGGCAGAACTGGAAGTATGTGAGGAGAGTGCTCTCACCAGCACAGACTCAATTCCTACTGACTCAAACTCTGCAGCGTTGAGCGTCTAGTACGGGTCATACCTAAGACTTCATACTGACTTAGTATATAAACAAACGCAGTACAAGCAAAACATTCAATAATAAAATCTAAGTAGGTAACGCAAAAACTGATAATGTTTGGTTGACGGCTACAAAGTAAAGCCTCATCAGCGCTGAGTAATCGAATTCGGTCCTGTTGCTCAACATGGACCACGCGCATGACTTACCTGCGAAGAGCTCGCCAGTGACAATTTGGAAGACAAAGCCAAAAGGTTGAATAACGGGAAATCTCCGAGAACGAGAACGAGGAATTGTGAACGTTGCTATTTCTTTATGTTTTGCCTTACAAAGCCATTGTATCTTTCAGGCATGTCCTGAGTATCGATACTTCAAGTATCGATCCATTTTTTTCCTCCTTATTTAAATGTGATTTTGTTGGACCAATTTAAAAGTTGACCTTGCTGTCAATGTCATAACTGATTTTTGTCATTCCTCTTGCTACATCTGAGTAAGAAAACTTTGTTTTAGAGCTTTATAGACAGGCAATGCGTCTATAAAACATAGAAATATTGATGTATATATTTATCACAAAATCTATTCCTAGTCTATCTTGTAATTTATGTTGCAATGACATATTCATATGTTGATGACTATCAGGGTTCCTGTTGTTTCATGACAATCTCAAGTAACATTTTTATGAAGTCCAAGTAACAAGCAAGACGTTTATCGTTTTTTCCCCAAAACTCTACACTTCTAAACACTTCATGTATCAATCTTTATAACACCCTGTCGAAAGCATTAACTAGTCAATGTCAAAAGACGAAGAAAGTACTGTTAAACTAAGCTAAAAAAAAAGACTGTAAAACCGTGTACCATTGATACTAAAGGGAGTCAACTGTCTCATATGAAGAACAATCTTGAAAACATTTTCAGACTGGTCAACATAAAACAGAGTTTACCATTTTTCTCAGCAACAGCAATAAGAGTGTGACTTCGTAAGTCAAAACAGTAGATTAATATTAACACTCGAATGTTTAGTAATACATTATGCAATTGTAGAAAATATGCAAATTGACGCGACTATGTGCCATTGTCATGACACTGAAAAACCCGGGTCAAAAGTTTGTTTCCTTGAAGTGGTGGGTTGTACTCTGCACAATTCATTCCACTTTCCTGTCTTGGGAGATTTGCAAGATGTTTAAAACTTGAATTCCACATTTAGGTTCTGAAGAGATCATTCAGATTTGAATATATTCTTGGTTTTGTCTGAAGTCTGGCCTTGAAGACATGCCTTAGAGAATATTTGAACATTGAGCTCGCTGAAATCTGAATTCTATTGATTATCTCCCTTACTTTGTTGATCTGTTACTGTAGTGATAACTAGTTAAAGCGTTAATTAGTTACTTAATTAAGTATACGCATTATAGTGTGTGTGTGTGTGAGATATATATAAAGAAATAGAGGGGGGGGGGAGAAACGAGTATTTATGAACACGCTTAGGAGCTCTTAAATTGAGAACCTTAATAGTTACAGAAACGTTTGAAAGAGAATTATGTAAGCCTTGTTTATTTGTGTTTAGCAATAGACATAGTCCAATATCCAAACCACAGAGCCCTACATTGGTACAGTAACTATGTACTAGAAGAGCCCGTCTTTTGTGTGGATTCTTTTTGATGACATCGTGGTGGAACTCCTCGTTGGCGAAGCAAATATTTACATTATTAAACTTTAACTATGCTCTTTGTCATTGTAATGTTATGTATCATTCTTTCTGACGGGAGCAAACTAGATCTATAGACATATTGTTTTTTTGTATAGCTAGGTGTACATATTCTCATATTTATGTAATCATTGAACCAACCAATGAAAATGAGGACCAATGATGTGTAATTATTTAATTGTAAATGATGGTATGGTCGATTAATAAATATCCTACCAACGGGAGATCACTGTGATGTGTAATTGATTTTTCTTTGAGTGATTTCCCCTTGTATTGAAATAATTACATTAGAAACAAATTGAACTGCTGAACTTTTTTTCCCTCTTTCATAATCTCAATTTTATATAAAAGATATACATTTGATTTATACATTTGTATGTATAATAATTTTTTTTTTTTATTTGGGTGATTTGTTCTTTTGGTTTCTCTGTATCCATTTGTTAAGAAATGATTTGTATAAATATGATCACAAAAGAAATTGTACATGAACTTTAAATCATAATTCTTACTTATCAGCCGCCATTGTTTTGCAAGACCAGTAGCTCCAATGCAGGCCCTTTCTTTCAAAAAGGGGGCTGCACTTGTGGATGTCTTATTGACTCGTGTCTGGACGCCCTCTGATTCTGTAGACATATGTACGAATGTAATTGATCAGTGTTTCTCAATGTAAGGGAGCCATTAGGTGTAATGACTGTAACTGTGCAATGACATTATTTGTTTAGTCTTTTATTATTAAATCTGTAAACATGTCAATCACACTCAACTCCCCCCCGCCACCAGAAAAGAACAAGAATCTATAACAAAATTTTGTTATATATAACATTTCTTTATGTTAACGCCCTCTTTTTTTTCTATCTAGTCAGTTTTTTTGTTTTTTTTTTTAACTGAGAGAAAAACACATCTTTCCAAAACAGTTTCTCTGTTGAAGCTTATTTCATTGGATACAAAGAACAGATTGATCGTTTAACATTTAACAAAGGGTAAAACACATGATGAATACACAAACACACACACACACACACACACAAACGCACACCTATTAATGCCATCCCATGAGCTCAGATTTCTGTGTATCCTAAGAATGGCATTAAACTTTCTATGTCCATATGTCCAGCCATCCGACTGTGTTCAACCTGTTCAAATCACTTCACCATTGAAATATTTCTTTTCATTTAACTACTTCTATTTAGTCTTGCAAATTATTTTTTTTTTAAATGGTGAGGAATATACCTAAAGCCTAAACATTAACCATATTAAATAAACAGTCCTCAGGGGCTAGGGTGAGAGGAGAATCCCACCGGGCGCCCACTTGAAGGGGGGCCTCCAAATGAGTGTTGAATTTTTTTTTTTTACATTAAATATTACTCAAAATGCAGGGGCCCCGAAATTATGGCCGATTCCTAGCTACTCCACTGCTTGTCCTTAACTTTTAAATATGAAATTATTTTCATGTATGCTTAAATAAAAACAGCAACCAAACAAGGATGTAGAAACGTTTTGTTGACATGATTATCATTCATTATACGCGTATTTAGCTCGATTCTATACTATGTTTAATTTGATAAAACGTATCAATTTTCATTATATTTACTGGGATGCATTTGTTTCCATTTGTTTTTCTTTTAAGATTCGGAAATTTTATTTTGTTATCTGTAAAATATATTTGACATTTAAATATATTTCTCATTAAAAATAAACAAAATGTGTGATGAAAAAATGAACAAAAATTATTATTTTTCTTTTTTCCAAAAACTGTATGTTTATATATTTGTATGTTTGTATATTTGTTTGTTACAGTTTTTTTCTTGTGTTATATGTTTGTTGAGGGGATTTATTGGTTACCAATTGAAATGTACTATTAAGAACTACGATGGCTGTCGGGTTCGAATCCTGCTCGCCTCATTCTCCTCCCTTCTGCAAGAGGCTTGGGACACACTTGGGATAGGATGTCAAGAGTGTCGATTCTGAAGGAACATGCAAAATATCTCAAACAAAACAAAGAAAAAAATTCATTTAGAAATTAAATTAATGTAAATAATATTTAACAAAAATTAGAATAATTCTTTAAAAAAAAAATGAAATAAAAAAAAAAGCGCTATAAATCTATGCACCACATGCAATGACAAGCTCATTGAAGTTCATAATGCAAGCTAAATATTCGCCTGCATAGACGGCATAACGGGGCGCGGTAGCTGAGCGGTAAAATGCTTGGATTTTGAACCGGGGGTCCAGGATTTGAAGACTGGGATTTTTAATTTGGGGACCTTATGGCGCCTTTGAGTCCATCCAGTTCTAACGAGGGTGTCATGTGGCCAGGACAACGACCAACCGCCTTTACTTTTCCCTAACTAATGTCAGGTACCCATTGAAGCTGGGTGGACTCAGTGACGCCCGAAGATCCCGAAATTAAAAATCCCAGTCTTCACCAGGATTCGAACCCCAGTCCCAGGTTCGGAAGTCCATCGCTTTACCGCCCAGCCACCGCGCCTCCACTGGCCACATGACACCCTCGTTAACCGTGGGCCACAGAAACAGATGACTTTGACATCATCTGCCCTAAAGACCACAAGGTCTGAAAGGGAAACTTTGTTTTTAACTTATAGACAGCATGAGCTAGCTAACAAATAAAGAAATCAAAGCAGGGAGGTAACCAGGTGCATGTTTTACCATTTCTTTCTTAGAACTGTGAAACAAGGAAATTATCTTTGAACTATCATTCACATTTAATTATTATAAGGATTGTGATACGTGGTGTAGAGTTAGACTTATTAATTTCTATTTCTATCTCATCCTTTCTCTCTTCTCACGAGTCTGTCTCTCTCTCTCTCTTTCTTTCTCTGTCTTCAGCTCTGTCTTTCTTTAGCTCTCTTTAGCTTTGTCTCTATTCAGCTCTGTCTCTCTTTAGCTCTCTTTTTCTCTTCAGCTATGTCTCTCTTCAGCTATGTCTCTCTTTAGCTCTGTCTCCCTCTTTAGCTCTCTTTCTCTCTTCAGCTTTGTCTCTTTTCAGCTATGTCTCTCTTTGGCTTTGTCTCTCCTTAGCTCTGTCTCCCTTCAGTTTTTCTCTATTTAGCTCTGTCTTTAGCTCTGCATCTGTTTACCTCTGTCTACCTTCAGCTTTGTCTCTCTTTAGCTCTGTCTTTTGTCTTTCCTTCTCTCTTTAAGTAAAAAAAAAGTTCTTATTAAAACTCAATGAAAATTCACTTACAATATTTTGTTTACTGATTATTAGTATATTGGTAACTGAGAGCTTAATAAGATAAGATCATTCCATTGATTCCCGGACTCAATATCTGAGCCACAAGTAGAAGCCCGGAGTCCGGCGGAACTGTTTAAAACTAACAAGAAACGTAGCCAAAGTCAGTAAGAGGCGCCTTTTATTCAGGAGGGGCTCGTTGCTTGTCTGGCTATACACCCAGGAGAAGGGAAACTCTTGAATTCAAACCTCTGCTGCCTTGCAAGCAATAGCTAAACATAAGAAAAGCTTGTGAGTCAGCCCTGAGGAAATATTTGGAGCTGGCTACCCATAGGCAGTTTAACAACACTCAGAGCTACGCCCAGCAGAGCTTGCATCGCCGCTGACACCAAACTTTAACGACACTTTCAGTTCCTTTGAATACATCAGCTGTGTGTAGAGGAGGAGGGGGGGGGGCGATGTTTGGGCGACATCGTTCTGACCATATCTAATGCCCAGGCATAACATATAGTCGACTGAAGGAGGCCTCATATTTGATTAATCCAAACCAGTAGACATTCAGTTTGACTACCGTCGTATACTTCAGCATTACTGCTGTAACAATAACAACAACATAGTCGCGAATACAAACATACATAAAAATATACACACGACTGGAACAAAAAGCCCTAACACTAACATATAACCAGCGCTTCTTTTGTAAAATGTTTTACATATTTGGGATGTCCTTCAGAGTTAAGATAATCTACTTCCTAGACTAAACCTTTCTCGGGACGACTGGGAATGGCAGAGGACAGGGCATAAACCCAAGACCCCCAAGTCGACCGAACGACAGTCCATCGTGTATACCGCACGATAAGGAAGCCATGTTAAAGCCATGTTAGTGGGAAGCGTGGTCGAAAGGCTAAGTGCGCTTGAACTTGGCTTGGCTTCAAGGGGGCTCGACGTTCGACACCCGACTCGGGCAGAGTTGTGTTTACTGAGCGCCTAAAGGCAGCACGGAAAAGCCTTCTCCTAAATACCCCCACTGGTCCACAACTGAGATTGGACCAAATTTAAATTTGGCTCCTATGTAGATTCTACAATGAAGGACTGACCGTGGAAATCTGTCTTTGTTCACTTTAATTTTAAACAATAAGATAACAGCATAACAAAAGCGGTAAAGCGATTGGCTTTAGAAACCAAGGGATTTTTTGAGCCCCTAACCCATCGCTAATGGGTACCTGACATTAGTTGGTGAAAAGTAAATGTGGTTGTTCATTGTGCTGGCCATTCGACGCACTCGTTAACCGTAGGCCACAGAAACAGATGACCTTTACATCATCTGCCCTATAGATCACAAGGTCTGAAAGAAGAACTTTACTTAATTTGATGACAACAACAACAACAACAGCAACAACAACGACGTTTATGTGCTTCAGTTTCCCCTCATCACATTTCCCTCTTTTTAAAGAAAAAAATATCATTCTACGTCTGGTTTTTTGTTTTTGAATACAATGAAAGAAAACTGTTTCTCTAATTGTTCATTTTTCGAGATTTTAATTAACTTCGCAGCCAATTAAACCCTAAACTCTAAACCCTTTTTTTTTTTGGCTTTTATCAAATACGTCATCAAAGGTCTCATTTTTTATTAGTATTATTTTTTTTTTGTAATACTTTTTGTTAACCGGCGAGCACGAAGGGGAGATAACATTGAGGAGCAAACAGTGACATCTGCTGAGCTGATCCTTCAGTTAGACGCGCAGACGACACACACTCACACAAGAAATATTAAAGGCGCGGAGATCGAGCACGCGACCCTACGCTGCACCGCCTGACGCCCACATATACCTAGCCAGGTCGAAGGTAAGAGATAAGATAGCCCGCCCAACGTCTCGTTGGAAAGACGGCACCAGATGGTGGTAGAATTGGTCAAAGAACGTTTTCTTTAATTAAAAAAAAAAAAATACACTTGTTACTCAGTTTGTCTGTTTATTTATCAAATCAGTCATTGGAAGGATGCATTACAAAAAAAATAGCAGTTACAGTTGGGTCTAGCGAGACCAATCATCACAGAAGGCCTGAACACTGACCTTCAACGTTGCAACCTGTGGGCGGTTTGTTCCAAGCAAAATCATTGTGTTCTTGTGTTACTTTATATTTTAGTACTTTACAATCACATTAATTTGATTAAAATTACATTTGTAAACAAAAAAAGGGGGGACTATCGTTGAATAAACTTCAGTATAAATATATTCAATTCACATTGGTGACAGAAGGCCTTCTAAACATTTATCAAAAATGTTGCCTTTAAGTCTTCTCCCCCCTGCCCCCCCCCCCCCCATTCCATAATACTTTTGACAACATATAGTAGCAACGTCAATTGTTTAATTTAAGGTAATTGACACTCTATGTTCTCACACAAACACGCAAACACACACACACACGCACAAACTCACTTTGGAAGTTTGACCAGGCCTTTACGTGTGTGTGTATACCCCCTGTGTGTATGCGTGTATTTGTTTACGTGTGCGTGTGGAGCGTATGTGTTTATGTGTAGTCACAGCAGAGTGACAGTAAATATGCATCTTATTACTAATTAATTTAAAATCTACACTTTGACGATTTAAGCACACACACACACACACAAATCTCCGATATGTAGAAGGTTTACGAACGCACATCGCAGTATCAACATCAAAAATCAAGATTCTGTCGCCGCTACAAAACTGTGTCAAGTCTTGCGATAAAAAAAACACGCAATCCACGAAAGAAAAAGCAACACAACATGACATATAAAAAAAAATCACTTTGGACCACATGTGGTTTACGGGCAATCATAGTCCTAAGGATCAAAATTGCGCCTTAGCATTGCGCCTAAGCTGATTTCGCATTGATGCATTCAACTAGGGTACATTTAAATTTACATCATCTGTTTATTAACACATTTTCGAGAACTCAATTAAAAAAAAAAAATCTCTGAATCAGGGGTGTATAGGTGACAAAAACCCCTTTTCTTCGTCGTCATTCGCTGCCAGTGGTTGAAGATATAAGATATTATCTTGAGCTCTTGTAGTATTGAAGCCTCCGCATTATCTCGCATTAACTTGTCCGGCGGTCGTTATACGACATCTTGCAACCTCGCCTCGCGGTTAAATGTTTAATGGCGTTGTAGTATTAATGTTAAAATTATGCAAACGGTTGGGGGGGGGGTAAAAAATATTAATTAAATAAGTTACGAAGTACTCAGGGGCAATAATGGACACAGGGACAATAATGGACACAGGGACAATAATGGACACAGGGACAGGAAAAAAGAGCAGGAGTTATTATCTATTAGTGACGTTCAAACCCAGATTGATAGTTTGCGGTATAAATATCTTAAAGTATTTAAAAGTTGCAATTATTATATTAAAGTAAATTTAAAGTTTATCAGCACAATGCTGACGATATTGATTTCTTGGTCATGGGTTTTAAAGTTGAACATGTCCAGCCAAGCTAATATGTTTAGGTTGAGATACCCTTAAGAGAGACCTATAACTACTATACCGTATTGAGACAAGGCCGTAATCTATTTGAGATATGGGATCCTATTGTAACCCTCTATCCACTAAAGCTCTATGCTGTTACTACTCCATTACAGAACGGTCCAGGTATCTGGCAGAGCTCTGTAGGGTTTCCCAGTCTTCCCACTGGACAGGACCCAGCATGCATCAGTATTGTTACGTATTAATCCTAAATACTTTTTACAGCGCGACTATACAAATTCTGCTAACATACGGAATAACTTGTTGGCAAGGCAACGCTTCATCTAGACTGTTGTGCCGTATAGAAACCATCATAAAAAGGACGTAACATTACCACATTTAAAGAAACTTTTTGAACATAAGTGCCTAAGAAAAATCGAAAAAATCTTGGAAGACAACGGCCACCCGTCAGGTCGTCGTGAAGTGGGCAGCTGTCAATCAAAACAAGAACAGAGCGATACAAAAACTCGTTCGTACCTCACTCGGTCAGACTATATCAACGCCACTCGTTGATCAGGAAACATGAAAATGACCAAGATGCCTGTGTGTAGTCGCTGAATGTACTTGTGTCTGTTGTATTTATGTGTATGTGTTTCTGTTGTGTTGTCTTTATATGAGAAAAGAGTCCTTGTAATCACAGCAAATTTCTGTAAGGATCAATAAAGCAGCCTTAGTCTTAGTATTTCTGAATCATTTGTATGTACTAGTAGGCACACAAATAAAAACACTGTAAAGAACTTGACAACTCAACTTTCAGCTTCATATAACTTTATTAACTATTAACTCTAGCAATTCGTCACTGTAACATGTAGCGTAGAAGACTATACAATATCTGGTAGTTTACAGTTAGCTATACTTCGTTGCAATTCATCTCTTCTCAACTTGCATCGAGCCGTATTCCGCTCTTCTCAGCTGTTCCGAGTCGTACTCAACTCTACCGAATCGGAGCCGTACACGTCTTGCATCGACTGTATCGGCTCAAGTCCACTGTAGTTCGCTGTATAGACTTTAACGACAGTAGTCCACTGTAGTTCGCTGTATAGACTTTAACGACAGTAGTCCACTGTAGTTCGCTGTATAGACTTTAACGACAGTAGTCCACTGTAGTTCGCTGTATAGACTTTTAACGACTGTAGTACCCTCCAGTTAACTCTACCCTAGGTGTTTTTATTCTAGGCGTTCCAAGCAACTGGGTAAGCCAGGGCTTCATCGCAGGATTACATTGGCCGGTGTTGCTATTCCTTCCTCTATTCTTTCTTCGATAACAGCGGTTCTCAACCTTTTAAGCTCGGCGACCTCTTTTTATACTCCCCAACCCTGCCGCGACCCCCCCCCCAGCTGACACACACATACAGCAATAGAAGAGTAGGCAATAATAATCCATATTTTCGATGGTCTTAGGCGACCCCTGGCAAATGGTCAATCTACCCCCAAATTTGGTCGCGACCCACAGGTTGAGAACCCCTGCTCTATAGCGTTCCTGACCTCTTCCATTTCGATGATGTAGCTGCTTCCGCGTGTGTATGGTCCTACCAATTCGTCGTTTTTCCGTTTTCATGGAATAGTCTGACCACGGTCAACTTGCTTAGGACCTACCTCGTGGAGCCGTCCAAGAAGAAAGACTTCACGGGTACTTTCGGGTATTGGGCTTTGGTTTCTCTGGCAGTTATCAACACTTTCACAATCTTGAGCCCTCTCCAAGTTAACAACACTCTTCATAACATCAACATTCTAACAATCTTCAAACTCAGGGCTGGCCTAATGTATAGGCAAATTAGGCAGCTGCCTAGAACCTCGGATTGGTGGTGGCCTTGGAAAGAATTCTAAACAATAGCGAAACTTGTCATTAATGTTATTGTTGCGGAACACTAGGTTTTAAATAAAGTACTTAATTTTAGTGTTTTTTTTGTTTAAAAAAAAATCTTTAATATTTTGGGCCATTAAATTCACTTCTAAGGCCGGCGCTCTCCCAAGACTAAAACCTAACTCTAACATTAACACTCTTCCTTTTTTAATCTTACTTCAATTTCATCCCAAATTAACAAAAGTCTTAAGACTTGTTCAGAGTATTATGTGGGTCCTTGTGGATGATCTGTGTGGTGTGTGGTGTGTAGTGTGGTGTCCCTGTGTGTTTTGTGTTGTTCATGTTGGTGCTGTGTGGCTCATGTGCAGATGTATAATTCCTTTTTATTGATGTGTGGTAGATGTGTGTGGTTTATGTTGGCGGTTCATGTTGGTTAATTGTGTGGTTCAGGTTGATGATGTGTGTGGCTCATGTTGGTGACGGGTGTGGTTCAGGTTGGTAATGTGTCTGGTTCATGTTGCTGATGTGTGTGGCTCATGTTGGTGATGTGTGATTTGTGCTGTTCATGTTGGTGAAGTGTGGCTCATGTGTGGATGTATGGTTCGTTTTTACTTACGTGTGTGGTTCATGTTGGTAATATGTGTGGTTCTTGAGGTAGATGTGTGTGGTTTATGTTGGTGATGTGTGTGGTTCATGTTGTGGATGTATGTGGCTCATGTTGGTGATGTGTGTGGCTCTTGAGGGTGATGTGCAGTTCTTTTGAACGATCTTTGATCAATGTATGGTATCAGTTTTATTCTAAAGTCACTAAATGAGAAGGTAACACAAATTCATATATGTATGACATTTGTGGTATGGTGTGATGTATTATTTCCTCCCGCCTCTTTTCTTTTCTCTCAGATAATACCGTATTACGGAAGGTTAAAAGAGAAATGAATATCAAACGCAACTGAAGATTTACTGCCTTGGCGTCTAGCGACCATCTGACGCTAAAGATTTTTTTTTTGTTCTCCTCTAGTGTCATTCCAGTCGTCGTATCCCACAAACATCAGATAATCGCCATTATCAGTTAGTTTCCAAGTCTTTTCTCTCATTTCTCAACCATCATCGTTTATATAATAGTCAAATCTTTCTTTGTATTAATTCAGATTAAGAGAGTGGAGTATCGGGTACCCTTTATTTTTTGTTAACCGTAGGCCACATAAACAGATGACCTTGACATCTGCCTATATATCGCAAGTTCTAGAAGGGAAACTTTACTGGTTTTTTTTTTTTCAAACATAATTATGAGTGCTAACGGGACAGCAAACCTAAAGTCTTTTAGAGTAATAATGAATGAATATAGCGAATGAGAAATCAATGCGTTGACGATCTAATGTATACCAAAATATTGCTGTTTTGAGATTAAAACAACAAAAGAACTCTAGGGCGTGTTTAGCCTAAAGGGAGAATGTATAAAAATTGATCTTTCTCTAAGGTTGAATGAGACTCCCAGTTCAAGACCTTTCTTGTGACAAGTCAATGTCAAAATATAGACGCACGGCTCGAGACACTAGTCTATTTCATCTTGTAATCTTTATAATCTGATTTGAAGGGAAGGAGAGTCGTAAATCGCTTGGCTGCCAAATCAATGGTCTCTAGTTCGAATCCTAAACGAGCCTGGGAAATTTTTAATGATTCTGTGATTATATTACACGAGGTTGTTAATTAAACTATAATGAAATTGTCGGAAAAAGTTGAGCTGAAGGCTCTTGAAACTCTAGGCCAGCAAGACGAACAATATAGTTTCCACCTGCCTGCCTACTAGTACATATAGTGTTCTCTTGGGGGGTGGGGAGATCTTTAGATTCAATCTTCTACAATGTAATATTAACCAAAAAAAACAACTTTTATTTTTATACTAAATTCTGCAACTTTTGACTCAATTTTTTTCAAAAGTTAAATCCTAGACTAGCGTAAATTAAAAAAAAATGTTTAAAATTAGTCTATACTCGAGTTGAGGAGGCGCGGTGGCTAAGCGGTAAAGAGCTTGGCTTCCGAACAGAAGTCTCGGGTTCAAATCCTGGTGAAGACTGGGATTTTTTAACTTCTGGATGTTTGAGCGCCTCTGAGTACACCCAGCTCTAATGGGTACTTGACATTAGTTGGATAAAAGTAAAGGCGGTTGGTCGTTGTGCTGGCCACATGACATCCTCGTTAACCTTGAACCATAGAAACAGATGACCTTTACATCATCTGCCCTATAGATCGCAAGCTGTGAAAAGGGGGAACTTTTATTTATACTGGAGTCGACGTAAGTCAAATCGTTTTGAAAGCGTGACTATCACAGTAATAGTTCACAAGGATACGGTAAGCTCTAAGAACTGGTACAGACACCTCATGAACGGACTTAGGATTATGTGTAATGGGCGCGCTGAGTGTGATGAGGGTGCAGACTGGAGGCCGCCTCATTGAGACCCAGTCATTGACAAGATTATTGTGCTGGCACAGATGCAGCTTGGTTCATGAACAAGATTTACGACTCTGAGATTGCGCCCTCGCCTCCCCCCCCCCACCACCCAAACCTCCTCTGAGCAAGGAAGATAATTACGTCTTTGGCTTAAGACCACTGGTTGAATACGTCACTTGTCAAGAATTGAACGAAATTAAGTCCCCTGCCTCTCCCCCTTTTTTTAATTTTTTTGTTAATAAAATGGAGCTTTTATCAGAAGTCAACTTGAACATTTTTTAATTTTCTACGTGTTCAGAGCTTCGCCTATGTAACCACATTTTTTAAATTTCTACGTGTTCAGAGCTTCGCCTATGTAACCCACCATTTTTTAAATTTCTACGTGTTCAGAGCTTCGCCTATGTAACCCACCATTTTTTAAATTTCTACGTGTTCAGAGCTTCGCCTATGTAACCCACATTTTAAAAATTTCTGCGTGTTCAGAGCTTCGCCTATGTAACCCACATTTTTAAATTTCTACGTGTTCAGAGCTTCGCCTATGTAACCAACATTTTAAAAATTTCTACGTGTTCAGAGCTTCGCCTATGTAACCCACATTTTTAAAATTTCTGCGTGTTCAGAGCTTCGCCTATGTAACCCACATTTTTTAAATTTCTACGTGTTCAGAGCTTCGCCTATGTAACCCACATTTTAAAAATTTCTGCGTGTTCAGAGCTTCGCCTATGTAACCCACATTTTTTAAATTTCTACGTGTTCAGAGCTTCGCCTATGTAACCCACCATTTTTTAAATTTCTACGTGTTCAGAGCTTCGCCTATGTAACCCACATTTTTAAAATTTCTGCGTGTTCAGAGCTTCGCCTATGTAACCCACATTTTTAAATTTCTACGTGTTCAGAGCTTCGCCTATGTAACCCACATTTTTAAAATTTCTACGTGTTCAGAGCTTCGCCTATGTAACCCACATTTTTAAAATTTCTGCGTGTTCAGAGCTTCGCCTATGTAACCCACATTTTTAAAATTTCTGCGTGTTCAGAGCTTCGCCTATGTAACCCACATTTTTAAATTTCTACGTGTTCAGAGCTTCGCCTATGTAACCCACATTTTTAAAATTTCTGCGTGTTCAGAGCTTCGCCTATGTAACCCACATTTTTTAAATTTCTACGTGTTCAGAGCTTCGCCTATGTAACCCACATTTTTAAATTTCTACGTGTTCAGAGCTTCGCCTATGTAACCCACATTTTAAAAATTTCTACGTGTTCAGAGCTTCGCCTATGTAACCCACATTTTGTCTAAGGGTATTATGTGGCCAAGATGATTAAGCTCAGAAACATTACAAATAAAAAACTTAAGTTAAACTTTGAAATACTGGAAGTAAGTCTCATCAGACATTTTCTATAAAATGAAGTTATTCAAAAAAAAAAAAGAGCACTGAAATGAATATTATTTTCTTATCTTATAAATTACAGACGTCACTTCAACAGAGAAGATAATTACTTCTGACTCTTATCCACTTGTCAATCTAGTCGTGCATCCACGTGACGTAAAATTTGCCAAGTTGTCGGTTTATCTGGCTGTTTCAGGCAACCCATTCCTTACTCTAATAGTACAAGTGAAGAAGGAGTACTTAAACCAATTTTTACTATGAAATAAGAAATATCCTATTTTTTATATCTTTTATAATATTGTATAATGTTTTATTTCGTATTTGAAGATTATGTTTTTTAATGTAATTAGTACTTTACTTTTAAGTCCACTATCCCGAAGAGTCTCTCAATCCAATGAGATTTACTCAACGTGGTACTCGATGTCAAAAAAAAAATGTTTTACATCTTTCGGATGTTCCTTTAGAGTTGAAGATAGTTTACTTCCTAGTCCAAATCTCCCGTAGGACGACGGGGGATGGGAGCGGGTCGGGTTTGAACCCGGGACCATCGATAAATCCAAACGACAAACCAGCGCGCAAATTGCACGACCAAGCAACCATACATGTAAATATTTGAGTGATATGAATCTCACGGCTCTAATTGGCGTGTGCTCTAGATTCGTGCCTTTTTTTTTTGTTTTTTTGTTGAGTTGAGGGGTTTACAACAGAGGACGCACATGTTTGAGTAATCTAGTAGAAGTACCACCATGTTCAGATGATTTATTTGGTTTAATGATAGCCTGTCCCCTTTTTGTTGTATATCTATTTCTTAGTTGCATGCGGCCTCAGAACGAGACAGCCGGAGGTCGTCAACTTACCTTGGCTGACATAGAAGAGAGCACCTGGTTGTATGCGGCCTCAGAACGAGACAGGTGGAGGTCGTCAACTTACATTGGCTGACATAGAAGAGAGCACCTGGTTGTATGCGGCCTCAGAACGAGACAGCTGGAGGTCGTCAACTTACCTTGGCTGACATAGAAGAGAGCACCTGGTTGTATGCGGCCTCAGAACGAGACAGCTGGAGGTCGTCAACTTACATTGGCTGACATAGAAGAGAGCACCTGGTTGTATGCGGCCTCAGAACGAGACAGCTGGAGGTCGTCAACTTACCTTGGCTGACATAGAAGAGAGCACCTGGTTGTATGCGGCCTCAGAACGAGACAGCTGGAGGTCGTCAACTTACCTTGGCTGACATAGAAGAGAGCACCTGGTTGTATGCGGCCTCAGAACGAGACAGCTGGAGGTCGTCAACTTACCTTGGCTGACATAGAAGAGAGCACCTGGTTGTATGCGGCCTCAGAACAAGACAGCTGGAGGTCGTCAACTTACCTTGGCTGACATAGAAGAGAGCACCTGGTTGTATGCGGCCTCAGAACGAGACAGCTGGAGGTCGTCAACTTACCTTGGCTGACATAGAAGAGAGCACCTGGTTGTATGCGGCCTCAGAACGAGACAGCTGGAGGTCGTCAACTTACCTTGGCTGACATAGAAGAGAGCACCTGGTTGTATGCGGCCTCAGAACGAGACAGCTGTAGGTCGTCAACTTACCTTGGCTGACATAGAAGAGAGCACCTGGTTGTATGCGGCCTCAGAACGAGACAGCTGGAGGTCGTCAACTTACCTTGGCTGACATAGAAGAGAGCACCTGGTTGTATGCGGCCTCAGAACAAGACAGCTGGAGGTCGTAAACTTACCTTGGCTAACATAGAAGAGAGCACCTGGTTGTATGCGGCCTCAGAACGAGACAGCTGGAGGTCGTCAACTTACCTTGGCTGACATAGAAGAGAGCACCTGGTTGTATTCGGCCTCAGAACGAGACAGCTGGAGGTCGTCAACTTACCTTGGCTGACATAGAAGAGAGCACCTGGTTGTATGCGGCCTCAGAACGAGACAGCTGGAGGTCGTCAACTTACCTTGGCTAACATAGAAGAGAGCACCTGGTTGTATGCGGCCTCAGAACGAGACAGCTGGAGGTCGTCAACTTACCTTGGCTGACATAGAAGAGAGCACCTGGTTGTATGCGGCCTCAGAACGAGACAGCTGGAGGTCGTCAACTTACCTTGGCTGACATAGAAGAGAGCACCTGGTTGTATGCGGCCTCAGAACGAGACAGCTGGAGGTCGTCAACTTACCTTGGCTGACATAGAAGAGAGCACCTGGTTGTATGCGGCCTCAGAACGAGACAGCTGGAGGTCGTCAACTTACCTTGGCTGACATAGAAGAGAGCACCTGGTTGCATGCGGCCTCAGAACGAAACAGCTGGAGGTCGTCAACTTACCTTGGCTAACATAGAAGAGAGCACCTGGTTGTATGCGGCCTCAGAACGAGACAGCTGGAGGTCGTCAACTTACCTTGGCTGACATAGAAGAGAGCACCTGGTTGTATGCGGCCTCAGAACGAGACAGCTGGAGGTCGTCAACTTACCTTGGCTGACATAGAAGAGAGCACCTGGTTGTATGCGGCCTCAGAACGAGACAGCTGGAGGTCGTCAACTTACCTTAGCTGACATAGAAGAGGGCACCTGGTTGTATGCGGCCTTAGAACGAGACAGCTGGAGGTCGTCAACTTACCCTGGCTAACATAGAAGAGAGCACCTGGTTGTATGCGGCCTCAGAACGAGACAGCTGGAGGTCGTCAACTTACATTGGCTGACATAGAAGAGAGCACCTGGTTGTATGCGGCCTCAGAACGAGACAGCTGGAGGTCGTCAACTTACATTGGCTGACATAGAAGAGAGCACCTGGTTGTATGCGGCCTCAGAACGAGACAGCTGGAGGTCGTCAACTTACCTTGGCTGACATAGAAGAGAGCACCTGGTTGTATGCCGCCTCAGAACGAGACAGCTGGAGGTCGTCAATTTACATTGGCTGACATAGAAGAGAGCACCTGGTTGTATGCGGCCTCAGAACGAGACAGCTGGAGGTCGTCAACTTACCTTGGCTGACATAGAAGAGAGCACCTGGTTGTATGCGGCCTCAGAACGAGACAGCTGGAGGTCGTCAACTTACCTTGGCTGACATAGAAGAGAGCACCTGGTTGTATGCGGCCTCAGAACGAGACAGCTGGAGGTCGTCAACTTACCTTGGCTGACATAGAAGAGAGCACCTGGTTGTATGCGGCCTCAGAACGAGACAGCTGGAGGTCGTCAACTTACCTTGGCTGACATAGAAGAGAGCACCTGGTTGTATGCGGCCTCAGAACGAGACAGCTGGAGGTCGTCAACTTACCTTGGCTGACATAGAAGAGAGCACCTGGTTGTATGCGGCCTCAGAACGAGACAGCTGGAGGTCGTCAACTTACCTTGGCTGACATAGAAGAGAGCACCTGGTTGTATGCGGCCTCAGAACGAGACAGCTGGAGGTCGTCAACTTACCTTGGCTAACATAGAAGAGAGCACCTGGTTGTATGCGGCCTCAGAACGAGACAGCTGGAGGTCGTCAACTTACCTTGGCTGACATAGAAGAGAGCACCTGGTTGTATGCGGCCTCAGAACGAGACAGCTGGAGGTCGTCAACTTACCTTGGCTAACATAGAAGAGAGCACCTGGTTGTATGCGGCCTCAGAACGAGACAGCTGGAGGTCGTCAACTTACCTTGGCTGACATAGAAGAGAGCACCTGGTTGTATGCGGCCTCAGAACGAGACAGCTGGAGGTCGTCAACTTACCTTGGCTGACATAGAAGAGAGCACCTGGTTGTATGCGGCCTCAGAACGAGACAGCTGGAGGTCGTCAACTTACCTTGGCTGACATAGAAGAGAGCACCTGGTTGTATGCGGCCTCAGAACGAGACAGCTGGAGGTCGTCAACTTACCTTGGCTGACATAGAAGAGAGCACCTGGTTGTATGCGGCCTCAGAACGAGACAGCTGGAGGTCGTCAACTTACCTTGGCTGACATAGAAGAGAGCACCTGGTTGTATGCGGACTCAGAACGAGACAGCTGGAGGTCGTCAACTTACCTTGGCTGACATAGAAGAGAGCACCTGGTTGTATGCGGCCTCAGAACGAGACAGCTGGAGGTCGTCAACTTACCTTGGCTGACATAGAAGAGAGCACCTGGTTGTATGCGGCCTCAGAACGAGACAGTTGGAGGTCGTCAACTTACCTTGGCTGACATAGAAGAGAGCACCTGGTTGTATGCGGCCTCAGAACGAGACAGCTGGAGGTCGTCAACTTACCTTGGCTAACATAGAAGAGAGCACCTGGATGTATGCGGCCTCAGAACGAGACAGCTGGAGGTCGTCAACTTACCTTGGCTGACATAGAAGAGAGCACCTGGTTGTATGCGGCCTCAGAACGAGACAGCTGGAGGTCGTCAACTTACCTTGGCTGACATAGAAGAGAGCACCTGGTTGTATGCGGCCTCAGAACGAGACAGCTGGAGGTCGTCAACTTACCTTAGCTGACATAGAAGAGAGCACCTGGTTGTATGCGGCCTCAGAACGAGACAGCTGGAGGTCGTCAACTTACCTTGGCTACTATAGAAGAGAGCACCTGGTTGTATGCGGCCTCAGAACGAGACAGCTGGAGGTCGTCAACTTACCTTGGCTGACATAGAAGAGAGCACCTGGTTGTATGCGGCCTCAGAATAAGACAGCCGGAGGTCGTCAACTTACCTTGGCTGACATAGAAGAGAGCACCTGGTTGTATGCGGCCTCAGAACAAGACAGCCGGAGGTCGTCAACTTACCTTGGCTAACATAGAAGAGAGCACCTGGTTGTATGCGGCCTCAGAACGAGACAGCTGGAGGTCGTCAACTTACCTTGGCTAACATAGAAGAGAGCACCTGGTTGTATGCGGCCTCAGAACAAGACAGCCGGAGGTCGTCAACTTACCTTGGCTAACATAGAAGAGAGCACCTGGTTGTATGCGGCCTCAGAACGAGACAGCTGGAGGTCGGCAACTTACCTTGGCTAACATAGAAGAGAGCACCTGGTTGTATGCGGCCTCAGAACGAGACAGCTGGAGGTCGTCAACTTGCCTTGGCTGACATAGAAGAGAGCACCTGGTTGTATGCGGCCTCAGAACGAGACAGCTGGAGGTCGTAAACTTACCTTGGCTGACATAGAAGAGAGCACCTGGTTGTATGCGGCCTCAGAACGAGACAGCTGGAGGTCGTGAACTTACCTTGGCTGACATAGAAGAGAGCACCTGGTTGTATGCGGCCTCAGACCGAGACAGCTGGAGGTCGTCAACTTACCTTGGCTGACATAGAAGAGAGCACCTGGTTGTATGCGGCCTCAGACCGAGACAGCTGGAGGTCGTCAACTTACCTTGGCTGACATAGAAGAGAGCACCTGGTTGTATGCGGCCTCAGAACGAGACAGCTGGAGGTCGTCAACTTACCTTGGCTAACATAGAAGAGAGCACCTGGTTGTATGCGGCCTCAGAACGAGAAAGTTGGAGGTCGTCAACTTACCTTGGCTGACATAGAAGAGAGCACCTGGTTGTATGCGGCCTCAGAACGAGACAGCTGGAGGTCGTCAACTTACCTTGGCTGACATAGAAGAGAGCACCTGGTTGTATGCGGCCTCAGAACGAGACAGCTGGAGGTCGTCAACTTACCTTGGCTGACATAGAAGAGAGCACCTGGTTGTATGCGGCCTCAGAACGAGGCAGCTGGAGGTCGTCAACTTACCTTGGCTGACATAGAAGAGAGCACCTGGTTGTATGCGGCCTCAGAACGAGACAGCTGGAGGTCGTCAACTTACCTTGGCTGACATAGAAGAGAGCACCTGGTTGTATGCGGCCTCAGAACGAGACAGCTGGAGGTCGTCAACTTACCTTGGCTGACATAGAAGAGAGCACCTGGTTGTATGCGGCCTCAGAACGAGACAGCTGGAGGTCGTCAACTTACCTTGGCTAACATAGAAGAGAGCACCTGGTTGTATGCGGCCTCAGAACGAGACAGCTGGAGGTCGTCAACTTACCTTGGCTGACATAGAAGAGAGCACCTGGTTGTATGCGGCCTCAGAACGAGACAGCTGGAGGTCGTCAACTTACCTTGGCTGACATAGAAGAGAGCACCTGGTTGTATGCGGCCTTAGAACAAGACAGCCGGAGGTCGTCAACTTACCTTGGCTGACATAGAAGAGAGCACCTGGTTATGTGCGGCCTCAGAACAAGACAGCCGGAGGTCGTCAACTTACCTTGGCTGACATAGAAGAGAGCACCTGGTTGTATGCGGCCTCAGAACAAGACAGCCGGAGGTCGTCAACTTACCTTGGCTAACATAGAAGAGAGCACCTGGTTGTATGCGGCCTCAGAACGAGACAGCTGGAGGTCGTCAACTTACCTTGGCTGACATAGAAGAGAGCACCTGGTTGTATGCGGCCTCAGAACAAGACAGCCGGAGGTCGTCAACTTACCTTGGCTAACATAGAAGAGAGCACCTGGTTGTATGCGGCCTCAGAACGAGACAGCTGGAGGTCGTCAACTTACCTTGGCTAACATAGAAGAGAGCACCTGGTTGTATGCGGCCTCAGAACGAGACAGCTGGAGGTCGTCAACTTACCTTGGCTGACATAGAAGAGAGCACCTGGTTGTATGCGGCCTCAGAACGAGACAGCTGGAGGTCGTCAACTTACCTTGGCTGACATAGAAGAGAGCACCTGGTTGTATGCGGCCTCAGAACGAGACAGCTGGAGGTCACTCACGAAGGCCGCGGAATACACATTTGAGACCAAAAGAAAATCTGCTGCCGAGGACAAACTCAGACGGCGAAAAGAAAATCTAAATCGACCACCTGCGGACAATGGTTATGCTTGCCCTGGATGTGGCAAAATATGTAGGTCAAAGCTGGGGCTGCGCCGCCACGGGAATTACTGCATTCCTCACTAATCTTCGGACTCGAAGACACGCCTTATTATTATTATTATTTATTAATTTAAATTATGCAATATGTCTTTGTCTCCTGTGGCTGAGAATTCTGATGCAAAGTATTTATTTAAAATGTTAGCTTTAGTTTCATTATCATTATGTGTTAAATTATCTTCTTTTAACAAGGCTACTCCTGTTGTTTTTCCATTTCCTTAGATTTAATGAAGGGCCATATATTTTTATTGCTGTTCTTAGATGTTACGTTGTTCATGTATTCCCTCTGTAGCTCTCTGATAACTCTTGTGAAATGTTTCTTAATTTTGAGAACAGATATTATGGACTCATTCCGCCTTTGTTTCCTCACATTTTGGAAATAAGTTTTCCTTCTGTTTGCAAAGTTTCTAAAATATGTTTTTATACCATTTTTAAAATATGTTTTTATACCATTTTTAAAATATGTTTTTATACCATTTTTAAAATATGTTTTTATACCATTTTTAAAATATGTTTTTATACCATTTTTAAAATATGTTTTTATACCATTTTTAAAATATATTTTTATACCATTTTTAAAATATGTTTTTATACCATTTTTAAAATATGTTTTTATACCATTTTTAAAATATGTTTTTATACCATTTTTAAAATATGTTTTTATACCATTTTTAAAATTATTTTTCGATCAATATTTATTTGTTATTAAAAATAATCCAAGCCATGGTTAGATATTAACTTAAATCTACTACATCACTGACCCTCAAACTGTTGTATTAAAGGTTTAAATAATTAAAAAATATGTTATACAATCACAAGCGAGGGGAGATGTTGGCTAGTGGCTTAACACAACACCAGACTAATATTAATAAAACATTATCTTCGATTACACTTTTTAAGGATGAGTGAAGGTCTTTGTCCACCTGGGTTCATTTTCATTTTTAAGTTAGCATATTAATATACATATGGATATACCCGCGGATATGTACATTCACTATTCCACATATTGTATTAGTTACATGAATGTGGTGAATGTATTACATGAAAAGACGTTCAAATTTGTTGACATATTCAATTTGTTAAATTGAATTATTTTAATTATTATTACTCTCTACATATCTGTAGTGTTATATGAAGTACGAAAGCGCTTGAATAAAACTTGTTCATTGCACAGATTCAACCGATGTTTTAAAATGTTAGACTTTCTTATTATTTCTATTATTGGCTACCATTTAGGCATACATTTCGAAAAGCAATGTAAGGGGGACAATCAATGAATTTATAAAAATTACTAAACAATCTCCCTTGTTTAAAAAAAAAAAAATGGCTCAAAATAAATTTCCTAGCTGTTGAAAATTCTGTATTGAAAATCTGATTACACCATCGCCTGTTTCGAGTTCATTTTATATTCAGTCACTCCTTCTTTCTCAAATCGGAACTCTAGTCTTTGAATATAAAAACAGAAACTGTTTTACTAACACTTACATCATTGTTTCAACGAACCAGGGCCGGCCCTAGCAATTGCGGGGCCCTATGCGAAACGGATTACGCGGGGCCTAGTATGGGTATGGATCAGCATAATGTCAAAATTAAGATTTTTAAAGTTAGAAAATACTTTTGTCTTTGCAATAAATTTTTATTAAATGAATGCTCACAATGCTTTTATTTATTGGCACCCTGAAAATGACAATATTGTCAATTTTTCAGAAATAATTTCAGTAGATTTCCAGGACTTTTTCGTATAAATTGCCTTTTCAGGAGATTTCCTGAAAATCAGGAGGCCTTGGAAACCCTGTCATTATATATCTATACTATAAAGTAGAATGTGAGGTGTATGTATGTGACTTATAGACATCACAACCGCTTGACCAATCTTGATAATACTTGGCAGGAATGTTTCTTGGGTACCAACTTAGACCTTAGTGTATGTATTGTAGCCCTAAAACAAACTTAAGACCCTAAAAAAAAAATAAAGTTGTCCGACTCTATTACAGCTATAGTATTTTATGGATCTAGGCCATGTCTACAATGTTGACATGAGAAAAGATCGAAAGGATTTAGACCTAGATCTAATTTTAAGAAATACACTTTGCGCAGATAGTTTTTTACTTTGACGCATGAAAATACAAAAGAAGGTCCATTGATTTCATTATATAATAAAATTAACCTTCAATTTTGTGTTTCAAAAGCATTTTTGCATTAATTAGTTCGTTATATCTGTAACTACAGATTTCCTGGCGAACATTCTTTTATCTTATCTTATCTTATATAATACAGACGTTACTTCAAAAAAGAAGATGATTACGTCCTACGCGTCATGCATTTAGTCATGCATATTAACCAATTACTTAAATTCTGCCAAGTCACTGGTTTTCCTGGCTAGCTCAGGCAACCCATTCCATGCTCTAATAGCACTAGGGAAGAAGGAGTATTTGTACAAATTTGTCCTAGCATATGGGATGAGGAATGTGCCTTTATCTTTGTGTCTTTCAGAGTATTTTATTAAATTTTGTTTTTGTATTTGAAGATTATGGTTCAGTGTTGAATGAATATAGATTATAATAGATCTAGGCCTATCTCAACTCGGCTTCGCAGCTTTCGTAAACGAATGTAGTCTCTTAAAAATGCATTAGAAAACCAAATTTGTATGTTTATTTGATCAAAAGATAAGAAGATGAATCGCATACTAAAAATTATTTCGTTTAATTGTTCACTTTATAATCCCATTCATTTAACAAAGCTATCGCTCTTTTCGTTTTTAATAGATATGAATGTATCGGCTTCGGGTAAACCCATTTTCGCAAAACTAATTTTATTTTCGTAGCGAAAGAAAAAAAACTTGAAAGGATCATTAGCTAAGTTTAACATACATCTAAATCCAATCCACTAGATTGGTAAACACAAACGTAGACCCGCAGGTCGCGGGTAATGTCAGGCTAGTAAGTTATAAAGGTTTAATTTAATAATTTACACTAGTCTCTAGTCTGGCTATATGTGTGTAATCATCTATCAAATTGGTTATTCAAGATTGAAAAGTCGATCTCACAACAGGTCCGACGCCGATTGGGAGGGGGGGGGGGACAAAAGGACTCTAGTCTGGAGGCCCTTTCGCGTTTTTGTTTTAAGATGCTGCAATACGTATTTCTAGGGCTTTAGGCATGTTGGAGGGGGGGGAGGGAACCCAAATGGTCTGAAGCCCAAATATGGCTGATTGCGGGCTTGCTTAAAAATATGCTATGGTAGAATAGCTATTCAAATAAAGTATTGAACCATTTGTGTGGCCAGCTCTATAAAAGCAAGAATCGGACTTTACATTCATCTTCGAGCTCTTAACATCTGAGAAATGTGTTCATCTTCGAGTTCAAAAGATATGAGAAAAATGTTTACCGTCAACGACGAAGGAGGAGCTATTGAAGACATTCATATAAACATGTTCTGAATCAAATAGAGATAACATGTATGTTGTTGCTTTGTCGTTGGTTTGTTGCTACACTCATATAGTACACCTATCCGACTTATACCATTCTCAAACAGTTTACCTATTCCAAGGGATGCAATCGTGAAACGAAATTAGATAAAATACATTACTCGATTAGCTCTCTTGGAAAAACAATACTGTAAACAGGTACAATTAAAGGTACACAACCTATTTGCAATTAAAGCACATTAAATATAATCTTTTGTGTTCTTTAATTAAAACTATTTCTAAACCAATAGGGTAAAACGTGACGTCATTTTCCATCTTTGTATCTACAGCAGGACCTCTGAATAAATAATATAACTAATTAAAAAGACAAACATTCTTTTTATATTTTCAAACTTTGAACTGTCTGTTGTCGTTGTCTAAACCTGTCTTTTTCTTTGAATAATATTGCATAGCAGATCCAATACCATTATTCTTTAATGTTATCTTCCCATCACATTAGCCTCTTCTCTTTACAGGTACATTTCCTTGTAGTTGGGTCTTTGGGACCCCTGTTATGGCCATCACATGTATTTGAATGTGAAGTTTAGTGTGTTTTAAAATGCATTCACCCTTTTCTATTTATATAAATATGATATTAAAAATAATTTTGTTTGCAATAGGAATGTACATTGCACAGCAACTTTGATGCTAAATTTTAATATACAAATAAATAATAAAAAAACATTTTTTTGTATTTTATTCTCTTTATTTATTTTTATAATGATTAATTTTAGAAACTTTTTTTGCAATATTATGCCATTTGGATTATTCACTGTAAGAAAAGATTTATTATCAAATAAAATGCAAAGTTTTCTTATTAAAACACAATAGCAATCTCTATATTGTTGTACTATAGAAATAAAAACCGAAAGGTCATGTCTTCGATTATTGGAAAAGAAGTAATCTATTTTTAATTTAAAGAAATATTACTGAATTTCATATGTTTATTGACTAATATAGTGTAAGCATTAAAAGTACTCTTTCTGTTTACTAATAATGTTTACAAAAACATATAAAATAAATGTTTTCATTCTTATAAAGTTTAACATTTTAAGCAATATTTGCAAATTACTGAATTAAAACATCGTTTATCTTTGACGTTGATGGTCCTTTGGCATCTGCGTAGAACATTGGCTTTCCTTACCAAAGGTACAGAGTTCGATTCTCTGTAACGGAATTTTTAATTCATAAAGTTTTTTATATTTATCTTGAATAAATAAATAACTAAAAATTAGATTACATTGTGCTTACCTATTTTATACTTTTTTTAATGCTATTTTTTATCATCATCTTACCCTTAAATGTTATCTGTAGGATGCTGTTACGGTTAGCGTAACAAACTTTCTTCACTCTTCCTAGTCGGAAGTTATCTTTAGCAGAAACCAAGAGAAAGTTGCAGGTCCATTGTTGGACGTCCATCATCTCGGCTTTTTATTGTTGTCAATTCATGTTGTTATATAGATGATTTTACAGCGAGTCGTGTCCAACAATATGACCGGACCAGTTGACAATGTCTTGAATTGGAATGTCAAGTACTGTATATGTAAATGTATATTATTGAATATGGTAGCAGGAATTTTTCATGAAAAGAAATTTCCCAATTCCAAGTGTCATACTTTATTCATTTAAAGTTCTTTTAAAATCATGGAATACATTTTTGATGCGGTCTTTGAATGTGATACATAGAATCCTTCTTCAGCATCTCAATTCCATTGCTAGGATCCTCCACTCTAGCTCTGCAGTCAGCGTCCAAGACTCACAACCATATAAAAATGTGGCCTTAACCAGGGAGCGCATCAGTCTGATTTTGGTGCCGAGGGCTAAGCCTTTGTCTTTCCATATTATTTTAAGTTTTGAAAGTGCTGCTGTGGACTGTGCTATTCGGGCCAGTAGTTCAGGTTTCGTTCCCTCATCTGAGGCAATAGCTCTGAGGTATTTTAATAATAATAATAATATATTTTATTGTCCGTATGGAAATTTGTCTTATAATTTGTGCATTACACCAAACAAAAAACATTATAACTATAATAAACCAAAGTGTACATTCACATTTGAAGCTGCTAACACTAGTCAGCTTTTCACCTCCAATACTGATGCCCCTTTTAAAGCCCTGTTGGCTATTAGTCATAAATTGTTGTTTTTTTTTTCGGCATTTATTTGCATACGATATGCTGCGGTAGTCTTGTCGATGCGCATCACCAGGTCAGCTAGTTCTTCTTCTGTCCCTGCTAGGCCATTAATGTCACCTGCGAAACGCAAGTTAGTAATTCCTCTTCCTCCAATGCCCACAGTACCTTCATAGCCCTCCAGAGTCTAGATCTATTACAAATTTAATAACATGACTGATCCAAACCCACTTAATATAAGCTTTAAATGTAAGAACATTATTATCTTCTCTTCTTAGTTTAATGAAAAGCACTTATGTAGAACTTGTGATTTGCCACACTTCCACCTGATATGTTAAACCCTGATATGTTAAACTTTATGCAGAGTTAATCAACACTTTTTTTCCCGTTAACTTTGCAAAAGATACATTCGAAAAAAAAAACAAAAAAAAATAACGAATTTCATTGTATCACAACAACAATTGTAAAAACTTTGTTCAGAAATTGTTCGTAGGTCTTGCTTTCATTTGCTTGTCCTTTTTCCTGCCCTAGACGCATGACAGTCCCATACAACCCACATGGGCTTACATCTCACACGAAATGCCTGATCTCCGAAGTTTTGAAGGCCAATATCTTTATTCAATAGTAAAGTCCAACAGTTCTGGGACACATACTCACACAGAAGTTTTAATGTATGGTGTGTTGTCAGTACTCGGTCATTCTGAAATTGTGGGGGAGGCTTTTGTTTTTAGGCACTGTTATCCTGTAGTCGCCGATGTAGACGCATTTGCGATTGGTCAAAAAAATCAGTTTTAGATGTTTTTCTACAAAGTAGAGTATCTGCAAATTATTCATATTTAATAAGTTTTTATGGATCTTATAAGAAGTAGTCTGACTTACAAAAACGTGTGATTTTAGGACTAAATAGCTACATATTCATTAATTTTAAAATAGGTAGCATTAAGTTATCATGGGCAGAGCACTCTTTGTTTGCCAGTATAGTAGAAAAAATAATGATCTAGCTTCCGCATAAACTTAGATAAAACCAAACTTTTGCGAGTGGGATTATAAGGCAAAGGCTGCCCCCGTCAGACTTGGCGAGTCAAAGCTTGAAGAGCTGGACAAGTTCACGTACCTTGGCAGCATCATAACAAATGATGATGATGCCTACCATGATGTAGCGTGCCGAATAGGAAAGGCAGGGAGCATTTTCCAAAGGCTGCAGCGTATTTGGACTAGCCAAGCCATTGGGCTCGAGACAAAAATACACCTTCTGAACACAATTGTCATTCCAACTGCAACATATGCATTTGAGACATGGAAGTCATCTGTCAAAATTGAGAAGCACTAAATGTGGCTCAACAAAAATGGCTGAGACGGATTTTGGGAATCAGTTATAGAGATCGGGTCTCAAACAAAGAAATCCTTTGCCGAACTGGGAGTTGAACACTTAGTGAGGTTGTGACAGAGCATCGCATGAGGTTTGCGGTACATGTTCTACGACAAAATTAACTACGTATACCAAGCGTTGCGATGACATGGAGGAAAATACGAGGAAAGTGCAAACAGGGACGTCATCGTATTACTTGGCGCCACATCTTCATGGAGGACCCCAGAACAGTGTACACCAGCTCCTACCAGCACGTACGTCTGTCCCCATGATGTCCATTCTTGGGCTAACTCCTCCGACATACTTTGGTTGATGCACGTGGTTTTCATGTCTCGCTTGCAGAAATCTCTGTACGTTAGTCTTGGGCGGCCCTTGGGTCTGACTTCCTCTGCAAGCTCAGAGTATAGTATATCTTTAGGGATACTTCCATCTGGCATGCGAGTGACATGACCGAGCCAGCGTAGTCTTCTCTGTGTAAGAAGTGCAGAGATTCTGTGCATATTGACCCGTTTCAGAACATTACATCTTTCAAAGTGACATTGAATGCCAAAACATGTGGCAAAGATAAATCTTTTAATCTATACTCTTGACTCACTATGTCGACATACCCATAGAGAGGAAGTATATTGACCGTCTATGTAAACCATAGAGCAAGATATTCACTTTTTAGATACAGAGCATCTTGGTTGCTTTAGTCATCTATACATGCAACAGTACCTTTGCGGACCTTAACATGTCCTTAGCGCAAAAATCATTAATGCACTAAAAGATAGAATATCGATTTTGTTTGGTCGAACAATTCATGTAAAGCTAAAAAATAATTTCTGGAAAAATTAGGTTCTGTGGGACAAAATTAAACTCACATTTACTAAACAAAAAAAAAAAAAGCAATGCTGCAGTCATAATAAAAAAAATGAGCTCAAGTTATTACAGAAGGCATACATTTAGTGCCTGAAAATTATACTTACCATATACTATCATTTATCTGGCGTACATAATGATGGAGTATACAGAACTGAAGAAGGTAACTCTCGTAACTGTAGTGTGTTTAGAGCAATAATAAAATTCATAGCGACCCAAGAGTACTCTCTCTTAGTTTTCTGAACTCCCCCCCACCCCCAACTTATGTTAGAATCCATAGACGATTGGAAGATGGATTCGAACTAGAAACCTCTAGGTTGGAAAGTTGGTCGTTTTATCTCACTGTCAACGCCAGCTATTTGTCAAGACATAAAGTGAAAACACTAGAAGCACAAAGAAATAGTTTAGAATACAAACAAAACCATCACTACCACAACCACCACCACCACCACCAACAACAACAATAACAAGAACTACAATAACTACATCATCATCACCACCACCACCAACATTAATACCAACAACAACAACAACAACATGACAACCACCACCACCAACAACAACACCAAAACACGACAATAAAATTTGACAGAATCGTTGTTTTTAAAACATACAAAACAATGTTAGTACAATAAACTCAATATAAACACTACAAATGTAATCATAAACACAATCAAACGAGGTCAAGGTCACATTTAATGCCTTAATTTAATTTCCACAAAGTACCCAGAAAAAAAAATACTGTCATTTTATTTTTAAACATACAAATTGGCCTTTTAAAATCATGAATCGAATGCAAAACACCAGGAATAAAGATAATCTAGTGAGAGTTCAAAGTGCAAAGGTTGCAAGTGGTCCATTCCCAAACAACCAGATCTAGCAATAAAACAAGGAACCTTTTTGAAGCGACACAGCCTCGTTCTCAATTTCTCTACGCATAATTAACATTTACATTGCTTGCACTTTGACCTCATGACGTATATTGTAACCTCCTTTTTTTTTTTTAAAAAAAAGACAGCTTGCTACGACTACACGTCGTGTCAACCCTCCCCCCCCCCCCAAAAAAAAAAAAAGTACAATCCATTGTCTGTTATATTTTTTAAATCTATTTCCTGAAATTCACAGCGGACGATTCATCCATCAACTCCTGGTGTAGGTCGTAAGAAGGATCAAGTGATGACTTTTAGATACAACCCCAACTTATGTAACACTCTCTTTTATAGGGATCCATTGCTAAATATAGTTGTCGTAATCATTCTATAAATGTTTGGTGTCTATAAGTGTGTAATCTTTAGTGTTTGTATTGAAACGAACATTTTAAAAAACGAGAAAACTAGGTCAACATTGTGTTTGTCCGCTTTTTGTCTCCCTTATATTCGCCTCTACCAAGTAAAAAGCAAAGAATGGTATTTGTTTCATGCATATCACCATAATGAGTTTTCAAGTGATGATCGTTATGTAAAGTTACATTCAGCTATTTCTTTTAGTTGTGACACCTGTGCATAAAAGCTGTGCATGTTAATAAGCGTGATGATGATTGTGTATATGTGTGCATGTGAGAGTGTGTATGTAAGAGAGAGAGAGAGAGAGAGAGAGAGAGAGAGAGAGAGAGAGAGAGAGAGAGATGTTTATGTGTTGAACAAATTAAGAAGTTAGGGAAGCCTAGTCCCCAGTCCTTGAGACAAGATGTAAATTATCGATCTAGCTCTCCAATTGTACACTTTGGCATCATATTGTCTTCTTTAGTTTTCTTTAACAAAGTGATGACGTCAAAGCGCCCTAACAATTACAAGGGCTGTTCTAACCGTCGCTCCATGGCCCTCATGTTGTGCTGAAGGTTTTGATACTGTGTCAGCATACGCTCTGTATCTGTGAAGGTCAAACAACATGATTTAGATAGACATACATTTATTGAATGTGTACAGATTTAATCCTACACCCTAATCTACTTGACATTAAGTGCTTCTCTTAATAAGGAAGGCTGCCTGGTCGATTGATTTGAGCATTTTATTGTCGTTTCGATGGTCCCGGGTGCGAACCCCGCCCTCCACCATCCTCCAATGGTCTTGTACCGTCCTCTGAGAAGTTTGGACTAGGATGTAATATTCTTCAAGTAGAAGGAACCACCGAAACATGTAAAACAGAACAAAACAATAATATAGGTAAAAGAAACAGTAGCTTCCCTTTCATAACGTGAATTCAGATCTTTTGACTACCAACAATTTGGAATGTTATCTTTGTTCTTATGTTAATTAAAAAAACACAACAGAATTGCCCTTTAATCTGAAAGATTTGAACTTATTTAAAACATGAGAAAAGCATGATTACTATTAATTTTACGTTAAGCAATGCACCAAGAAAGAAAAAACAACCTGGGTTTTTCTCAACTCAATCTAGAGTTATTTAAACGTAAGATTCAAAAATTGTTTAAAAATCTTTTTATGTAGGTGTAAGATTTGCTAATGCGTCCATGCAACTTTCAATTATAAAATGTATAGATTTTTCAAATCCTTAATCTTTTAATTGTTCAATTTCTAGAATCCTAAAAACATTTCTAGAATACTTTCTTTCATTACTCTCACTTTAAAGATATCCAATATTCGGCCAGTATACAAACCCTGGCGTCTTTGATACACCGAGAAGCTAAATTCAAGTTTAAACTAAAACAGCTTTACAAAACTTCCCCCGCCCCCCCCCCCCCCCAAAAAAAAAGCTTCTTGTTTCTGGTGCAACCAAAATGATAGGTTAAGCAGTATGTAAATATTTAAAACAACCGATTCATTAGTTATTCTAATGAGTTAGCAGCACGCCCTGGGTCTGTCACTGTATACAGAGAAGGAGATAAATAAAAATAACAACATGAATGTATAAATGGTGTGTCTGTCAAGACCTCAACATCTGAAGACAGTCAAAGTGTCCTTTAAAGTCACATGTAAAATTATAAGCAGCAGAAGGCAGGCCTTATATGGTATTAAAACATTGAAGGGTGTAGGTATGTAAGAGATGCAGAGATTTGGCAGCACAAGAAAAGTAAGAGATGCAGATAGTTGGCAGCACTAGAAAAAATAAAAGATGCAGATAGTTGGCAGTACAAGAAAAGTAAGAGATGCAGATAGTTGGCAGCACTAGAAAAAATAAGAGATGCAGATAGTTTGCAGCACAAGAAAAGAAAGAGATGCAGATATTTGGCAGCACAAGAAATGAAAGAGATGCAGGGAGTTGGCAGCAGAAGAAAAGTAAGAGATGTAGATAGTTAGCAGCACTAGAAAAAATAAGAGATGCAGATAGTTGGCAGCACAAGAAAAGTAAGAGATGCAGATAGTTGGCAGCACTAGAAAAAATAAGAGATGCAGATAGTTGGCAGCACAAGAAAAGTAAGAGATGCAGATAGTTGGCAGCAAAAGAAAAGTAAGAGATGCAGATAGTTGGCAGCACAAGAAAAAATAAGAGATGTAGATAGTTGGCAGCACTAAAAAAAAAAGAGATGCAGATAGTTGGCAGCACTAGAAAAAATAAGAGATGCAGATAGTTGGCAGCACTAGAAAAAATAAGAGATGCAGATAGTTGGCAGCACTAGAAAAAATAAGAGATGCAGATAGTTGGCAGCACTAGAAAAAATAAGAGATGCAGATAGTTGGCAGCACAAGAAAAGTAAAGAGATGCAGATAGTTGGCAGCAGAAGAAAAGTAAGAGATGCAAGGAGTTGGCAGCAGAAGAAAAGTAAGAGATACAGATAGTTGGAAGCACAAGAAAAGAAAGAGATGCAGGGAGTTGGCAGCAGAAGAAAAGTAAGAGATGCAGATAGTTGGCAGCACAAGAAAATAAGAGATGCAGGGAGTTGGCAGCACAAGAAAAAGTAAGAGATGCAGATAGTTGGCAGCACAAGAAAAGTAAGAGATGCAGGGAATTGGCAGCAGAAGAAAAGTAAGAAATGCAGGGAGTTAGCAGCACAAGAAAAAGTAAGAGATGCAGGGAGTCTGCAGCACAAGAAAAGTAAGAGATGCAGGGAGTTGGCAGCAGAAGAAAAAATAAGAGATGCAGATAGTTGGCAGCACAAGAAAAGTAAGAGATGCAGAGAGTTGGCAGCAGAATAAACAATAAGAGATACAGATAGTTGGCAGCACTAGAAAAGTAAGAGATGCAGAGAGTTGGCAGCACAAGAAAAAATAAGAGATGCAGATAGTTGGCAGCACAAGAAAAGTAAGAGATGCAGGGAGTTGGCAGCAGAAGAAAAGTAAGAGATGCAGGGAGTTGGCAGCAGAAGAAAAGTAAAAGATGCAGGGAGTTGGCAGCACAAAAAAAGTAAGAGATACAGATAGTTGGCAGCACAAGAAAAGTTAGAGATGCAGATAGTTGGCAGCACAAGAAAAAATAAGAGATGCAGATATTTGGCAGCACAAGAAAAGTAAGAGATGCAGGGAGTTGGCAGCACTAGAAAAAATAAGAGATGCAGATAGTTTGCAGCACAAGAAAAGAAAGAGATGCAGATATTTGGCAGCACAAGAAATGAAAGAGATGCAGGGAGTTGGCAGCACTAGAAAAAATAAGAGATGCAGATAGTTGGCAGCACAAGAAAAGTAAGAGATGCAGATAGTTGGCAGCACTAGAAAAAATAAGAGATGCAGATAGTTGGCAGCACAAGAAAAGTAAGAGATGCAGATAGTTGGCAGCAAAAGAAAAGTAAGAGATGCAGATAGTTGGCAGCACAAGAAAAAATAAGAGATGTAGATAGTTGGCAGCACTAAAAAAAAAAGAGATGCAGATAGTTGGCAGCACTAGAAAAAATAAGAGATGCAGATAGTTGGCAGCACTAGAAAAAATAAGAGATGCAGATAGTTGGCAGCACTAGAAAAAATAAGAGATGCAGATAGTTGGCAGCACTAGAAAAAATAAGAGATGCAGATAGTTGGCAGCACAAGAAAAGTAAGAGATGCAGATAGTTGGCAGCAGAAGAAAAGTAAGAGATGCAAGGAGTTGGCAGCAGAAGAAAAGTAAGAGATACAGATAGTTGGAAGCACAAGAAAAGAAAGAGATGCAGGGAGTTGGCAGCAGAAGAAAAGTAAGAGATGCAGATAGTTGGCAGCACAAGAAAATAAGAGATGCAGGGAGTTGGCAGCACAAGAAAAAGTAAGAGATGCAGATAGTTGGCAGCACAAGAAAAGTAAGAGATGCAGGGAATTGGCAGCAGAAGAAAAGTAAGAAATGCAGGGAGTTGGCAGCACAAGAAAAAGTAAGAGATGCAGGGAGTCTGCAGCACAAGAAAAGTAAGAGATGCAGGGAGTTGGCAGCAGAAGAAAAAATAAGAGATGCAGATAGTTGGCAGCACAAGAAAAGTAAGAGATGCAGGGAGTTGGCAGCAGAATAAACAATAAGAGATACAGATAGTTGGCAGCACTAGAAAAGTAAGAGATGCAGGGAGTTGGCAGCACAAGAAAAAATAAGAGATGCAGATAGTTGGCAGCACAAGAAAAGTAAGAGATGCAGGGAGTTGGCAGCAGAAGAAAAGTAAAAGATGCAGGGAGTTGGCAGCACAAGAAAAGTAAGAGATACAGATAGTTGGCAGCACAAGAAAAGTTAGAGATGCAGATAGTTGGCAGCACAAGAAAAAATAAGAGATGCAGATATTTGGCAGCACAAGAAAAGTAAGAGATGCAGATAGTTGGCAGCACAAGAAAAGTTATAGATGCAGATAGTTGGCAGCACAAGAAAAGTTAGAGATGCCGATAGTTGGCAGCACAAGAAAAGTTAGAGATGCAGATAGTTGGCAGCACAAGAAAAGTAAGAGATGCAGGGAGTTGGCAGCACAAGAAAAAATAAGAGATGCAGATAGTTGGCAGCACAAGAAAAGTAAGAGATGCAGGGAGTTGGCAGCAGAAGAAAAGTAAAAGATGCAGGGAGTTGGCAGCACAAGAAAAGTAAGAGATGCAGGGAGTTGGCAGCACAAGAAAAGTTAGAGATGCAGATAGTTGGCAGCACAAGAAAAAATAAGAGATGCAGATTTTTGGCAGCACAAGAAAAGTAAGAGATGCAGATAGTTGGCAGCACAAGAAAAGTATGAGATGCAGATAGTTGGCAGCACAAGAAAAGTAAGAGATGCAGGGAGTTGGCAGCACAAGAAAAGTAATAGATGCAGATAGTTGGCAGCACAAGAAAAGTTAGAGATGCAGATAGTTGGCAGCACAAGAAAAAAAAAGAGATGAAGATAGTTGGCAGCACAAGAAAAGTAAGAGATGCAGATAGTTGGCAGCACAAGAAAAGTAAGAGATGCAGGGAGTTGGCAGCACAAGAAAAGTCAGAGATGCAGATAGTTGGCAGCACAAGAAAAGTAAGAGATGCAGGGAGTTGGCAGCACAAGAAAAGTATGTTTCCGGATGTGCCATTAGGGCTAAGGCGTTTTATAGACTACTGAAAACAAAAGTCTTGGAGAAATAATAAGGTGAATAGATGTACATATCAAGACTTTGTTATTTTACGACAAAATAGACTCAAACATTTTATAATGTAAATGTACATCCATTATAAATCTATAGATCGTTTACGACATAAATTCCATTATGAATCTATGGATCGTTTACGACATCAATTTTGGGATCCCCGAATGAACGAACGTAGACAGAATCGCGAATATAAGAAAACCCGATCTTTTGCTCCAAAATCTGATTAAAAGTATTTTCAAACTTTGTACCAGTTAGGTCGACCTCTGAGCCATGACCTAACATGAAAAAAAAAAGAAGTTAATCTCTCTTTGAGGTCTATGTCAATTTGTGTCATCGCTAAATTTATAGTCGGGTCAGACGAGACAAAAATGCACTGTCTAAGTCTGCTGTCATGGCTTGATTTATGCCTTGGCGCGACAAACGCTTTTGAACTTATAGATAGAGACTTATTTGACAGTACAAAACTTTAAAAAAAAGTCTTTGATGCCAACTTAAATTTTACTATCATGCAATGAAAGTATTTTGGATCGTTGAGACTAAACAAATGTGAGCAGAGGTGGACTGAGTGTCAAAATCGGCCCGGGCACTTCAACGGCATTTCTATGCAATGCGGCCCACAAATTCTATATCATATGATGGGCATACATTTCTAGGTCTACCTGTCCTCGAAGTCATTACGTCAAGTTTGATAATGTATTACTATGCACGTGTTCAGTGAACTCTACATCTTTATTAGAAATATAGGCCTTATGTTACTTTTTAATTGCGAAGTATAGGCCCTAAAAGGATGAAGCCTACTAGTAGCACTGTCTACGTATGAAGGCTATTACATTATTTCGGAAAATGTGTTCAATTCAAATGGCATTACACTGTAGAGTCTGTGAAAGACTTGTTGTTAAACACGACGCCCAGGGGCCCTTTTGATAAGGGAATACTATAAAACCTTTAACTATTTCTTACGTGCCATAGTGGCAAAGATGCGGCCATTTCGGTTGCTCTACCGGCCCATTTGGGTACCGGCCCACCGGGCATTTGCCCAAATGCCCAATATAGCCAGTCCGCCCCTGAATGTGAGGCTTGCAATACACACAAGCGTTTTGTTTACCATTTTTTATGTCTTATCGAAGTAATGATTCGATGTCAAGAAACGATGGTATTGATGGTATCGTCAGGATGGTTGGAAGATTAAGAAAGATTGCATTTTTCCACATGGCTACACAAAGCCTGATATGACACTTATTTAGCTGCATCAAATGTAGACAAAACCATAGTCTGCTGGGTATGTTTAAATAATACTGTATTCTTTCACATGGCTACGTAGACCCTGATATGCCCTACAAATTTAGCTATACCCAAAGTAGAAAAAACCATAGTCTGCCGGGCCTATTAAATTTCTTTAACCACTGCCTGGGCCTATCTTCGGCGGTATCTTTACTTTTGGTCTCAAATTTATTTCCCGTGATATTTGTATGTAAAAGTAAAAAAATAAAGATCCCCTTTCAGTCCATGCGGTCTATAGAGCAGATGATGTTAAGGTCATCTGTTTCTTTGGTCAATGGCTAAAGAGCAAGGTGTCCATGTGGCCAGCACAACGACAAACTGCCTTTTGTTTTTCCCGACCCATTAGAGTCGGGTGGACTCGGGGTGCCCTAAAAATTACGAAGCAGAAAATCCCAATCTTCATCGAAATTCGAAGCCAGGACCCTGGGTTCTGAAGCGAAGCGCTTAACCACTCAGCCAACGCGCGAATAAGTTTTCAAGATATTCCTTTTGGAAGCCATTTTCTGCCATGTTATCTCCTATATACCAGTGAAAGCAAACGAAGAGTCATAGCTGGTCTTTAAATCATCTCCCTCTGTTATATATAAAAGAGCCAATAAAATCTGTTTGCCCATCTGATGAAAGAATGCCAAAGAATTACGCATCACTTAGAGGCACCAGCAGAAAATTCAAATCGTAATGAATCAAGGCGTGAAGAAGTCAAGAAAGAAGAGTAAATTAAAATAAAATAAAGAGAGTCTACTATAAGAAGGTCTCTCCTTCATTGGGCCTCACACTTAGCTTCAGATCGTCTGTAACATCCTCCTCCGACACCTCTACAGTAGAAGCGAAAAGATAAAGTTCTCGTCAAAAGACAGCCCAGTGTAAATATTTAAAGTCATGCATGTTTAAACGAAATACTTACTTGCCCACTGGTCAACCGGTCTATTGACTTTCCATGATGTAGATTCGATCCTGAACCAATTGTTCATAGATTTTAAATTAGCTCTGCAACAAAATATAACAAAGCATCAGAGTCGAATATATCTAGAATTTCATACTAAACCACCATAGATAAATAAAGAAGTACATACAAAACAAAGGCTAAAAAGATGTGTACATTTGTTCTGGAGATATTATATATGTGTACATCTGTTCTGGAGATATTATATATGTGTACATTTGTTCTGGAGATATTATAGTTGTGTACATTAGTTCTGGAGATATTATAGTTGTGTACATTTGTTCTGGAGATATCAGATATGTGTACATTTATTCTGGAGATATCATATAAGTGTACATTTGTTCTGGAGATATCAGATATGTGTACACTTGTTCTGGAGATATCAGATATGTGTACATTTATTCTGGAGATATTATATATGTGTACATTTGTTCTGGAGATATCAGATATGTGTACATTTGTTCTGGAGATATTATATATGTGTACATTTGTTCTGGAGATATCAGATATGGGCTCATTTGTTGCGTTATTACATCTAGAAGTAGCATTAGTAATTAATTAAACAAGATAAGTGTACAAAAAAGCATTTGCACCTTGTTTTAATAGCTCCCTAACCTGCATAGCAGATATTCATTTATGTCAAAGAAGTAAATATATTGACAGTATCAATAGAACGTTGAAGAGTTGGAGATTTGAAAAGATATTTGATCAATTTTATGCACTTTTTAGCAGTACAGAATCAAATGTATAAACTCGAATTACATAAAAGTGTTTTCACGGATGAATGTGTGTATGTGTGTATAATGTATACTTACTTATGTACTTATGTACTTGTGTATAATAGTGGGAACGTATGCACGAATGACCAGAAGTCAATAAGCTTTGGACAATAACAGAGGCCGGTGTGTGATATATGCAATCAAGAATAATAAAGTGTTGGGTTCGTGGTGACTAAGTTATTGTGTTTTTATATTTACAGCTGAACCAGATGGACACTTAGTCGAAGTAGTAAGCAGCAATTGTACTTTCTAGTCAATTCAAATAGCAGAATAGTAGAAAGCACCAGTATGGGGAGGGAGTGTTAAAGAATCCCAATATGACAGGGGTCAACCATAAATTATTTGACTGAAGACAAATATGCATCTACTAGAGGTAATAAACAGAATTAATACAAAGATCCACTGCAACTCTTGAAATATTTAGTTGGAAGCAAGGTAGCAATAGGCCAGGGTTCAGGAATACGACGTTAGGCCCTTTCAGGTAAGTTTTTGTGACTGAACCCATATTGATCAATACTGTATCGAATGTGAGAGAATATTTCCAAGAAAACAACACATATGACAGACAACACATTCAACAGACTACACATATGACAGACAACACATTCAACAGACAACACATACGACAGACAACACATATGACAGACAACACATTCAACAGACGACACATATGACAGACAACACACATGACAGACAACACATATGACAGACAACACATATGACAGACAACACATATGACAGACAACACATATGACAGACAACACATATGACAGACAACACACAAAATGCATGTTCCTCATGGGATAAACGAGGTCCACAAAGGTCGCGTAATCTAAAAAGTCAATGTTGTTGGTCAACCATGTCACTTTCCAATATTTTGAGTCACATGATGGTTCTTCAGATATTTTGAATGCCCATTGCCTGTCACAAGTATAATGTGTTACTCCTTCTTTCCTAGTGCTTAGAGCATGAAATGGGTTTCCTGAGTCAGCCAGAAAAACCAATGACTTATCAGAATTAATGTCATTGATAAACATGCATAACTACATTAACCTAGGGATGGGCGTAGGACGTAATAATCTTCTTTTTTGATGTAACGTCTGTATTTCATAAGATAAGATAAGATAAAATAAGATAAGGTTTTCATGGACAAATGGAAGAATCATTGTCTAATATAAAAAAAAAGACCTTGCGATCTATAGGGCAGATGATGTAAAGTTCATTTGTTTCAGTGGCCCACGGTTTTACGAGTGTGTCATGTGGCCAGCACAACTACCAACCGCCTTTACTTTTCCCCAACTAATGTCAGGTACCTATTAGACCTGGGTGGACTCAGAGGCGCCCAAGATCCCGGAATTAAAAATCCCAGCCTTCACCAGGATACAAACCCGGAACCTCGGTACAGAAGCCAAGCGCTTTACCGCTCAACCACCGCTCCTCCCTGTGTGTTATAAAACTTTACGATTATAATTCGTGGGAAGATGAAGTGATACTAATTTATTTTCTTATTCAGTAATATTGTAGTTACATCAATATTTTATATAGCTCCTCCCTCGTGATCGAAGATGATCACATTTCTCACATCCTATGGATTCGAAGATGACTGTGAAGTACAATACTCGCTTTAAAAAACCGGCTGCATGCGTGGTATGGGTGGGTTTGGACAGTTTCAGATAGGCCTGCTTCTTCTCTCAGCTTTTTGTTGGTTCGGCGCTCCTTCACCCTGGCCACTCTCCTTGCTTCGTATCTCGTGACTCCGAGACTTGCGGACAACACAAGACCCTGTGACGAAGTCTTCTTTGAGCGCACTAGTCATACTTGAATGTTCCACTAGATCTGCTTGTTTACATATACCTTTAGTCTGTACCACCATGCAAGATTCGTCCACTGTCCATTCTTTGATCTTGTCCTACCATCGCTTTCTCTGTCTGCCTCTTCTTCTCTTTCCTGGTACTGTTTCGCCGGTGACAAAAGTTTTGATTTATATTGTAGATTGAATAAAGTAAAGTCCAACGGCTATTATTTTCCAGGAAATTGATTAAATTTTTTTTTGCATTTACAAAGTACTACTATGTCAAAAAGCAAAAGACAAACACTGAAATTGTTAGATCAGAGCCAACGTTATTCATTAATTGTATATCATTCGTGGTTAATAACATTGTCCAGAAATTCGAGCCAATTATTCTTTACCGAGGTCTTCATGGGCAGATATTGTTATATTAATTTCAATAAATGAGATTTTTGTTTGTTTTAGGTTTCTCTAAAAGATAGCTTTAATTTTATTCAGCTTGCAATAGTGATTTGTTTTATTTGACCAATAAATATTTTTTTACACATTGTAAATCATCATGATCAACTAAACAACTAAATTTTACAGTTTACTTATATTGTCAATTCATGTAACACAACGAGTAATAATGTACTGTAATATTTACAAAAGGAATAAAACTTAAAAACCAAAATAATATATCTAAGCGAGCAATTTCACATTATTTAAAATTATTATTATTTTTTAAAATTATTATTTAAACAAATTAACTTCATAGAATTTAATGAAACGGTGTTCTGACAATAAGAGTTACCTTTCTTTAAAAAATTTCATATATTACAGTAATAAGATTTACATCGCTATATTTGGCTCGGACTCAAGAAATAGAATTAAAAAAAAAAAAAAAATACAAAAAAAAACAACAATGTTACAAAGATAGTTTGTGTGGAAACACAAACTGAAAATCGGCCTCGAAGTGGCCAACCCAGGCAGGCAAAAAGGCAGGTTCAATATTATCAGAATGAAATTCTATCAAAGACAAAGGACAGAAAATATTAAAGAAAAAAAGGTTAACAGATCTTGTGGGGATAGGTGAAAGTGGATGTGAAGTTAGATGTGAACCTGGCCTAACTTATGTCTTATAATGCATATCTAATTGATCTAATTGTTTTGTAAAGGGACAATCACTTATTCATCAAGAATAGAACATTTCCGTAAAAAGTAAATCCAAAAAAATTTTTTTTTTCTTTGGTTAGGTGTTCTATAGCAATGATGCCCAAACTATTTCGGCCGGTGGGCCATTTTAATTTCCGACACTCGTGTCGCGGGCCACATCATCGAATAGATTAAAAAATGAAATTGTAAATAATTCCATTTTAAAATAGTTTTATTAGAAACCTGTAGCACTACTAGGCCAACCTACATACGTAGAGGGCGATAACTCATAAGATCTGTCTCGTCCGTGTAATTACTGAAAGGTTTTGTCTACTCAATGTAAACATTGTGATCGTCCTTAAAACTTAATTTCGGAAATTTGAAAAGTTTTTTCATACATCACGGCGAGGAAATCCATTATATGCATCGCTCTAAATTTCTCAATCAGGGATGTCTGGCTTTGTAAGTCAATAAATTCCAGTTGGCATGTCTGTCAGAGCAATCCTAAGTGGCAATAGAAAATAATTTTCTGCTCTGACATTTAGTTTTGAATAGAAATTTTTACCCATATCGTCCACTTATAGATCTATTTATCAGTTGTGAATAACATGTTTCAATATTTAGCCACTGACACTTACTTTTTTTTAATTGTCAGTAATTCCAAAAGTGCATTTTTTCACTTGGGTGTCACCCCCTAACGGATGTCACCCTGTGCGGACCGCACCTCCCGCACCCCTCTAGTGACGCCACTGGTCCACTCGTTTTGCAATGTTTTTAACTGCTTTAATCACCAGGACTAATTCTTTCATCGCTGCTAGAAAAAACACTTTTAATGCTATATTTCCCATAATTTGAGCAACTCTGTAGCTTGCAGTTACGTGGACACATTGTCTTGTCTCTTTTTGTCTCGTCCATCGCTCAACTCACTCAACTCGCTCAACTCTCTCAACTCTCACTCAACTCACTCAACTCGCTCAACTCACTCAACTCACTCAACTCTCTCAACTCACTCAACTAGGCGTAACTTAATCTTATTCTTTGTCGTTCAAACCACAAATGCCGCTATATTTTTTTAAAAAATGTTTTGATTTATAAATAACTTTTTGTTATATTAAAAAAAAAACAGCCCTGTTTCTGTAACAAATCATGCTGTGGCTTATTTTCATGTGCCACAAACGTAAAGATGTGTCCACTTTTCCCGGAAGTTTTAACATTCAGAATCTAATTTTAGTTTCTAGGCTCTCCAGTTTCATTAATGCACAAATATCTAATGATACGTACCATTCTCTTTGATATCAAAAGAATATCACAAAAAATAAATCCGAATGGACCTCATTCACCAATCGTAAACAAACAACATTTAGCCACGTGATTCTAAATATCTTCTATACAAATTATGCAATCCGTAGTGGCTGCCACGTGATACGTATTTTGCATTGTTTTATCAATATTATGACGTGGCTAGATGTGTTTATTTACGATTGGTGAATGAGGTCCATTGATGCCCTGTGCTACACACAAGATGTTAAGAACATTGTACCTCAAGACAGCAGCGGTATTATCCAACAAACTTAAAACAACTGTTAACACTTGTCACTGAACAAACATTCGTTGTGTTCATGTAAAAAAAGAAATAATAATATGAGAATAGATTGGAATGCAATCAATCCAAGAAAAAGTGAGAGTCCCTACGTATATAAGTACATTTTTCAGACTTTTGAAAACTTTTCTTCACTTTGTGTCGATATTTAGGGGGGCCGGATGAAGCCTCGTCGCCGGCCCGCGGGCCGTAGTTTTGGCATCACTGTTCTATAGTATTTAGATAGTTCTGCAGTTCAAGCGATAATATGAAAAACTACTTATTAATTGTTGTTATAAATTATGCCTGACTTGTATGCATACTAAATAGATTTTTTCTCTTTAAAAAAATAGTAAACATTTTTTGTGTGTGTAACTATAGTACTTTGTATAACAGAACTTACATAATTGAACAACACAAATTAAACAAAATAACAATTTTTGACAAAATCTACAACCGTTTGCACAAATGCGTTATAGTGCAACTGTATGGCCGTCAAAGAGCCTCAAGTGTTTGTTGCTATTAATAGTAAATAGTTGTAAAAGTGGTGTGTATTTCTATGAAAAAAATGCTTGCATAGTTGATTTAACAAATTAGATTTTTCGCTTTCAGAAAAGAAAAAGTAGCCATTGCATCAGAACTTTGAATTATCTAAAATATTGTGATGTCGGATTTTCACTATCTTTTATAGTTTACGAAATCTAAACGGGACGGATTTACGGGGGCCGCTAAAAAAAGGCACACAAATCGATAATTGATTGATAGTTCACTTACATAAATTTAATTTCAGGATACATAAGCGCCTCCTTGGTAGGCCACCATAGGACGGAAACTTGATTTCTGGCGGGCGGCTGGTACCTCTGTAACATCGGATTGTTGGGATAGTATCGTCTATAGATACCAAGCAGACGCTCTTCGAAAGCACCCACTGAATCTTCAGTCCTGTTAGTGTTTGACAAAATATAAACTGGTTTATACAATTTACTTCTCAAAGTTATACACCACGATAATTACAACACTATAAATAAATAACAAGTAATGAAAGATACATAATTTTTTAAAAATTGATTATTAATATCTCATATCATTTAAAACTACTTAAAATAAGAAATCATTCCAGTGGAAATTTGTATACCTAGAGGCAAAACTATAAATAGGAAGTTTTCTGGTGTACACAATGTACGGAATACGGAAGTATTGAAAGAAAAGTATTTTAATAAAACGTGTACTAATTTTGGTGCACTTTTCAGCCCTGTAGAACACAATTCTAAGCTCCCTTGCCTGTAGCAGAAGTCAGGTTTTATTATTGAGTTGGTCCCAGTAATAGCGTCCTTGACACTGCTAAGTTTCCAATCTTCCGATTCTTTTTTTTTTTTTTTTCAGTTTTTCTTTAGATTTCATTCGACTGCCACCACATTTTTGTCGTATAATTTTCTTTTCTTTGACTCTAAAACTAAACCTTCTTGTGTACATATCTTTCATCGTGTCGATTACTGAGATTAACTTGTGTAAAAATCCCCCAGTAAATACCCTTTTTTTTTGAACTCCAAAACGACTCTAAGAGAACCCTTTACGACTTAACAGACTCAATCGCCACCTTCGTGATGCTAGGGTAGTTATCTTGCATCCCATGGAGGCATTTCAGAAATTGACGTAACAAGAATAATCTGTACATTTATAGAAGTTTTCAAGGTGCATATTTGTTACATCATTTATTGAACTTGACAAGACATGAATCAATAAAAAATTAGTTCAGTAATTGTTGTTGATTAATTCTTTTATTTTATTTTGAAAGAAGGAGAATAAATTCTACTTAATGAGAGATTTAATATATTTATATATATATATATAGCATAAAGGGAGGTAAACCCTGAAATTTTCAGATAAATGACAGCTATTTGCGGATCTTTCTCTTAGATGCGATTTTTTTGTGTCTATTGCTTGTTATGTTTTTCTTGTTCTATTATTACTTCCTAGCAATGTTATGGTTTCCAAGCAATGTTATGGTTTCCAAGCAATGTTATGGTTTCCAAGCAATGTTATGGTTTCCAAGCAATGTTATGGTTTCCAAGCAATGTTATGGTTTCCAAGCAATGTTATGGTTTCCAAGCAATGTTATGGTTTCCAAGCAATGTTATGGTTTTTTGCCTTTCAAGTCCTTTCCAGTTTCTAAATTTAATGTCTCAATATTTTTTGCTGATAATATAATTTCAAAGCAGAAAGCTAAGAGATGCCCCTATTGGTTGATCTACATTAGTTCTTTCCGCTTTTAAAATGTATGGACCTGGATGAAACATTCAACAACTAAGGTTGGATACTTACCTTGACCTTGGGTTGCAGCTCAAACCACCAGCACCGGCCCGCCACTGGTCAAACATCTGAAAGACCCCGACGTGAGGGTTTGGGGTCCCTATGAACTCAATCTCCAGGTTGGCCGTGTTGGAGGGAGTGGCGTACAATATAAAGTCCGTGAAGTTGAAAAAGTTCAGATGTTGACTGAACGGGCCAATAGTCACTGCAAAGGAAAACAACACAATAGGCTATCAAGGAAACTCACCGGATTCTCTTATCTTATAAACTAAAGACGTTACATCAAATGAGAAGATAATTACGTTCAGCGCGTATCCCTGTGTCAATCTAGTCATATATGTTAACCAGTGACTTAAACTCTGTCGTTGGTTTCTCTGACTGATTCAGGCAACCCATTTCATGCTCTAATGGCACTAGGGAAGAGGGATACTTGAACCAGTATGTCCTAGCATACTTTAGAATGTGCACATGGGCAATAACCCAATAAATGCAACCGTCAAATATAGACTTATAAATTGATCAACAATAAAATCTTCATCCAACCAAACGATCTGATGTGAGCAAATGGTTTTATGTACATTAACACACACACACACACACAAACACAACAATAAGTAAATATGTTACACATAAAAATAATTTAACATATTTAATATCAGCTAGAGTCTACTTCCAATATTTGGCCTACCAGCAGTCAAGCCGAGTGTTTGGAAGACCAAACGTTCAGTACATTTTAAAATGCACCTAGAGTACGATAATGCATTATGTTCATTTGTGAATGAACTCTTTCTTCCACCTCCTTGACTCTCTCTGTGTGTTCTCTCTCTCAAGCTCTTTACCCTCTCTCATTCATTTTTTTCATTTCACTGCCTCACCCCCCCCTCCTATCTGTCATTCTGTCTCTAACACTCTCTCTTTCTCTCACTCGTTCCCACTCTATTCTCAATTTCTTTCTCTCTCTTTCCCACTCTCTTTCACTCATTCTCTGTCTCTCTATTACACACACGCTCTTTATCTCTTCATATTTTATTCAGCACGACATATAGCCTTAACCAGGGAAGCTGCCCCCTGTTTTTTGAATGAATCAAAGGACACAAAAGAAGAAATCTACAGCAGACGACAGAAGATGTGAATAAAAAGAAATAGTGTGATTAATAGAGCAGAGGTATTCGCGTTTAGTACGGTTGTTGGATTATATAACGCTAACTATAGAGAAGTGTTATGGACTCCACATTTGTAAGAACAAGTGTTAGACTTAGCTAATTTCAGTGAAGTCTCAATAGTTTGTAATCTGGTCTGTATAAGCCTGCATAATAAGGTTTAAAATATTGCACATACCAGACCAAGGGGAGAGAAAAATAATGTTTCTTAAATTATTATTACCCGGATGTTCGTGTCTCAGAACGTGTTCAGTTACCTCCCCGTTCGCCTCCACCCAACCTCCCCTCTCAAGCCTTTTCCTCTTCGTGTCAACATTACCATTAGAGGATTTCGTCCACACAGTTATGTAATAGTTTGTCAAACGGTGGGAACATTTCATAAACAATCATTACAATCACAGAGATTCATTTCATAAACAAACATTACAATCACAGAGATTCATTTCATAAACAATCATTACAATCACAGAGATTCATTTCATATACATTCATTACAATCACAGAGATTCATTTCATAAACAAACATTACAATCACAGAGATTCATTTCATAAACAAACATTACAATCACAGAGATTCATTTTATAAACAAACATTACAATCACAGAGATTCATTTCATAAACAATCAATACAATCACAGAGATTCATTTCATAAACAATCATTACAATCACAGAGATTCATTTCATAAACAATCATTACAATCACAGAGTTTTATTGCATAAACAATCATTACAATCACAGAGATTCATTTCATAAACAATCATTACAATCACAAAAATTCATTTCATAAACAATCATTACAATCACAGAGATTCATTTCATAAACAAACATTACAATCACAGAGATTCATTTCATAAACAATCATTACAATCACAGAGATTCATTTCATAAACAATCATTACAATCACAGAGATTCATTTCATATACAATCATTACAATCGCAGAGATTCATTTCATAAACAAACATTACAATCACAAAGATTCATTTCATAAACAATCATTACAGCCACAGAGATTCATTTCATAAACAATCATTACAATCACATAGATTCATTTCATATACAATCATTACAATCACAGAGATTCATTTCATAAACAAACATTACAATCACAGAGATTCATTTCATAAACAAACATTACAATCACAGAGATTCATTTTATAAACAAACATTACAATCACAGAGATTCATTTCATAAACAAACATTACAATCACAGAGATTCATTTCATAAACAATCATTACAATCACAAAAATTCATTTCATAAACAATCATTACAATCACAGAGATTCATTTCATAAACAATCATTACAATCACAGAGATTCATTTTATAAACAAACATTACAATCACAGAGATTCATTTCATAAACAATCATTACAATCACAGAGATTCATTTCATAAACAATCATTACAATCACAGAGATTCATTTCATAAACAATCATTACAATCACAGAGATTCATTTCATAAACAATCATTACAATCACAGAGTTTTATTGCATAAACAATCGTTACAATCACAGAGACTCATTTCATAAACAATCATTACAATCACATAGATTCATTCATAAACAATCATTACAATCACAGAGATTCATTTCATAAACAATCATTACAATCACAGAGATTTGGGGGAAAAAAATTCAAATATCCATGAAACTTGACAATATTGTGTGGATAGATTGTCATGACTTATGAATTCTAAACTCAAATGTTATCTTATCTTCTATAATACAGATGATAATAAAAAAAAAGAAAGATACATCTAGTCATGCATGTTAACCTATGACTTAAGCTTTGCCAAGTCATCAGCACAAAGCTCGTTGTTGGTTGTAGTTTAAATGCTGCATTCTCCATATAAAGAAGTAAATAAGAAGAGAGATTTGGAGTAATATTTGATAAATGGACATGACATGACACTATATTGTTTTTCACAATAAAACAGAAACAGGTAACAGAAAAAAAAAAAAGACTTTAAACAAGGTTACAAAAGATAGTTTGTGTGGAAACACAAACTCAAAATCGGCCCCCGAAGTGGTCCACCCAGGCAGGCTTCAATATTTTCAGAAAGAACATCCGAATGAAATTATATCGAATACAAATGAGAGATAAGAATGGAGAAAGAAGGTTAAAAGATCTTGTGTAGTGCCCCAACGGTCCAGCAGATCAAAGGATAGGTGAAAGTGAATGTAAAGTTAGATGTGAACCTGGCCTAACTAGTTCCCCTTATAGACCTTGTGGTCTATAGGGCAGATGATGTAAAGTTCATCTGTTTTTGTGGCCTACGGTTAGCGAGGGTGTCATGTAGCCAGCACAACGAAAAACCGCCTTTACTTTTCCCCAACTAATGTCAGGTAGCCATTAGAGCTGAGTGGACTCAGAGGCGCCCAAAGATTCCAAAGTTGAAAATCCCAGTCTTCACCAGGATTCGCACCAGGGACCCCCGGTTCGGAAGAAAGCGCTTTACCGCTCAGCCACCGCGCCTCCCCTGGCCTAACTGATGTCTTATAATTGATCTAATTGTTTTGATAAGGCTCAATCTCTTTTTTTTTTTTTAAGGAAACCTCAGAATTTGCGCTATTCAATTTTAACTTTATCATCATAGGAATCATTGGGCCTCTTTTCTTTGCCTCTTTTTTTGGGCTTTATGTGCCTCATTTATGGGCCATCTTGCCTCTTTTGTGGGCTTTTTTTTTTACAGGTTTTTATTTGTAAGTTCTAATAATTCACAAGTATTAATCCATAAACAATCGAAAAGTGATTAACCTTTAAAATATGATAATAATAGTAATCTCTTAAATCGAATCCTCGACAATAGAAAATCGCGTTGCAATAAAAAAAATAATGCGGAAAATGGAGTTTACAAGATTACTATTCGTTTTAAATTAGGTCTAACTTATAATGCATTCTAATTAGCTTTTTCTCTTTAGAAAACTGCTTGCATAACTGATTTTAAAAATTAGATTTTCGCTTTCAGAAAAAAAAAAAGTAGCCGTTGCATCAGAACTTTGAATGGTCTAAAATATTTTGATGTCGGATTTTCAATATCTTTTGTAGTTTACGAGATCTAAACGGGACGGACGGACAGACGGACAGACATTTCGCACAAAACTAATAGCGTCTTTTCCCCTTTCGGGGGCCGCTAAAAATCAGTTCCTCCTTTGTGAAGCGCCTTCACCATTTAAATTTTTTATTCTATTTTGTTTTTAATTTCTATTTATTTCAAGTTCTTCTATTCCAGTTTAGCTCATTTCTACATAACACGGTGCGCAAAAAGTTCATGAACGCGTCTATTTATTTATTCAGCTCTTTGCTGAATACAAAGAAACATTGCGGGAATACCCGCTGAAAGCAGATTCAAAGTACAGAAACATTGCGGGAATACCCGCTGAAAGCAGATTCAAAGTACAAAGAAACATTGCGGGAATACCCGCTGAAAGCAGATTCAAAATACAAAGAAACATTGCGGGAATACCCGCTGAAAGCAGATTTAAAAGTACAAAGACACATTGGAGTTGAATCAGTGAATTTTAAGGTGATTTCAAACACAATTCTAAAGGTCAAACCAGAGTTTTATTCCAGTCAACGTTTAAGTCAAAGACAATGACCATGGGTTTGGAAGCCAAGCGCTTTACCATTAGGCTACCACGATAGCTCTGTTTTGAATGAACGGCTGTAATATCTCTGGCTTCAATCTATCGTTACAATTGCTCGAACCCCCCTCCCCTCTGCCCTCCCTTCAAAGTTTGGGCGAGGACGTAGTTAGGAACATCGGATACTTATAAAACCAAGCCCCCAAAATATCCTCCACTTTCAACGATGCAGTCATCATTATTATGTTCCCAAGGCTTGAGAGATGTTTATATTTCGGACACAATCTTGCAATACTGTTCTTCTTTACTGTATTTGAGATAGTGGATCTCCAGAAAAAAAAAATCAATTAAATTAAGCGTAGACCATTTTATTTGACTTAGATTAGATCTCAGTCTAAGTTTAAACTCTCCATCCAACAGGTTTTGTGTTGTTCTATTTAAAGGCATTGTCTTAGGGCCCGAAGATTAAAGATGAGTGCAGTATTTCTAGTGTAAACGGACACCCCGTGGCGACCTATATATTTTGCCTCCCTGATGCGGACAAGGCCATTCACCGCCTGAAATATCATTTTGAATTAATTTTCCCCAGTTTATCAGATATGGGTCAAGTCATCTGTCTCTTTAAGGTCAGTCTTATTTAACCTTTTATCATGAGTTGGAAAACGTATAGAAGTCTAATGTATTACATTTTTAAAGTAGATCTAAATTTAGAAATAACCCTACACTCTTCTTTACTCGTTGACAGATTACTAAAAGTGTTCAATATATCCAAACATTTTTCTGACTAGATTTTACCTTAGAAAAACAAACTTTGCGATGGGGTATTAGAGCCTTCTAGATCTGTGTTCCCAAATTAACAGAGGAAACATAATTGGTCTAAAAGTCTAATTATTCAATGTAAACAAAAATATGAAAAAGAGACAGGAACTAAACACCCCCCAAGCTGTTTTTTTTTCCAAAGAGAAAAAAAAAAGAAAAAAAAACTGGTAATACATCTATATCTATTTTTGAATACAATTAACCAAGAAGCTAATAATGAATTCACCAAGAGATAGAACCAAGCTTTGTTAGTTCGGATGTACTAGACGACCAAAAGGAATTGATAAATATTTAATTTGCCAAATTTATGTTCCAACTTTAAGAGTACAGTCGATACTTCTAACACAAAAGTTTTAATAATCGAATGTTCAATTTAAGGAAGTTTAATAAAAACAGACTGGAGTTAATATTTTTATCGAAATAGGACAAACACAAACGTCAGATCACCACATAATGGTCAACTAATTGCCCAACCCAGAACTGACCTTCTATTGGCTCCCCACTTGTAACTCGAGGCTGCCTAGAGCGAGTATAGAGTTTAAAGGGCGCCGCATTCTCCTGGTATTGCGACTTGGAATTGACCAGGTAGTTACAGTGGCTCGTAGGATCCGCCGCTGCCTGGGAGGAGACGGTGACAGCCATCATCGCCACGACACAGACTCCAAGCACCGCTGATAAGAACATTATCACAGTAACGAATATGCACCGACAATGGAACAATATGCACCAATGAAGGCAAGTAGGTAAAAAATCGGAATTAACCAAAAATAATTCCCTGAAAATGTTTTTCTTACACCGTCTGCTAATGAATGCCACGTCTGCTTCTCCCTGTCCGTCAGTTGTTGCAGGTGGAAACGGGCTACGAACAAGAGGGACCTGGCGTTTTTACACTGATCTACCTGTTATTTTGGTCTTTTACTGTTTTTTTTTTGTTTTCTTCTCTTGTGTTTTAAATTGTGTCAGTAACTTCCTGCGCCTTAATCCTCTAAAAGAAAAAAAAAAAGGGGGGGAGGGCTATAGATAAGATGGGGGAGGTTAGGTGGTCAACATAGATGTCGACGTAAGGGGAACTGTTTGTATAGGTATAAATATTAAATGCTGACATGTAGTGTCTGTTGATTTAGTTTACGTCTGTGCAAAAATGTTAACAAAACAAAGGAATACCGTAGTATTTTCAGTTTACATTGTTAAATTACTTTTTTTTTAAACTCATTTTTACCAAGCTTATTGTTACTGACTCTGTCTGGTAAAAAAGTTTGTACACGCGATTTCTCACACAGCCGATTTTGGTTCAAGCTGAAATTTTGCACAATTATTCCTTTAACCTGACAACACAAGAATCAATTTAAAAAAATAATGTTATGAGGGACTAGGAGGAATGGGGGTGGTGGTGGTAAAAAAATGTTTACTTTTTAAAATCTATTATTCATTCTGAATCATTTATTATTAACAGCAAAGTAAAGGCTGTTACAATATGCAATCAGCTTTACAAAGACGGAACGCCCTGTTGCTCGTTTAAATACATTTGATATAATTTTTCCGTAGCTATTATTATTGATGACGCCATTACGCTTCTAATCATAACCTCTAAATAAATGACCAAAACAAAAATTCTTTTTTTTTCTTTCTGGTCCTCTTCCTTCTGTTTTATCATAGTGTGCCACTTCTCCCCCCCCCTCCCCTCATTTCTCAGCCATTTTGTTCCCCCATTTTTCATCTAATTTCCGAAAATAGAAATCGTGTCTCTGTCTGTCGCCTGGCTTACATTAGGGCTGACAGGAACACATCAAACTTTCTAATTGTCAAGACACAGGAACACTGCAAGGGAAGAAATAGCTGCTGGGCTGTGGGTTACAGTTAAGACCTGGATACCTTGCTCCGAGCATAGTGAAGTATACAGACATTCATATGGACAACCCCCCCTTTTTTTTTTTCATTCATTGCCCCCCCCCCCCCCACTCTTCCTTTCTTGACATTTATTGTATTTCGGCTTGTCGTCGGAATGGGTCACGCTCCACTGGTTAATACCGAGATCATATACCGTCATCCTGTAATTTAATTTTATGTTAGGAATTTGAAAAATATAACTCTTAAATATATTTGCGGGATATACAGGCCCAATGTTACTTTAAAGTGCATTCTCAATACGGGACATGTACACATTTATAAATCATAACATAAAATTGATCATAAACTTAAAACGTTGGCAAGCATAACCCAATGACACACAATACAGTCGTGTACAAAAAAAGGAAATGTTTATGTAGACAAAACTAGACAGCTAACGCTGATTGTAAACTTACAAGTTTTCAAACAATATTTCAGAAATGAAGATTGAAATATGTGGCATTTTACGTGTCGAGAGACGATCTTCTCTTGATATATCTTATCCTAAACCTTACAAAGGACGTGAGCGAATGGCAACAAGAAGGCTTCGAACTTGGGAACATCGTGACAAGGGCGGCCTTATACCACAACAAACTAAGCAGCCGCAGGGGCCCCGCATTTTCATAGTCCCTGGCTATGGTGTAAATTATTAAATTAAACCGTTACAACTTATAAGCCTATATTATAAGATTTCCCGCCTCCTTCTGATTTTTCAGGAGCTCCTGAAAATCTCCTAAAATTGCAAGATATACAAAAACGTCCTGGAAATCTCCTGAAGTTATTAACGTTTCCTGAAAACTCATAAAATGTTCTTAAAAAACAAAATTGTCATTTTGGGTTGTCATTTTGGGTTGTCATTTTGGGTTGTCATTCAATTTGGTAAACGCACGATAAAAGAAAGAAAAGACATTGTCAGCTTTTATTTAATAAAAATGTAATACAAAGACGAATTTATTTTGTAATAGTAAATCTTATGTTTTACTTAGTATTTTTATCCCTACCCTGACTGGGCCCCCACGCAATCCATTTCGCATAGGGTCCCGCAATTGTTATGACCGGCCCTGATCGTGATGTCAGTCCGAATTTTACATCTCTTCATATAGCCCTTGCAATGTATGGGGCAGATGGTCTAAAGGCCATTTGTTTCTATGACCAGTGGATGAAAGGCCTGAACACTGACCTGCTTCGTCACAGCCTGTAGGCCTGGAGACCAATAGCTCGTTGCCACGTAACAGTTCTACGCGACGTAGCAGCGAGGCATTGGTCTCCACTACCCACAGGCTGCTACGTCGCAGGTCAGTGTTGAGGCTTTTTAGTAACGATTGGTCTCTGTTTAAACCAGGGCTATTAATGATTATTTTGCTGTGGAGGGAGCACGAAGATCAGGTCGTCCAAAGAAAAGCTGGCAGGACAAAGTAAATTAATGGACCAGCCTCTCTTGATATCCTGCTAACAACAGCTGCTGACCGGAACGAGTGGAGGGATTTGGTTACCCTAACTGCCACAGCACCCCTACGACGAATGTCAAGGGACAGATGAAATGCAACTGATAGTAATATTGACGCGATCAAGATAGTTCTATAACATATAAAAATTCTTGTCATAACAATCATTACCCCGCCCCCAACCCTTGTAATCATTGACGGGGAGAGGTGGGTAAAGATGCCTTAAAATGGAGGATAAAAGCAAAATAAATTGTGCTAGATATACAACTAAAAAAAAACGACAAAACGTCTCTTGAATGAGTTTCTTGTTTCTTGAAGACACTGTGGAAAGTAAAAAAGTAGAAAGAAAGAAGAACACAAAAAAAAATTAAAAAAAATTCATTCTCCTGTTCATTGACTTCACATTTAGCGTGAAACTGTCGGACTATAAGAAGTCCCTCTATGCTGCCAATACCGGCTTTCGCAAGAACAACGCTGTTTTAAGTGCGGTCTTTCCAGCGTGTCCAAGATAGAGCGCAAAGACCAGCTCAGACGGCCAACTTGCCCAAACTAACATAGACGAGAGCACCTGGCATTTGGAACGAGACAGCTAAAGATCAAAGAACCTCGAGATACAAATTTTGAGCCTAGAATAAAATCCACTGCCGAGGAAGACGTAGACGGCGAAAAGATAATCTAAATCGACCACCGGCGGACAATGCTTATGTCCGAGCTGGCAAAATATGTAGGTCGCAGCAGGGTCTGCTTATCAACGTAAAATAATGCCCTTCCCATTTATATTCGGACTTGAAGACAAGCCTTGTATAATGTAGTGAATTTATTGTTGTCCTTTATTTCGTTTATAAGAATGCAAATACAATTCTGGTATTTTGAATAAATGTGTTAACTGTGCACATTATGCAGTTAATGTAAATATAGTCATTTATATAGCTTAAAATCACTAACTAGTCTCTAGGCGCTGGCTAAAGATGTTGTTGTGTTGAGAGTTGAAGACACATTCTATACATAGATTTACATTTATAAACAGTAGAACACCAAACGACACAGCACAATTAAAATGAACTGTAAATGAACAAGTGTGTTAGGTGCTAGGATAATAGAAAGATTATTTTTTATTATTCAAATCAAGAATTGTTGTACAATAGTGCATTAAAAGGGGCACAGTGGCTGAGTGGCCAATTGCTTCGCTTGCGAACCTGGGCTCCAGCGTTCACATCTCGGTGAACGCTGTAATTTCTGAACGCACCTGTCGCCCCCGAGTCCACCCAACTCTAATGGGTACCTGACTTAAGTTGGGGAAAGTAAAGGCGGTAGGTCGTTGTGCTGGCCACGTGACACCCTGCTCGTTTACCGTTGTAGTTGTATGTATCACGTGTTGGAACAACAATTGGAGCACGATGATGTCTCCAGGAACAGACGTCAGATGAATACAACTTTATGTACCGGAAGTTTACGGCAAGTCACGATTTGCATATGCGGGGTATCTAAGAATTTGAGTAATTTAAGTTAACATGCACGACTAGATGCACGACTAGATGCATGACTAGATGCATGACTAGATGCATGACTAGATACATGACTAGATGCATGACTAGATGCAAGACTAGATGCACGACTATTTGCATGACTAGATACATTCTAGATGTATGACTATATGCATGACTATATGCATGACTAGGTGCATTACTAGATGCATGAATATATGCACGACTGGATGCATGACTAGATGCACGACTAGATTCACGACTAGATCCATGACTAGATGCATGACTAGATGCATGACTTGATGCACGACTAGATGCATGACTAGATGCACGACTAGATGCACGACTAGATCCATGACTAGATGCATGACTAGATGCATGACTAGATGCATGACTAGATGCATGACTAGATGCACGACTAGATGCACGAATAGATGCATGACTAGATCAATGACAAGATGCACGACTAGATGCATGACAAGATGCATGACTAGATGCATGACTAGATCCATGACTAGATGCATAACTAGATGCACGACTAGATGCACGCCTAGATGCATGACTAGATGCATGACTAGATGCATGACTAGATACATGACTAGATGCATGACTAGATGCAAGACTAGATGCACGACTATTTGCATGACTAGATACATTCTAGATGTATGACTATATGCATGACTATATGCATGACTAGGTGCATTACTAGATGCATGAATATATGCACGACTGGATGCATGACTAGATGCACGACTAGATTCACGACTAGATCCATGACTAGATGCATGACTAGATGCATGACTTGATGCACGACTAGATGCATGACTAGATGCACGACTAGATGCACGACTAGATCCATGACTAGATGCATGACTAGATGCATGACTAGATGCATGACTAGATGCATGACTAGATGCACGACTAGATGCACGAATAGATGCATGACTAGATCAATGACAAGATGCACGACTAGATGCATGACAAGATGCATGACTAGATGCATGACTAGATCCATGACTAGATGCATAACTAGATGCACGACTAGATGCACGCCTAGATGCATGACTAGATGCATGACTAGATGCATGACTAGATGCACGACTAGATGCACGACTAGATGCACGACTAGATGCATGACTAGATCAATGACAAGATGCACGACTAGATGCATGACAAGATGCATGACTAGATGCATGACTAGATCCATGACTAGATGCATGACTAGATGCATGACTAGATGCACGCCTAGATGCATGACTAGATGCATGACTAGATGCATGACTAGATGCACGACTAGATGCACGACTAGATGCACGACTAGATGCACGACTAGATGTATGACTAGATGCATGACTAGATGCACGACTAGATGCATGACTAGGTGCATGACTAGATGCATGACTAGATACATGACTAGATGCATGACTAGATGCATGACTAGATGCACGACTATTTGCATGACTAGATACATTCTAGATGTATGACTATATGCATGACTATATGCATGACTAGGTGCATTACTAGATGCATGAATATATGCACGACTGGATGCATGACTAGATGCACGACTAGATTCACGACTAGATCCATGACTAGATCCATGACTAGATGCATGACTAGATGCATGGCTAGATGCATGACTAGATGCACGACTAGATGCATGACTAGATGCATGACTAGATGCACGCCTAGATGCATGACTAGATGCATGACTAGATGCATGACTAGATGCACGACTAGATGCACGACTAGATGCACGACTAGATGCACGACTTGATGCATGACTAGATGCACGACTAGATGCATGACTAGATGCATGACTAGATGCATGACTAGATACATGACTAGATGCATGACTAGATGCATGACTAGATGCATGACTAGATGCATGACTAGATGCATGACTAGATGCACGACTAGGTGCATGACTAGATGCATGACTAGATGCATGACTAGATGCATGACTAGATGCATGACTAGATGCATGACTTGATGCACGACTAGATGCATGACTAGATGCACGACTAGATCCATGACTAGATGCATGACTAGATGCATGACTAGATGCATGACTAGATGCATGACTAGATGCACGACTAGATGCACGACTAGATGCATGACTAGATCAATGACAAGATGCACGACTAGATGCATGACAAGATGCATGACTAGACGCACGACTAGATGCATGACTAGATCAATGACTAGATGCACGACTAGATACATGACTAGATGCATGACTAGATGCATGACTAGATGCACGACCAGATGCACGACTAGATGCACGACTAGATGCACGACTAGATGCATGACTAGATGCACGACTAGATGCACGACTAGATGCACGACTAGATGCACGACTAGATGCACGACTAGATGCACGACTAGATGCACGACTAGATGCACGACTAGATGCATGACTAAGTCACGTCTGTATTTTATAAGTTAAGAAGATAGGGCGTTTTGTTGTTACTTTTTTTGTAATTTGGGTTTTTGTTCAGCCCTATTACATACTTTTAGCTTTCTCAATCTGGACCAGTTGGAAAAAAGGCGGTGCTGGTGGGGAGAAAGAAATGGATATCTAGGTGGATTTGACAATAATTGGTTTTTCAAAATCAATTTAAAAAAAAAAAAAAAAAGGAAAAACTAGTGACTCGCGCCTCCTGGGGCAAACGTGCTAACCACTCTGCTAATGAGGTAATTTAGACTTGAGAACATTGTAAAGTTAAATATTGTTTCTTTTATTTTACGGCAGCGACCTATAAAGGGGACTAATCCAGCTTATACCCTTAATTCAGTCAAGTACAATTCTTTCCCCTTGTTCGAAAAACCAAACAAAATAATTAATTATCAGTAGTTAATTAACTAATTGGTTATTTTATTGATTCTTGTGTTTTCAGGGAATACAAATAATTGTACAAAATATCTTTTTAGTCCGAATTTATATGTCAGAAAAATAACGTGTACAAACAGATAGACAGACAGATAGACAAACAGACAGACAGACAGAGTGACTTGATTTAAGCTTTGTTGCAAGAGTATATATAAAAAAAAGCTATACACAAAAGCATAATAAGACCAGTATTTATGCAAGTGAAACCTGAACACTGACAAAATAGACAGAAAATCTGCTAAATACTTGGTAAGGAAAATCCTTAGAAAAAGTAATAGCGATATAAACGTTGAGACGGGATAAAAGACACGTACTAACCAGAGGAGTAATACCCAGTTATTGAAAGCACCTCTATAGTGACGGAAATGAAATAAATATAAAACAGATAACGTTGGGGGGCAGGTCACCTCGAAAGAATGCCAGAGAGCAAAAGGAGCACAGATTGTTTACAGGCCAAAAAACCAAAAGGCAGGCGCCCCAAAGGCAGACCGCGAGCTTGAAGATGCAGAGGCCGATCTTCAACAGCTCAAGAGATCGGGAATGAAGATGAAAAAGCTCAAGAATGGTCCGAGTCAAAATAAGTGTTGAAGCAAGGTCGTTAAGTCGGACCTATGACGTGGCAATGAGCTATTGGTCTAAACAGCACACACGTTGCTACGTCACAGGTCAGTGTTTAGGCCTTCTATAACGGTGGTCTCGGTTGAAGTAGAATTTAAAAAAACTAATTTCATGAAACTCACTAAGATTCCCACACACTTCTTTCCTTAAAATGCATCTAAAAAAAACAAACACGAAAATAAACATCTAAAAAAAAACAAACACGAAACAAAACATCTAAAAAAAACAAACACGAAACAAAACAACTAAAAAAAACAAACACAAAACAAAACATCCAAACAAAACAAACACGAAACAAAACAACTGAAAAAAACAAACACGAAACAAAACAACTAAAAAAAACAAACACAAAACAAAACATCCAAACAAAACAAACACGAAACAAAACAACTGAAAAAAACAAACACGAAACAAAACAACTAAAAAAAACAAACACGAAACAAAACATCTAAAAAAACAAACATGAAACAAAACAACTAAAAAAAACAGACATGAAACAAAACAACTAAAAAAAAAGACACGAAACAAAACATCTAAAAAAACAAACACGAAACAAAACAACTAAAAAAAACAAACAGGAAACAAAACAACTAAAAAAAACAAACACGAAACAAAACAACTAAAAAAAACAGACAAACGAAACAAAACAACTAAAAAAAACAGACAAACGAAACAAAAAAACTAAAAAAAGCAGACAACCGAAACAAAACAACTAAAAAAAAGCAGACAAACGAAACAAAACAACTAAAAAAAAGCAGACAAACGAAACAAAACAACTAAAAAAAAGCAGACAAACGAAACAAAACAACTCAAAAAAAAGACAAACGAAACAAAACATAAAAAAAAAAACAACACGAAACAAAACAACTAAAAAAACAAACATGAAACAAAACAACTAAAAAAAACAGACATGAAACAAAACAACTAAAAAAAAAGACACGAAACAAAACATCTAAAAAAACAAACACGAAACAAAACAACTAAAAAAAACAAACAGGAAACAAAACAACTAAAAAAAACAAACACGAAACAAAACAACTAAAAAAAACAGACAAACGAAACAAAACAACTAAAAAAAACAGACAAACAAAACAAAACAACTAAAAAAAGCAGACAACCGAAACAAAACAACTAAAAAAAAGCAGACAAACGAAACAAAACAACTAAAAAAAAGCAGACAAACGAAACAAAACAACTAAAAAAAAGCAGACAAACGAAACAAAACAACTAAAAAAAAAGACAAACGAAACAAAACAACTAAAAAAAACAAACACGAAACAAAACAACTAAAAAAAACAAACACGAAACAAAACAACTAAAAAAAACAAACAGGAAACAAAACAACTAAAAAAAACAAACACGAAACAAAACAACTAAAAAAAACAGACAAACGAAACAAAACAACTAAAAAAAACAGACAAACGAAACAAAACAACTAAAAAAAGCAGACAACCGAAACAAAACAACTAAAAAAAAGCAGACAAACGAAACAAAACAACTAAAAAAAAGCAGACAAACGAAACAAAACAACTAAAAAAAAGCAGACAAACGAAACAAAACAACTAAAAAAAAAGACAAACGAAACAAAACAACTAAAAAAAACAAACACGAAACAAAACAACTAAAAAAAACAAACACGAAACAAAACAACTAAAAAAAAAGCAGACAAACGAAACAAAACAACTAAAAAAACAGACAAACGAAAGAAAACAACTAAAAAAAAAACACGAAACAAAACAACTAAAAAAAACAAACACGAAACAAAACAACTAAAAAAAACAAACACAAATTAAAACAACTAAAAAAAACAGACAAATGAAACAAAACAACTAAAAAAAAAGCAGACAAACGAAACAAAACAACAAAAAAAAAACACAAACGAAACAAAACAACTAAAAAAAACAGACAAACGAAACAAAACAACTAAAAAAATCAAACACGAAACAAAACAACTAAAAAAAACAGACAAACAAAACAAAACAACTAAAAAAAAAGCAGACAAACGAAACAAGACAACTAAAAAAAAACAGACAAACGAAACAAAACAACTAAAAAAAAACAGACAAATGAAACAAAACAACTAAAAAAAACCAGACAAACGAAACAAAACAACTAAAAAAAACAGAAAAACGAAACAAAACATCTAAAAAAAAAACAGACAAACGAAACAAAACAACTAAAAAAAAACAGACTAACGAAACAAAACAACTAAGAAAAAAACAGACAAACGAAACAAAACAACTAAAAAAAAGAGACAAATGAAACAAAACAACTAAAAAAAAGCAGACAAACGAAACAAAACAACTAAAAAAAAACAGACAAACGAAACAAAACTACTAAAAAAAACAGACAAACGAAACAAAACAACTAAAAAAAACAGACAAACGAAACAAAACAACTATAAAAAGAACAGACAAACGAAACAAAACAACTAAAAAAAAAGCAGACAAACGAAACAAGACAACTAAAAAAAAACAGACAAACGAAACAAAACAACTAAAAAAAAACAGACAAATGAAACAAAACAACTAAAAAAAAACAGACAAACGAAACAAAACAACTAAAAAAAACAGAAAAACGAAACAAAACATCTAAAAAAAAAACAGACAAACGAAACAAAACAACTAAAAAAAAACAGACTAACGAAACAAAACAACTAAGAAAAAAACAGACAAACGAAACAAAACAACTAAAAAAAAGAGACAAATGAAACAAAACAACTAAAAAAAAGCAGACAAACGAAACAAAACAACTAAAAAAAAACAGACAAACGAAACAAAACTACTAAAAAAAACAGACAAACGAAACAAAACAACTAAAAAAAACAGACAAACGAAACAAAACAACTATAAAAAGAACAGACAAACGAAACAAAACAACTAAAAAAAAACAGACAAACGAAACAAAACAACTAAAAAAAAACAGACAAATGAAACAAAACAACTAAAAAAAAAAACAGACAAACGAATCAGAAGGGTAAACAGCATCAACATGTTAACACTGTAATGACCAACCTTGTATTGGATGTCCAGCCGTAACCTCTGGTACTCTCGCTGTGGTGAAAATTTTAAAAGGTGACCCCACACTGACCTCTTGGACCCCAGCGGCATTTGCACCGGCGTTGACGAGGTAGTCGCAGTTGGACATAGTAGGGTCTGCAGTTTTTTGACAAGTGATCAGGCCAATAATCACGGCCGCACTTGTAATGAAAATTACAACTTTCATTGTGTAGACTGGTAGACCTAATGAGACAGTTGGCTGTGTCTTGTGTCCGGTATTTGAAGTGGACTATTTATCATAACCTGACCAAAAAAACAGAGGACATAGAAGAATATAAATAATATAGAAGCGTCTTTGTAAAGTTAAACTTTCAAGCGGAGAAATACATTTTTTAATGACAATCATATTTTACAAAGTTTTTCTGAAACTTAAAAATGTGTCTTTTAAGAGCTTTGAAAGTGAACAAATGTTTGCAGAAAGTAGAGACATTTAAACAGCAATAAAATAAGGCTTGTCTTTAGAGTCTGAAGATTAATGAAGAATACAGTATTTCCCGTGGCTGCGCAGCCTCAGCTGTGACCTGCATATTTTGCCACATCCAGGGCAAGCATAACCATTGTCCGCAGGTGGTCGATTTAGATTTTCTTTTCGTCGTATGCGTTTGTCCTCTGCAGCAGATTTCCTTTTGGTCTCAAATGTGTGTCTCGCGGCCTTAGTGAGTGACCTCCAGCTGTCTCGTTCCGACGCCGCATGAAGCCTGGTACTCTCTTCTATGTCAGCCAAGGAAAGTTGACGCCTAAGCTGTTCTTTGAAGCGCTTCCGTGAGGCGCCTCTGTTACGTCGACCACCCTTTGGCTCACCAAAAAAAGACTGCCCTTGGCATACTTTCGTCTCCCATACGGGATACGTGCCCTGCCCAGCGTAGTTGTCGGACCATAAGAAGTCCCTCTATACAGTCCATACCGGCGTTTGCAAGGACATCGCTGTTTGTAGTGCGGTCCTGACACCGTAAGTCCATGATGGAGCGCAAGCATCTTTGGTGAAAGCGCTCAAGAAGTCTTAGTTTTATTTTTTTTATAGTGTCCATGTCTCAGAGCCATATAGAAGGGTTGAGAGAACTGAGTATGTTTCATTGGGTGACTTCTGGAACATGACTTTTCCCGAGCCTTATAGATAAGTACTTCAAGGAATAGTCTTAGGCCCACAACTGTTTCTAATTTACATAAATGACGTACCGTATTGCATTAGTTCTGGAACAAAAGTCAAGATTATTTGCAGACTATTCCATAATATATAGAATCCAATATATATAGAAAAATAGAAAAAAACACAAGATACTGAAATTTTACAAAAAAAGAATTAGAAGAATTACAGAAATGGGAATCAAATTGGAGTATATCTTTCAACCCAGAAAAATGCCAGTTATTAAGTGTAACAAGAAAATAAAATAAAATAAAAACTACTGACTTAATTCATGGTAAATCAGTCACACAGACTAAAAACTCAAAATAGTAAATAATAAATAAAAAGTTACCATGGAATCCCCATTGATAAAGTTATTACAAAATCAAACAAAATATTATCGTTTATTTAAAAAATAACTAAAATACTATTTAACCTTGGTTTGGCCAATAATAGAATATGCATCCTTTGTTTGGGACCCCTCAACTTAAGGAAACATTAAGAAACTGGAACAGACACAAAATAGAGCAGTGAGATTTATAACAAACGAATATTCCATTTTGATTAGAGTAACACCTTTAGTTAAATCACTAAACTTAGAGACACTTCAGGACTGAAGAATTAAGTAGCTTTAATACATAAAACACTCAACCATAATTTTTAAAAAGAAAAACAAAACCTGATGAAATACTCAGAAAGACATAGATAGAAGGGCATTTCTATTTCATATGCTTGAACAAATACATACAAGTGATCCTTCATCACTAGTGCCATTATAGAATAAAATGGGTTGCCTGAATCAGCCCTTAAAACCAACGACCTGGTAGAGTTTAGCTCATTGATTAACATACATGACTACATTTACATATGACATGCGTAGGAAGTAAATATCCTTTTTTTTTTAAAGTAACGTCTGTAACATATAAGATAAGAAGATTCGTTATGTTGTGTGGAAGTTAATATATTGAATTGGTGATGTCAGTCGATGCCAGTGAGGTTAGAATTGTGCCTGATTGATATTTTATACGCTTCTTGTGGGTCACCTTCCTATAAGGCTCCCTCCTTTATACTCGAGAAAAAGATCGCATATAAATATATGTAATAAAAACAGGAAGTAAGATTTTAAAGTGACATTTTTTAGGCCTACAAAGAAAACAATAAAATCAATGAGTCTTTAATGTTGTTGAGTTGATACGACAGTCCAGAGCGCATACCAAGAAAACATGAGACTTTTTCAAATTGATAATCTTATAAAACGACCGTTGCTTATAAAGTGACATACTGTTAACATGGCGCAACATTTTTTTTCCCGCGTTTCATTGTTACTGTAGCGTAACAATATGAAACTATCTATCTGAACACACGTGTCGTTTACCTGGATGGACGTCAGTTAATTACCTGGACGTGACCTACTTAACACACTTGCTATTGGCGTCGCAACTAATTGATACAATTAAAGCCCCGGCTTTCTACAGGTTTATATTTTTTAAAAGTATACTTCTTAAAACAAGGATCCAGACATTACAGGAGAACATAATTGTGTTGACAGTCCTACGTGATGTATCTTCTGGAAATGTTGATATTATTTTTTATTTTTTGGATCTAGAATTTAAAACTCATTTCTTACGATATCGCAACTATTTGAAATAGGGACATTGATATATTTATATAAAAAGATCAACATTTTTTTAATATCTATTTTCTCTTTTTTTTTGGGGGGGGGGGGGGGAGGGGGGTCATTCAGTAATATGGACTCTGCATAAGTGAAATACTTTCGGTATCTTACTAAATGTTTTGATGTGGGTCTTGACTAAAGTTTGACATCTTCCAGAGGAGATAGAAACACGACAGAACATTTTGAGACCGAAAAGTACTATGCTCTACCGCACATTTCAGACTTGATATTCAATTAAAAGAAGTTTATGGCAAGGGAGGCTGCGGTAAAGCGCTTGGCTTCCGAACCTAGGGATCAAGGTTTGATCACTGGTGAAGATTGGTATATTTTATTTCTGGATCTTTAGGGCTCCTATAAGTCAGCCCAGCTCTAATGGGTACCTTACATTAGTTGGGTCAAAGTATAAGCGGTTGGTCATTGTGCTGGCCACATGACACCCACGTTAACCATGGGCCATAGAAACAGATGACTTTTGCATCATCTGCCCTATAGATCGCAAGGTCTGAAAGGGGACTTTCTACTTGTAAGGTACGGGAATTGGTTTTTAAAAAAAATTTCTAAGATGACTAATGAATTAGTTTTTGGTTTTAATGTTAAGTAATTTAAGGGAAGTAACCCTCTCTAAAAATAAGATTTCACATTTTTCAATAATTATTTCCCTTGTTATTTCCAAATATTTTTTTCGGTAGAAGTAACTATTTTTTTTTAATTCACTACTTTCACTACTTTCTCTCTTAAAAACTTGGTCCCTGGTGCTGTTATTCATTAATGTTTAATATATATATGTATCATTTGTTTCAGCACCTAGCTTCAACTCTATGTTGTTTCTTTTAAACCATGTCTTTAGTAAATAAAAATAAGATTATTATAATCTAGCCCCAAAGTCAGGCTTATCATGGGATCTGAACTGAAGGCCATCGCAGTAAAGTCCGTAGCGTATAAACATTGCATTCTTGAATCCGTATTTATTGTTGCGATAATGTAAAACTTTTATAACCACCATAAAGTAACCACGTGACATTAAAGGTCAGAGTTCACAAGTGACAGTCTACCAGAACCTATAGACCGTGTGTTTGTATGACCGTTGTAAAAAGTAAGTATTCCCGAGACGAGCGCGCAAAGTTTTGACGGCTTACAAACACTTTCAAACATTCTCAAACATTTAGAGATCTAATGTGTTAATTTTTTAAATTGATTATTGTGTTGTCAGGTACAAGAAATAATTATGCAAAATTTCAGCTGGATCCGAGATTGGGTGTGGGAGAAATAACGTGTACAAACTTTTGACCAGACAGAGTCAGATGATATAAGCTATGTCAACAAAATCTTTGCTTCTAGCGAAAGAAATTTGATTGAAAAGTGCTGAGTAGAGCACACAAATTATCAAATAATTTATCAAGATACTTTGCTTAACGATACGTCCATGGCAATCTGAACATGAAAAAAAATAAACTTCATAGAATCCTAAGTGCTACTGTTAAAGCCATTGGCAAAAAAGAAACCCCACTTGGGCAGCTGTTTAGGACAAACATCCTAAAAAAGCTAAAAAGATTCTAGAAATAAAAATCACTCTTTGGGTCAGGATTTTGTGATTTTACCATCACAAAAGAGATACAAGACACCGATAGTAAGAAACTGATAGCAAAGACAAACAGACACAAAAACTCTTTTGTTCCCCTGGCAATCAAATCATTAAATAGGAACAATCTAATAAAAACTTTTAACATGTAAATTATGAGTGAGTATTTTGAGAATGTATTTTTTTTTAAGTTCTAATGTTTTGTTTGGTGTAATGCCAGTGGCTTAGCAAAGTGCCCGTGGGCCCGGGTTCAAGAACATCTTGGTGGGCCCCCCGCCAGCCAATAAGTCAAGACAGCTTTACATAGGCATTGTCTAGGGTCTCTCCGAAACAGAACTGTGTTCACACAGGTTTTTTTTTTTTTACTGTTTGGCGTCCAAACAGGTTTTTTTTTCAATTTTAGAGCTCGAAGAGCCTTCGGCTCAGCCTTAGACATCAACAAGGTACTGGTGTGATATTTACTTGTGTAGCAGGCAGTGGTTACGTCCTATAGTCCTCGCAGTACTGGTGTGATATTTACATGTGTAGCAGGCAGTGGTTAGGTCCTACAGTCCTCGCAGTACTGGTGTGATATTTACTTGTGTAGCAGGCAGTGGTTACGTCCTATAGTCCTCGCAGTACTGGTGTGATATTTACATGTGTAGCAGGCAGTGGTTAGGTCCTACAGTCCTCGCAGTACTGGTGTGATATTTACTTGTGTAGCAGGCAGTGGTTAGGTCCTACAGTCCTCGCAGTACTGGTGTGATATTTACTTGTGTAGCAGGCAGTGGTTACGTCCTATAGTCCTCGCAGTACTGGTGTGATATTTACATGTGTAGCAGGCAGTGGTTAGGTCCTACAGTCCTCGCAGTACTGGTGTGATATTTACTTGTGTAGCAGGCAGTGGTTACGTCCTATAGTACTCGCAGTACTGGTGTGATATTTACTTGTGTAGCAGGCAGTGGTTACGTCCTATAGTACTCGCAGTACTGGTGTGATATTTACATGTGTAGCAGGCAGTGGTTACGTCCTATAGTCCTCGCAGTACTGGTGTGATATTTACTTGTGTAGCAGGCAGTGGTTACGCCCTATAGTACTCGCAGTACTGGTGTGATATTTACTTGTGTAGCAGGCAGTGGTTACGTCGTATACATCTACAGTCTCTGGCCATCACCTAAATTACAATTTAACCTAACACTAATAGTCCAATACTTAAACTACATGCTTACTTACATATTACATCCTAATGTGTCTTTAAACGAATAGATGGGCAGCGTGGTCGAGAGGCCAAGTGCGCTTGAACTTGGCTTGGCTTGGCTACCTAGAAGGGGGCTCGAGGTTTATTAGGTCTGACATGGTCTACGCAATAAAGAAACACAGACAGAATGAGATATGTTGATGTCAATGAGACTCTCACCTGCTGCTTTAAGCCAACAAGTAAATGAATGACGTCTTACGAAATGTTTTGTTGATATTTACAGTAGAACGTCGTTTATCCGACTCAATTGGGACCGGACACCGTTCGGATACGTGATTGTTCGGATAACCGAAAACCGAAGCGATCCATGCAGTATATGCAACCGGACACTATACGAATATTGAAAATCATCACATGCGGGACACGTGCGTGAAGAACGAGCAAAATAGGTGACAAATGTCGCAATTTTACCTTTATTGTGGAAAATAATCACTTATTTTTCGTATTCATACAGTATATGTGCATCACAGTACATGTGGTTGATAAAAAAAAAAAAAAAAAACTGGTCCGGATATTTGACGCTCCGGATAATAAACGTTCGGATAAACGACGTTCTACTGTATTGGCATTCGATTTCGAGCGCCCTTGTTTGATACACAAGTTACTAACAACCAATTCCACAATAATGAATGTTTTTTTTTTTTCCTTCGTTATTTTGTTTGAAACAAATTTCAGGATATCAACGAAAGGGTTAAATCTTTAAAAGTAATTATGCCAAACATGTCGGTGTTGGTATACGCTCTGACCTTAGTAACCTGTGGGGGGGGGGGGGGGAATGTTCACGACTCACTGGTTTGACTGACGGTTGTTGATGGCATGATTTGTTACTGCGTTTTCCTAGTAAACGGGTGAAAGAAAAAATGAAATTATAATTATAACAAAATTAATTAAAATACAAAGATGAGATAATTAATAAGGCTTGTCTTCGAGTCCGAAGATTAATGGGAATACGATGATCCCGTTTATATAAATTCAAAAATAAATTTAAAAAATACAATAATTTATATCACCAATTCAACACAAAAGAGGGTGTGCAGTGGCGTAGCCACGGTGGGGGGAGGAGGGGGAGAATTTGAGAATTCCCCCGGGCCCCAACTTCAGTGTTTTTTACATTAAAAATTAAATATTACGAAAAATGTAGGGGCCCCCAAAGAAGTCAAGTCTCCCCCGGGCCCCCAAACGATGGGAAATTCCCAGATGCGCCCCTGAAGAGGTGTCTACACTTTCCATAATAATGAACATCCATTGACTTCAAAGTAACTTTAAAGACTTCGACGCCGAAATATTTAGAAACTTAGGTCCTCCCGTATCATTCGGCAAACTCTCTCCACAGTGATCTCTTAAAGGCGACATACACAGCTGGTGCAACTTTTAATAAGCCGGTAAAAATGTAATACTTGTGCCCACTGGGGATAAATGAACTTCTGAACATACGAAATGATAGAAAACGTAAAAAGGTCGAATATAAAAACATTTTGTTAAAGATTTGTGAAATTTAAAACTTGATACAAAAATAAAGAATAATAAAAGATACATCTTCATGAATTGTTCACCCACCTTCTAGTAGCACAGCGTATCAGCACGACCACGACATGTGACTTAACACGATAGTAACTATACTTACTATATTAACATATGAGAAGAAATATCACGGAACTGCCCACGATCTCATGTAAAGGATTTTTTAATGTAACTACTCGATAGTTATTGTTCTACACCGAATGAATTCGTTTAAACACAGTATCACAGCAACTAAATACAACACACAAGATCTCACTTAAGTCCAAGCACGGTAATGATCCCGGTCAGAGAGTGACCACCACATGTCAAGACTAGAGAGACAACGGTCTCTCCGAGGAGGAGGATATTAAGTTAAATACATTTCCAGGACCTTGTATTGGAGACACGACGTTAATCACACGTGAGTCTTAGCGAGAACTTAAAGGAGACTTTTATCTGTTCACACATTCAGAGAGATCTACGGCCATACTTAAAAAAAACAACAACATTTGTTATAAGACTGACCTCTTTAAGTAAAAGTACATACTACCAGAACTTTAAGAAGCGATCCCATTAATTTACTTTTTTAAAAAGGAAAGTTTCCTGAGAGTTGTTTCCCTTTTCCTTTCGACACACTTTACAAGCCCCCAAAATAAAGTGTTAGGAACAGATGTAACGCGATTATTTGACAGAATGCAAAGTAATGAGCTAGTAATGTGGGTTGTGTGGCTGGGAAGCGAAAACCACTTGGATGCGGTCACTTCTGATTTGGTGACTTGAGTCTGGTGTGATGACTTGAGTCCGATGGGGTGACTTCTGATGTGGTTACTTGAGTCTTATATGGTGATGTGGTGACTTGAGTCTGATGTGGTTACTTCTGATGTGGTGACTTCTGATGTGGTGACTTCTGATGTGGTGACTTGAGTCTGATGTGGTGACTTGAGTCTGATGTGGCGACTTGATGTGGTTACTTGAGTCTGATGTGGTTACTTGAGTCTGATGTGGTAACTTGAGTCTAATGGGGTGACTTCTGATGTAGTGACTTGAGTCTGATGTGGTGACTTCTGATGTGTTGACTTGAGTCTGATGTGGTGAACTGAGTCTGATGTGGTGACTTCTAATGTGGTGACTTAAGTTTGATGTGGTGACTTAAGTCTGATGTGGTGACTTCTGATGTGGTGACTTAAGTTTGATGTGGTGACTTAAGTCTGATGTGGTGACTTAAGTCTGATGTGGTTAGTATAAGCAAGAAAGAAGTAAACATCCCTTTCGGACCTTTGCGATTCTCAGAATAAACAAAATCAACTGTAGTAGTCGGAAACATACGTAGTGATTGAAATACGTTCTTTGTGTGAGAGTGGCGATGAGGTTTTATAATTGTGAAATTTAGTAACAAATTAAATCTTACATAACAAAAAAGTTAAAACTTTTACTAATAAGCATGCATTTTCAATCAACTACACATAAAAAAATCAGAGCCATTGGTTTGAGTCAGAAAATCAATCGATGTAATAAAAATCAATCACATACTTACATTAGTGATCCGTAGCAATTAATATATTATTAAAACTACACTTGTCTTATTAGCATTATTATCATGTAAAACATATTCATAAAGAAACAAATATAACAAAATTGTCTTTATCCATAAGCTGGGACTAACACAAATATTTTTTTTTTCAAGTGACGCTTGAGTTGCCTGAATGAAACGGGATAAAACCAAGTAAATCTGAACTTACTCTCCATTGATTCTCAGAAAACTGTACAAGCTCATATGAAGTACGTAATGTTTTTTCAAGATACAAATAAATTTAACGCAATTGCTGGTGTCAGAAGTAAATATTACACAATTAAATTGGTTAAATTTGTAACTGTTTTAATACTACCATTCTTATTGTATAAAAAAGACTCTTCCAGTACCTGAATTTATAGAAATACTTAAGATTCACACCTGTCCACACTGAAAATTTGAATAACTAATAAGATTTGTCGATTGAGTTAATTCTATTTAAGGAGGCAATTTTTCTTTTCCATGTGTTAATGTTTGGTGACGTAGATCTTTGAAAGGAATTTATTTATAGACATCCAAGTAAGAAAGGCGAAGATATGGGGGCTGGAAAGGTGGAATAAGTTTATGCAACTCATTTCCAAATTATGGGGGAAAAAAGATTAATTATTTCTCCCTCAGCAATGTTCAATTACCATAATATGCAAATTTTCTGTCAGTTGTTTGTTTACTTTTAAAATGTAAATGACTTCACAAGTAATGTTGACACCTTTTGTCTTAAGCACTTAAATATTCTTAGATGTTAGGCCGAGTGGTGAGTTTTACCTGCTCTAATTAGGTCTACTCCCTACCTAGGCATCCCCAAGGTCTTCTGAGTCTGATCACACTATTTAATTAGTTCTGCGTAAAAGGAAAATGCATTTCTGTATATATTATAATGAAGGTTAAGTGCAGATTTAGAGAGAAAGACTCAAGATGTCAGTATCTAATGGTTTCGGATGTTACCCGGAGTGACTTATAACGAATCGAAAGTCTAATTCTTGAAGATACACGTACGGACACAATGATGAGTAGGTTGTAATTAAGAGACGACCAGGGCGAAACAAAGAGACATCGATATGCGATAAAGAAAAGATCAATGCGCAATGAGAACTAGACGCACTCAAGAGTCGACCAGGGTGAAGGACAGACGATAAAATTAAAATGCAAACAGACGACGTTGGTGGTAATGACACATTAGAAATATAACAGCGAGACGTTTTACGTTGCACTGAGTTTGATTCTGAATGCTCTGATACGTCTGTACAAACAATCCACTGAGTTTGATTCTGAATGCTCTGATACGTCTGTACAAACAATCCACTGAGTTTGATTCTGAATGCTCTGATACGTCTGTACAAACAATCCACTGAGTTTGATTCTGAATGCTCTGATAGGTCTGTACAAACAATCCACTGAGTTTGATTCTGAATGCTCTGATACGTCTGTACAAACAATCCACTGAGTTTGATTCTGAATGCTCTGATACGTCTGTACAAACAACTCATTCATGATCAAAGTTTACATTATGTCTGGACTTTAAAATATCTAAATTGCACTTTTAAGGAAATACGTGTAAGTTGGCTTTCGATTAATAGATTCATCAATCAAAAACACAGCAATAGACAGAGCTAGGCCATGAAAAGAACCGTGTCACTGAGAAATGATCGAATGGGCCACCCAGGCCAGAAATCATTTCTTTTGATTTTTTTGTTTCATACTTTAATAAAACAACGTGACCTAATTTCAAATATTTTTAGCAAAAGTGACATTCCAAGTGCACCCTGTTACTAACACTTCCTGTGACATTGAGACAGCATCTAGGTCAAGGTCAATGTATGTCTATATGTTTGAGTTAAAAGGAAATCTACACAAAATATGTTTTATTCTCAAGTATCTAAAAATATTATTTTCTTATATCTAAGTATTATTTCTTCCAAATGGATTATAAACATGATCAGTCCTAATAGAAGACATATAATTATAAATTGAACAGATGGCGGGAACACGTTAAAAGCGTTATGGCAGGAAAAAATAAAAAAAGAAAAAATTTAAAATAATAAAAAATAATGGGGCTACAATGAATTTCGCTTGCCTTTTTAATGGATTTCTATACTTACAATGCAAGAGAATGATTATTTGTTCATTTTTTCTTTAATAAAAAAAAACAAAACAATTAATAAAAATAATACTAAAATAATGATAGTAATAAAGAAACTGTCGGTTTTTATTTCATAATTAGATAAATAAGTTAGAGATATTGATACAAGATCTAGGGACAGCGCTGCCAACGAATGATGAATACCTCATTAGTCTTTACCCAGGCTCTTTTCTCTCACTCCCCCCACCTTAACTCTCTTACTCTCTTCTTCCTCTCTGCCTCCTTCTTTCTCTCTCTCTCTTTATTTTTACTTATTTTCCATTCCTCCCCTTCTCTCTCTCTCCCTCTCTCTCTCTCTCCCTCCTCTCTCTCCCCCCCCCCCTCTCTCTCTCTCTCGGGCTCACCTTTTTTAAGACCTTAATTTTTTTTATTAGCTCACCATTTCTCAAATTTGTTCACCATTAAACATTATTATACAGAGCCAGGTTTTGGAAAAGAAACGCTAGTAATATTCCGGAACTCTTATATTGATTTTATGTATTCTACCGTCCACCTGTTTCCAGTTTCAACATCTGTTACAGAACTGTCAACCCCCCCCCCCCTTTCCTCCCGCATTTATTATAGTCTATTATATAATTGTTCTTCAGTCTATGACTCTATATCAATTGCGGACAAGTTCAGCTGCTACAGTACAACAGTTCCTTATATAAAATTGAGAATTTTAGTGATTCTATAGATGTATTGGAGACCATACAGTGAGATACCCTGATATCGACGATGTTTTATTTATATAGAAACACAAGAAAGCGAAGGTATATACAAATATTATTAAATTACCTTATATTTATTTTTCAAACTTTTACATTCCTTCTTTAAATAGGAATGTCTTGATAAAAGCATCGGTGTGACCGCGGGCCGTAGGCAAAGCATCAGAGTGTTACCCAAACAAATAAATTAATGAAACAGAAAGAATATTTTTTTTTTTGGTTTTGAAGACCTGGAAAACTTAAGAAAGACTACGCTAGGATTATTACTTTCTAATATTAGGTGACTGCTATATTACATTTAGTTTCTGACACCTCAAAGATCTATACCATCAACCTTTTTGTCCTACTAAGTGTTTCCTTATTGTGATTTCAAACTATGGACCCCACAGGACGATGGCCCTCGACATTAATAACTCTAAACTTTATGTAAAAATTTAATTAAAGTAAAGTTTTAAGCTCAATTATACAAAGGTAATGACATCTAGTGGGCGCTCCACACTACAGGACGGCGCCCTACTCTATTATTTAAATCGTTCTTTTTACCCTCGTAAAACATCCGTCTCTTTAGTCGCACGCATTTAGTCATACAGTACATTCCAATGTTGTTAGTACGAAAACAGGTACGAGGACAGTCCCGTTGAGACCTTCATGTAGGTACGTGGGACAGGGATATCAATCTTTCCCAAGGAGGTCATTGTCGTGACAAGAGATGTGTACGCCTCTGTCTAGCCTACAAGGTGAGATGGTGAGACACTCAGGGGGCGAGTACGACGAATGTAACTGTATGAGACGCTAGGTTTTGTTTATTTCTTCCTGAAGTTTTAAAAATAGTAGGCAGTAGGCCTACCATTACAATGGAATGGACCTCTTCACCAATCATAAACAAACAACATTTAGCCACGTGACAATATTGATAAAACATTGTAAAAAAAAAACATATCACGTGACAGCCTTTATGGATTGCCTACATTGTACAAAAGAGATAGAGAACCTGCTTGGTGGTGCGGTATGCGCGTTGCACAGTCGTTTCGTCTTCTCGATGGTCATTTGAGAGATTTAGACTAGGAAGTAAATTATCTATAACTCTGAAGGAACATCCGATACATGTAAAACTTTTTGCTAACAAATAAAATAACAATACATCTTGGTATTTACAAAGCTTATATCAACTCATTCTGTCTGTCTGTCTGTCTGTCTGGTAATGGAAATCACTATCAACCTTAAACTTATTTTCATTGTATGCTTTATTTCAACTTTCAAACCTTATAACTATGTATGGAGGCAGATGATGTAAAGCTTATCTGATTCTATGGCCAACTGTTAACAAGGATACCATGTGGCCAGCCAACCAACCAACCAACCTTATTTCCCCAAAGTATGTAAATTGACCATCAGCACTTATAAATGACTTATTTGGATCTATGAGTGTCCTAAGAATTCAGAAGTTCTAAATCCCAATTTTTTTTTCAAGAATTCGAGACACCTTGGTACGGAAGCAGTGGCGTAGCTAGGTATTTGGGGCCCAGGTGGCCTCTGCATTTCGACCTTCAACATCATGACATGAAATAATGGTCTAATATTTAATATAAAAACAAATTTCGGACACTCATTTTGGGCCCTCATCAAGTGGGGGGGGGGGGGCAGGAAGAATTTTCATATTTGGACCGCCCCCCCCTTTCCCATACCCTAGCTACGATACTGTACGGCGCATTATTACTCAGTAACCATACCCCCACTCTATTTCTAGATCTGTTAAAATTGTGAAATAAAATGATATCCGCTGATACAATCAACAAATATACAAACTAACAATAAGTGCGCAAAAGAAAAAAAAAAAATAAGAAAAAAAGAAAAGAAAAAAAAAATTACGTGAAGATTTAGAATTCTGAACGTGTGAGGCTTTATCCTTCACCTTGTCTGAGCCTTGACACGGGTCATTTGTTACTGGGAAAGTTAAAGTCATGCTTCGGTAACACAGCTGTAAGTGACGTAGATATCGTCTGCTTAAACTGCTTTGAATGTAAGTAGACGTTTTTGTTTCTTTAAGAGTGCACGTTTAATAAAACAAAGTCAAACTAAACTCATACACACCTACACACATCTCACCCCCCCACACACACACATCTCACACACCCCACGCGTGAACACACTCTAACATAAACATATACAAGCCACGATATGGCCTGAATTGTACCGATGTGCAAAAAATCCAAAATCCAAATCTTAACCATATACAATCATACATAATAATGTTCCAGAGTTCCAGTAAACAGTACACCTTATTCCCCACATGTTTGACTATGACTTTATTATGTAATTAGTCATTTCAAAAGAAAAATGTAGGTCAGGATGTCGCTTTAATTAATCTGTGTACAAGGAAGTATCTTCGGTTACATTATTGTATTGTATCATAGATTCAACTTTTACAAAAGTTAAGTTTATTACAGATAAGAATCATATGGTGAAACAGAGCTAGCCAGAAAAACCAGTGACTTGGCAGAATTTAAGTCATTGGTTAATATGCATGACTAAATGCATGACGCGTAGGACGTAATCATCTTCTTTTTTGAAGTAACGTCTGTATTATATAAGATAAGATAAGATAAGAGCTTATGCGTTTTCTTGGTGTCAGGTTGTGGTTTGTGAAAGTGTGATGTCTACTATCATTGTATTTACAATGGTGTTCATAATGGTTGATTACTTGTGAGTAAAAAGGACAAGAGACAACATATGCAATCAATCTTTCAGTATACGAAATACAATAAACTTATATCGGAAACCCTGCTGTACATGTAGGTTTATTGTACTTTCTACAGAGTTGTATACCCTCTCCACTACGCATCTTTGTATTTCTCATGCCTCTCAAAGTCTAGCACCGCGTCAGACACCTGTTGACTTGGGATGCAGATTCATTTCAACTGGAATCAATAACCAACTATACTACTCTTCACCTTTACAATAAAATGTTTTTCTTGAAACCTCCTAGACCTGCCGAGAAATGTCCCTTCAGTGTGTAATAAATGCGATCAGATGTGTTGTAGATAAATGACAGACTCCGGAAAATTATAAGGATTGAAACCATTCTTCTTTATAACTAACAATAGATATACAAACAACTTTTATAATGACTAATATAAGCTATTGTAAAAAAAAAAACTTGAAGTAATCTTCTAATTTCATTTTTTTAAACAGTAACAATTGATCAGCTATTCCATGTAGCAAACAAAGATGGATGCGAATCAGTTACTGATGTTATTTCAATTAACAGATAGTGGTGAGTATTGCTAATATCATCTTTTTTTTTTCATCTGTAAAAACTTTATTAAGTTGTACATATTTGTATTTTCTTTACTATAAAAATAATAAATATATGTTTCTAGGTTACTAACAATTGCTTCGTGCATTAGTCATTACGTCTGAAATTAATTTTTCAACATTTCCTGAACAGCTTTTCCTACTGGTGGATTTGTTCATAGCTTAGGGCTTGAATCTTTTGTGCAATACTTTGGAAATAAACAGGTCAAAAAAGGTCAGTGCATGAACATAAACTACACTTACTTTATGTTTGACATCAATTGAAGCTCCTGTAATTTATGCAACTCTATTGGGTACCTGGCATTGGTTGGGGAAAGAAAAGGCGGTTGGACGTTGTGCGTGGGGCATTGGAACAGATGACATTTACATCATCTGGTCCATAGATCGAATAGTCTGTTATGTAACTTTTTTTTATCTTCCAATGATTACCATTAGCAAGTTAATAGGAGACAAAGAAGCACAATCAGAAAGAAGTCTACGTTTGTGTGAGAGCTCTTTTCTTTGGTAGTTCTGCTTGAGGACATTTTGTCGCCTTTTTTAAATTAGGGCCCTTCCATTTCTCCCTTGAACATAATATTTACTGGAGGTGTGGTATGTGTTCTGTGGTGTAGTCTGGATGGTTCCGTATTCAAGCCCTGGGGCGCCGCCCTCGACGAGCTGCGGGAGGTTTGGGCTAGGATGCAATAATCCTTAAATCTGAAGGAACTACCAAATCATGTTTTTTTTCCTTGGGCTCTCACTTAAGGGATGCTGAAAACGATTCTTTCAATTCCATTTTGTTTCAGTATTCTACGTTTCTCGTAACATTATATTAGAGATGATATTGAGCCCAAGTTACAGCTTTCTACTGTATCAATATTTCAACAGATCTCTAGAAACTACATTAGTGTCTCTCCAAGTCTCGGTGTCCCTGGGTTCAACTGTAATTACATCAAACACTTAACAACTCGATCAAAACTCAGACATTTTATTCTACTTCATGGCACATATCACATGCTGGTCTCTTCTTCTTTAAAAAAAAACACACTTCCGGTCATTTGTGCCTACATTCCGAGTCAGAAACCCCATTGACAACGAAAAACATGCTGAGAATTACTCCCTTAGAGCACGTGAGAGGAAGCGAGCAGTGAGTCTTAAGGTTGCCTTATCCCCGTACAAGGACAACCTATGTGTCGGCCATGAACCAGTACTCTCTCTATCTAAACCTTGTCCCAATCGTCCTTCGTGCAGAACTCTGCATTCGTAAAGAATGTGTTCTATTGTCTCATCGTCCTCCATGCAATGGCGACACCGTGTGTCGTAATTTTCCTTCCACCGTCCGAAGTAAGCACCAATTGGACAGTGGCCGACCCGGATCTAGGCTAGGACTGCCTGTTCCGCACGATTAAGTTGCCACCATGCATCTCTTTTGTCTGGTCTACTCATTGCTCTGTGAAACTCACGACCCTTATCCGAAGAATCCCAGCCGTCGTGCCAAAGTGTCAACATGCGTTTGTCGACCAGGGATCGTACACTTTGATACGTGCACGGTTCATCATGTTCGAGCGCCGTTGCGACCGCGGTTTTTGCGAGCTTGTCAGCCAAGTCGTGGCTGGCCACCCCACAATGGGCGGGCACCCATTGCAAAGTAACGTTCACACCGAGTTGTAGGAGACGCCCCACGACCGTTAGGACGCCCCATACCCATCTGACACCTTCATCCAGCCGTTCTAGGGCCTCTAGTGCGGCTACCGAGTCCGTGAAAAGGACTATGTCGTTCGCTGACGCAGTCCCGTTACGTACTATCATAACCGCCCAGTCCAGTGCGTGAAACATTGCTTCGAGTTCAGCCTCGAGGCTGCTTTTCTGCTGACAGGGTCCACTGAGCTCGTCACTTTCGGGATTGCCAGAGAGTCGGACTACCGCACCGTACCCAGCTTTCACCGTTCCCTCGAGCGTCTGCACAGAGCCGTCTGTGTAGATGGTGGTTACTCCGGCTGGATATGAAGCTATAGTCTCTCTGGCTGCTTGAAGTAGCCGTGTGGGATGACTCTGCCTTGTCACCACTGGGTCAAGTAGGTTTTTCCGGATCGTCGGCATGCCGAGGGCCTCCATCGGGAAGATAGAACCGGACGGGGATAGAGCAGCCCGCTCCACCGGCAGATTCGCCTCTCTGACCAGCCCACGCGCCACATGCATGAAGCAGGGCCGGTTTTTGAGGCGTCTCCTGCCCTCCCAGTTGTCGACCAGACTTCTGAGTGGGCATCCATCCTCCAGCCGCATATATCTCTCGTGAGCTAGTATGACGGCTCGCTCTCTGCGCAATTTCAACGGTGGAATGTTTGCCATAATCTCACCAGCCTACATTCCAACTGACATATACAATTAAAAATAGTTTATACACACATACAGACATTCATTCGTAACATATTAAAGTTTATACTTTTCGTTTATGAAAAATGTATTCAATCCCTTTTTGTTTTAAATCTCGTAAGGTTTATTACTACACAAGTAATGTCGTATAATACTAGCCTTTCCCCCCCAAAAAAAAATTCTATATGGAAATTTGAGTTTACAGACTTATTCATTTTTAGTAGCTACAGTTCAGTGAACAATTTTATCTTATAATTTTATACGTAAGTTATATTTGTCACGGGAAGAATTGAATTCCTCATTAATATTCTCACTCAAAGACAAGCCTTATTATTATTATTATTATTATTATATTTGTCTTCTCACGCTAACTGAATAATTTTCTTTGTTGTTTCCCTTTCTCTCCAACTCCTCTTCCAGCAGACGACAAAAGATTAAATGACGCATTGATGAGTATACTTGAGAATTCAGGTAACAATTATTTACTTAATGACGTCACAGAGTTGTACCTAAAAAATGTGCGGATGGTGTGGGTCACGCTGGGCCTGAAGCGCTCAGGGGCATTAAGCTTTCCTTCCATCTGTATTATCTTTTTGAACGCGAGATGTCGATTTATCGGTCTGCTTTAAAGAAAAAAAGACGCCCTGCCACACTGATGTATCATTCTCTCCTGGACTCTACTTTCCCACGATCTTCTCATGCCCCCCCCCTCCCGCGATTGTCATTGCCAACCTTGGCATTGAAGCCCGTTATAACGATCAAATACCTGTCAATATAACAAATGTTAGTTGTTATGTTTTGTTATTCTGGAAGTGATGAAAATGTGCTGCCTCATTTGGCTTCAAGGACCCCAAGTAAGCTACAATGATGTCAATTCATACAATTTCATTTATATAGTAACGTGAATTGGATTACTGCCTAGTCGTGTGGTACGCTCTCTGGCAGAGGCGTAGCTAGGGTGGCGGAGGGAGTGGGAGAGTTTGAAAATCCCACAGTGCCCCCACTTGAGGGGGGCCCCCAAATGAGTGGGTTTTTTTTACATTAAATATTAAATATTAGGTGAAATGAAGGGTCCCCCAAAGAGGTCAAGCCCCTACCTGGCCCCCAAATGATGGCTAATCCTAGCTACACCACTGCTCTCTGGACACTCTTCTCGACGGTTGGTGGTTCGAAGCCTGGCCACTTTGTATATTATGTTTGTACCACGTCAGAGGGAAATGCTAGGATAGAGAATAGACTAGAAAATTCTTTGCCCCAAAAGTAACATTTTTGAAATAAATCATCCAAACAAACAGACCAGACACACACAAACACACATGCACGAACATACTGAACACAACTATGCCAGTTATAGTTATTTCAATGTCTTAAGTTGATTTCACTTGAGTGACTTTAGCATCAATATAAAAAATGTTAATTATTTTTTTGTTATTCCAGCCTCATTCAATCTTCCATTGATCAAGTCAGCGTATATCACAGCCTCTAGACTTGTTCAACTACATAGGAGACCAAACAGTGACAATACAATTGTAAGGTCTTGCAAGGATAAGCTGATAAGTCTGAGACAGACAAATATTGATAAAGAATCTCTACAGGTGGACCTAATAAAGACCTATGACCTAACAGATGAGCTTGTACATATGGACAAGCTGTGTGAGGCGATGTCTACTAGTCATACGGTACGGAGAGCCAGTAGTCGACAGGTCAGTGAACAAAAGTCTATAGAGACCAACAGACTCAATGGTTTTAATGAATTTTTAAATGTCTTATTAACATTAGGGCATGGTGGCTGAGTGATAACGCTTGGCTTCCGAACCGAGGGGTCTCGGTTTCAAATATCGGTGTCGGTAAGGATCTTGAACTTCTGGAGTTTTAGGACATCCCTGAATCCACCCAACTACTAGATGATAAGTTCATTTGTTTCAATGGCCGACAATTATCGAGATTATCATGTGGTCAGAAAAACAACGAACCGTCTTTAATTTCCCCAAATAAAGTCAGATTAAATCGGTCTCAGTGACGTGCTATACTATTGAAACTCAAAATTTCAATCAATTAATATCTCTGCCAATGTATTGTTGAAATTAACTACTAGTTAGTCTTAAAAAGTCTCACCAAGACCGAAAGTAATGGAATAAATGGTTCTTTTCTTTTTAAATTGATTCAATAAATAAGTGTGCAAAGTTTCAACTTTAGCCGAGATTGGATGTGGGAGAAATAGCGTGCACATACCTTTTACCAGACTGACATAGAGACAGAGTGAGTTGATAAAAGCTTTGTAAAAAGAAGTATTCAACAAACAAGCTTTTTCTTCTTCATTCTTATCTTTTACTTTAGAGAGCTCCAAAATCTAAGATGAACATAACTGTTCAAGGGGTAAATTTAAAGTAGTCTTGAAACTAAAGAACTCCGCAATGTCTCTCATGTCTAGCCTTTCTCCACAGTGCTGTACTCTGAGATAAGTCTCTTGGAATCTCCCGACAGTAGACATCTCCGTACAGAGTAATATGTAGACACAAAATAGTTGCTGTTTCTGTCACATTAATGTAGGCATCTTAATACTGTCCTAAAACGAATCAGTAATAGAGGAAGTACTTTCAGCTAACAAAGAACAGCAACAAAACAAAACAAAGAGCTTTAAGACAACCGAATCTACGAAACGGAGTTTTAGATGATAACGATTTGCTAATTATTCATGAAATTGAAAAGATGAATACAGACATAAACATTAGTCTACGTCTTCTCTGATCACAGTTCACTGGTGACGCCTCTGTTTCCAGTTTTATGTTCAACATTAACTGGTGACGTTTCTATATTCAGTTGTCTGTTTACAGTTCACTGGTGTCGCTCTGAGATTGTCCCAGGAAAGGTTACCCTCCCAACGCAATAGGAATGTCTTCTGCTTTCAGGAACGACCCTTCCGCTAGGGCAGATGCCTCCCTCTCCAGACCGCAAAGCACCTCAATTGTTTCTCACTTGGTTGTATGTATAATAAGAATGATGCTTTTAGTGTTACTTTCACTTCTTTGGGTAAAAATCAACTGTGACTCTCTTTATCCAAATATTGTATGTCTCGGCCCAGTTTTGAACGGTGCGTTAGTGCGCACCATTTACATCAGCAGAGACGCAGGTAATAAAACATTGAAATGTATTCACACTGTTTTAAATGTATTTGTACTTCAGGGAAAGGCTTTTCGAGAAATTTCCTTAATGCTATACCCAGATATGGACCTGGCAATACTGTCTGCACTAGAGGACTTACCACATTGTCACTATCCTGTAATCTATGGAGCTGTTTTAGCTGGACTTAGCCTAGACCTGGACACAACTCTGACGTCATTTATGTTTGGTATAAATCGTTCATTGATCACAACTCTAGTCAAATTAGACGTCGTGGGTACTCTTGAGGTAATCATATTTTTTTTATATACATTTTGTTTCGCCAATATTAATTTTAGCTAATTGATGAAAAATAAATAAACAATGACTACGTCACAGGAAAATATATGCTACGCATTTCTAAACCTGCTTAGAATAAAACATCTTTTTGCTGCTTTCCTCCCTGATGGCATCTGATCAGTTCGAGATTTTGACGAGAAACTAAACAACTTCAATGTAGCCAAGTAGATAAATATACCTACGCAGCTCATACAAAAAAAATACATTAAAAAAAAAAAAATATTTTTTTTTAAAAGACAAATAACGCTTTTTTACAACTTAAGAAATATTTTTTTAAATTTTTTTTTGTACGAGCTCCAGTCGTGTATCGAAGTCGTACTTCAAGAATGTCAGCTTGATGTCCCAATACACTGAGCTACAGTTTTGTAGTTGTATATTTATTTATTCGTACTATTGGTACTATTATACATAAGTAGGTCTAGATCTATCTAAACTTCTTGCTCAGAACTCTATAAATCTACTTCATGATCTAGAATCTAGATGTAATCTACATTAGATTTACGTATAAGCAATTTATAATGTATCAATAAACTGAAAGCCTTATTAAATTTAATAAATAACCCAGTTATCGGTACACTACGGTACAATCCACCCAGGTTCTACCCAGTTATCGGTACACTACGGTACAATCCACCCAGGTTCTACCCAGTTATCGGTACACTACGGTACAATCCACCCAGGTTCTACCCAGTTATCGGTACCCTACGGTACAATCCATCCAGGTTCTACCCAGTTATTGGTACACTACGGTACAATCCACCCAGGTTCTACTAAGTTATCGGTACACTACGGTACAATCCACCCAGGTTCTACCCAGTTATCGGTACACTACGGTACAATCCACCCAGGTTCTACCCAGTTATCGGTACACTACGGTACAATCCACCCAGGTTCTACCCAGTTATCGGTACACTACGGTACAATCCACCCAGGTTCTACCAAGTTATCGGTACACTACGGTACAATCCACCCAGGTTCTACGACGTTTTGCCTTGAATAGAGGTATTGTAAAAAGGGGAGGTAAGAACATTAAAATATGCAGCACAGTTTTATAAAACTTGATTTATCAACAATTTTTTTTTCATTTTGTATTTTGGATAAAATAAATGATATTGATATTCTTTCCGCTATAGATAAAAATCTCTAATGGAACCTTTTAATTTTGTACGCATTGTCACAACAATATAGTATAGTATTTTTCTAAAAATGCTTTTTTGCCCTAAAAATAATTGTATTATATATTTGTTATACAGTACGAATATTTTTTCGCTAAACAAAACCTATGTAGCTATATAGCAAAGTTCCCTTTTCAGATCTTGTTGTCTTTAGGGCAGATGATGTAAACGTCATGTTTCTTTAACCCACGATTAAAGAGGGTATCATGTGCGCCCCCACCCTGCCAGACGACTAACCCGCTTTACTTTTCCCCTACTAATTTCAGGTATCCATTAGAGCTGGGTGGACTCAGAGGCGCCCGAAGATCCCGAAATTAAAAATTCCAGTTTTTACCAGGACTCGAACCCCAATTCCTTTACCGTTCAGCCATCGCGCCTTCGTGTGGCTATACTCGAAGCCTGAATAAATAAACAAAAATATTTAGCTTATGAGACAAGATATAGGTATATTGGGGAAGGGTAAAGACATTTGGTCGTTGTGCTGACCCCACGACACCCTCGTTAATCGTGGGCCACAGAAGCAGATGACCTTAACATCATCAGCCCTAAATATTGCAAAGCCTGAAAAGGAATGGGTAATTTACTTGTTTTGTTCTAAGAATGTAACATTTTTCCCATTGTTTAGCCTTGTCCTCGTAAAATATCTACTATCAGATCTATATGAAAGCTGCATTAAGGCACAAATGAATAACAAATAAACAGGCCTAAAACTTTTGTTTTCTCAACTTGTCAACGAATATAAAATATTAAAAGGAAAACGCAGCGTAATATAGACAAAATATTTTCAAACTGAAAACGTGAATATTTCTTTTGAACATTTGTTCCTCAACTTCTTTTGTACTCACACTCTAGGGCCAAGGCACACAGCTCCAGCTACAAGAAACCATTCCAAATATTGTAGACAGGTAAGTGCTCATCAGACGTGATTCTGTCCGGAGCAAGTGATTTACATTTAGATTAATTGTAACAAGAAAATATAAAATAATATTAAAAGGAAAAAAAAAACAAAGCTTATATTAAGTTTGGATCAGTCATGTGTTTAAATTTGTTATAGGTGTCGACCAACAACAATAAATCTGTACGATTAGAAATTTTTTTTTTCCGATTGTTTTTTGGTTAGCGCAATTTCATGCGTTAGCTTTCTCAACGCGATATAATCCTGTCCCATGTCTGGTCCAGTTCGGAAAGAGGGAGGGAATAAGATATAAGAAAGTAAAATTCCGCATTAAATATCTCCATCTAGCAAGTCGTTAAATACAAGTTGAATAATAATGACTAGTTATCAATGTGCTAAATGTTTACTCGATGTGGATGCCCGTTTAAGTTCTTTGACCTCAAAATGTTTTGAGTTAAAATTGTTTTTTTCCTTGTATATTTTTTTGCATTTTACAAATCTATTTTTAATTGAAGACTTATAATTAAGCTGTAAGTTTCAATATAACTGATTGAGAATATCTACAAAAATACAAATAGTTACAATTCCAGTGGAAACAACACATAAGCAGTACTATATCCATCATGTATTTACCCCACATGTGTGTATTTCTTTTAAGCTCTGAACTTGTTTTAGCTTGTGTATCCGATTTTACCGGGCGTAGTTGCCTATGTCAATGTTGCCTTATAAATATGTAAAATTGACCATTTGAATATGTATATATATATATATATATATATATATATATATATATAAGTACGATATATATACGATATGTATCTGTGTATATATCATTACGAGCTCTTATACTATCATATTTAAAAGTAGACTATATTACATTTTTTTAGGTCTACAACTAGATTCATATATTATAAATTGTGATGTGCTTGTTCAGACTGCCTTGAGGTCAACTAACGATGACTGTTGAATTTTCAACCAATTACTCTGCAAGCGTTTGAGTTTTATTGTTCGGGTGTATTCCGTGTAGTTGATCAAGCAAACTAAAACAAGACATCGATTTAACTAGTGAAGAGATGTGGTCAACACTGTATGAACAATGTAACAGATATTTATTTCAAGAAAAGGCCGCAGTAAAAGTCTCTGTCAAAATAAATACGTCTTTACCCTAGAGAATTCTATCGCTAACTGATTTTCCGGTCTCTAACCCAACATATCCCAAACGTCACTAGTCCCGTTCAATATACGTCTTCTATGGTGCGTCGCTAAATAACTAATATTCTAAATAAGGTGTCTAACAGATTCCTCCCCCCTTGAAAAAAAAATATGTCAATATTTTTCTCTACTGTCAAGTCTTACAAGGGCATTTGCAATTCATGGGGAAGACAACAAACATAAAATCTTGACATCTTCATCTTGGCTTGACAGTGTATGATGTTCCTGCCAATGTTCGTATCATTCTACTTAGGTTAAGTTCCAAAATCATCTTTGTTCAGTACACAGTTCATCATGTGGCATCTCATGGGCACGTCATAACATATCACCTCACAAATGTTCTTCACTGGCAGTAATCTGACAAAATATAACATTTCAAAACAATTATAAAATTTATTTCCACATTCAATAAACTTTTTTTTTTTTTTTCTTACCACCCTTTTATACGCTTTTCGTCCATTTTTCTTTTATACTCACCCTTTTCCATCGACCTAACTTTTGTCAATGATATATGAAATGATTCACAAAAATATATCCATACTTACTTTCAAATGCTTAACATCAAATTTACTTATCTCCCTTTTCCATAACATATTTACAGCATTATCTCATCTCATTTCAATGTCATTCTAGATAACAAATCAGCTACAATATTCATAGATCCACTAATAGCTTTCACTTCAAATTTATATTCCTGTAGTGCTAAGAACCATCTATATACACGACTGTTTTTCATATTCTTTTGCTGTATATACTGAATAGGTTTATGATCAGTTAATAATATGAATTTTCTCCTATTAAGTAACTCTCTAGCTTAGTAATTACCCATATTACAGCTAATGCTTCCCTTTCAATGACACTATATTTTTTCTCTGCCTCTGATAATTTTCTACTTACATATAATATAGGATGTAAGTTATCATAGTTCTGCATTAAACAACCACCAATAGCATTACCAGATGCATCAGTTGTGACATAAAATATTTTGTCTTTATCTGGTAGTCTCAGTATTAATTCATGACTAAAAATATCTTTAATTCTGTCAATAGCTTTCACACATTCCTCATTACAGACTACTTTTTGAGGTTTTCCTTTTTTAAGTAAATCATTTAATGGATTCACTATTTCTGCTAAGTTCTTTATGAACTTTCTGTAATAATTTACTATTCCCAATATACTTTTAATTTGTCTTTTTGTTGTAGGTATTTCAATATTAAGTACTTTCTTTATGTTATCTTCAATAGGGCTAATTATGTTGTTATTTACTTTATGTCCTAGGAAGATTATTTCTTCCAATCCTATTTCTACTTTTTCTGCCTGAATTGTAAGTCCACTTTCTTTTATTATTTTGAATACTTCTTTTACATCTACCAAATGTTCTTCCCAACTATTATTAAAAATACATATGTCATCCAAATAACAAATAACATTTTCTTTATTTCCAATTATCAAGTTCATCATTCTATTAAATGTTGCTGGTGCATTTACCAACCCAAAACTCATATAATTCCATTGAAAAATACCATATGGTGTTACAAATGATGTGTAAGGTTTTGCATTTTCTGTTAATGGTATTTGCCAATAACCTTTAGTTAAATCCAATTTAGTAAAAAATTTTGCTCCATTTAATTTATGTAAAATATCCTCTATATTTGGCATTGGATATGGGTCAAATTCTGTGATGTTGTTAAGCTTCCTATAGTCAATACATAACCGTATATCTCCGTTTTTCTTTTGGCTATCACAATTGGTGAAGCATAAGGTGATGTTGATGGTTCAATTATACCTGATTCTAGTAAATTGTCTATTTCTTTTTTTACTTTGTCTTGTAAATGTAGAGGTATTCTATATGGCTTAAGATTGATTGGTTTTGTATCTGTTACTTTAATGTCATGTTTAATAATATTTGTTTTTCCTGGTATGCTGGAAAAAATTTCTTTGTATACCTGTATTATTTTAGTTATATCTTTTGACTTTTCCTTAGTTAAATTATTAAGATTAATCTTTTGCCAAGTTTTGATTCTCTTTTGTTTCTATTACAGGTATTTCCTTAATGTCATTTTCATTGTGATTTTCATTTGTTATTATCATCAAGCACTCTTCTCTCTCTGAAAACTTATTTTCTATTTCCTCCTGAATGTTTTGTATCAACTCATCTTCTCTATCATGATACAGTTTCAAATTATTTATGTGATATGTTTTAATTTTCCCATTTATTTCAATTTGATAATTTACATCACTAATTTGTTTTATCACCTTAAATGGACCTTTCCATTGTTTACCAATCTTATTTTTCAGGTCATTTATTAATATTAATACATTGTTTCCTACTTCTAGTGTTTTCAATTGTCTTTTCTTATTTATATTCTCATGAGCACTTTGTTTGTACTTCTTATTGTTGTTATATGCTTGAGTCCATATTTCTTTCAATTCTGTTGTGATTGTTGTTTCATTGTCCTTAATTAATCTATTCTCATTGTCTATTAGATTTTCTTTGAAAACATCTAATTCATCTCTGGGTTTTCTTCCATGTATTATTTCATATGGTGAAAATTGTGTTGCTTCATGGATGTTATTTCTATGAGCAAATAGTACATAGTTAATGTAATGATCCCATTTATTCTGATTATTCTGAATTATTTTTGTCAGTGATCTTTTCAGTGAACCACCATAACGTTCACATAAACCGTTACTCTCTGGGTGGTAAACTGAAGAGTATATGTGTTGTATATTATATTGTTTAGTCCATTTCTCAAATTGTTCTGACCTAAACTGAGATCCCTGGTCACTCAATATAATTTTAGGTATACCATGTCTTGTGATTACTTTTTGAGTTATGGCATTAATGATATTTTCTGTACTTGTATTTGATAATGGAATTGCTTCTGGGTATCTACTAAACATGTCCTATTACTGTTAAAATATATTTATTATTATTTTCAGTTTGAATCAAAGGACCTATTAAATCAATAGCTATTTTCTGAAATGGTTCTGTAGGTTCATCCATTTCTTGAATGGGTGCTTTATTCACTAAACTTTTGTTAGATCTCTTCTGACATATGTCACATGAGTTTATGTATTTATTGATTGTTGCCTTCATTTTTGGCCAAAATACTTGTTTTGACAAATTCCTATAACATTTCTTTACTCCCCTATGTGCTGCTAAATTATTGTCATGTGTCATGATTAAAACATCTTTCCAATATTTCTGTGGTAAGACAAGTTGTTTTATTTTTCTGTTATCATTATTCGTTTGTCTAAATAATATTTTATTCTCTATACAAAACTTTTCCATTGGATTATTATTGTTTTTATCTGATATTCTTGAATATATTTTCCCAATAATATTGTCATTCATTTGTTCTAATGCAAGTTTGGGTAATGTTTCTTTTTCACTTTGATAAATTTGTGTTTCAGGACTATTTTGTGTTTCATTTTCTATCTCGCTTTCCCTAACATCTGTATTTTCTATTTGTATTACATTACTGTTTTCTTTTTCTTCATCATTATTTATTACATTTACTGTATTTTCCTGTTTCTCATCTTGTTTATCCATTGATCTTGTTATTACCATACTTGTTATATTTTGTGTGTCTATGTTTTCATGATTACGTGTTATGTTTTTGTATTTGTTTTGCCAGTCTTCTAATTCTTTTCTTGAACATTCTTTTACTCCTCTTATGTTTCCTACTAACATATCATATCTCATTTCTGGTATTGCAATACCATCACAATAACCAGTGAAAAATGGAGTTTCAATGTATACCCTTATAGCTTTAAATTCCCTTATGGTGCCATCTGCTAATTCTACTTTCCTAGTAAACCCTTTATACCAATGAGGTTTGACAAATTTAGTTTTCACTGCCAAAGTGTTACAACCTGAATCTCTAATTAATTCCACTGGAATTCTATCTACAAACCCTGGGTACACTGCAAAATTGTTCCTATTTCCTTCCATGAAATATACTCTATCTGTACCTTTATTTTTGTATTCCCTACTGTAACTCCTATTTCTATAATTTCCCCTGTCATTCCTATCTCTACTCCTATATCTACTGTTATTTTGTTCGGTGTATCTATTTCTACTTCCAGACCTACTATTCCTTCTTCTACAGTTAGCTGCTATGTGACCTTTTCCTTGACATTTAAAACAGGTTATTTCACCATATTTTCTATTTCCACTATTTGATCTGTTTCTATTTCTACTTCTATCCACATTTTCTTTGGTGTATCCTATTAAATCTACTTTGCTCTTATCCCTATCAGAAAATGGTTTATTTGGATATGCATTTTTGTATATTCTCATTATCTCTGTTATTTCATCTATAGTTTTTGGGTTTCGTTCTCTAATAAAAGATTGTAATTGGGGATCACATTTATTCATAAAGTTATCTACTAGAATAAAATTTTTTAATCCCTCATAAGAATTTCCCACTTTTTCTAATTTTACCCATTTATTGAAAAATCTTTCTCCATATTAATGGTAGTTTGAGGTTCTACTTCTAATGATGGTATATTGTCAAAGTATTTCTTTCTGAAAGTTGTAGCATTATGACCATAGGCATTCAACAACTCTCTTTTCAAAACTTGATAGCTATCATCAATATGATGGTCATGATTTTGGCATATTGTTAAAGCTTGACCATGAACAAAGTCTATCAGTATTTCAGACCATTCTTCTTCTGGCATATTAAATGTAGACATTTTTGCCTCATATCTTTTCAGAAAATCACCAATGTCATCCTTCTGTTCATCAAAACTTTGTATCTTCCTCTTTAGCCATGTTTGCGAATTAGGGTTGTCTCTTTGTGTGGTAGCATTATTCGAATTATTTGTGTTCATTTTCTTGAGTTGTCTGTGCAGTTTGAGCTCTGGCTTGTGCTGCATCCAATCTCATCTTCTCCATTTTAGCCCTCATGTTCTCTCTGCCTTTCTTGGTCCTCTTTTTGCTTCTCATATTCTTCCTTTCTGATCCTATCTTGTCTCTCTATCTCTTGTCTTTTTTCTTCTTTCTGCCTTTCTATCTCTTGTCTTTGACGTTCATCTTGTCTCTCTATCTCTTCTTTTTCCCTTCTTATTTTATCTTGACGTTCCATTTCTTCCCTCACAACTTGCTGTACATAAGCTGCCAAGTCCTTTCCTTTTAACTCCATGGCCTTTCCATCCTGCATAGCTGCTTCCTTAACCTCCTTAAGGTCCACATATGAGGATGTAGCCATTGTATTATATTTTCACCTCAAACTTATATATATTTTTACTTAGCCTATATTGGTTATGGCTATACTAAAACTTATTTTAGTTTTTTCACAATTTTATACAAGTTTTAAGTTTATGTCTCTATAGATTCAATAATCTAGTCTGAGTTATATTCAAATCTGTATATTAATGTCACACAAATTTAGATCTAATATATTATATTATATATAATAGTACAATTTAGATCCAGAGTTACCAAGAACACTATGACTATGAGTATATATAACTGACCAATTTTAAATTTGATATGACTGAAATGTCTAGAGTCTAGATTAGATAGATCTAGATCTAATCCAGAAATTATGGTTCTATTTAATCATATGAAATAAATATGTCCATACAATATGTATCAAATATATCTTTAATAAGATATATGTCTAGAATGTACTACCTTCATTTATCTTTGAAATTAATATTTGAAATCAGAGTCTAGATTAGTAAATGTAAATTTGTGGATCTAGATTAGCCAGACGACAATGTTTGACTATTATGCCAGTTTCGGCATTATTCTCATGGCAAAATCATATTTGATTTTAACCGCTCAAACTAAAAATGTATTTTAGTCTGATTCACAATAAAAGAATCGTACCTGCACTTTCTATCATTAAGTGAAAAATCAACAGATCTAATTAAAGTAATAAAAATAAATAATATAATATAATATACACAAATGAAATAATTAAATGAGACTATCGCTATGGGTTGGGATATGACAATATGGCACACATTGATAACGTCACGAAGTAACCAAGCAACAACGGATATGACGTTTACACAAACAAAAACAATCACTATCCTAAACGTATAATATAGCTTTTCATCTAAATTACGTCTTTTCCACGACGGTTTAAGGCGCACCACCTGATTTTACTCAGGCTAACGTACCAAATTTAGACGAAATCTATTTCTAAGGGCAATCTAAACATATACTAATAAGAAAAATGGCACTTAGCTTTGATAAGAAAGTTTCCTATGTTCCGAATCCCGAATATAATAGATCTACAGCAAATTCCACTGCTTCTCTTCCAGTTCTGACTCTGTTCTCCGGTACTGCCACTGGATACAATCCGTGTTGAGTATCCCACGTAATGCCCCAGATGTCTTGATATGCCACAGCAAAATGTTTCAGTTTCTTTGACGACTGTTGATGACCGTATGTAAAGTTCCGACGACTTTGTGTAAACAGTTACTGGCGAATATGTTAACGGTTCTCCTGACGACGACTTGATTTGCGTAGACGACTACTGGCAAATAACAGTCTCTTGACGGCAACTTGATCTGGGCGACTGACGAATAACGAATTTCTTGACGATGACTTGATCTGGGCGACTGACGAATAACGAATTTCTTGACGATGACTTGATCTGGGCTGACGAATAATGATTCTCCAAAATAGTTCACTGCTACTGCTGCTAATATGGTAGTACGACGAAGTTTGCTGTTGTTTGCTACTTCACTAGACCAAAATGTCCGTAGTGTCCAATGTAGACTAGGTGAGACCAAGGTCACCTCCGACGACGTTCCGTTATACGATTAACGGTTTCACAAAAAAAAAACAAGTGGACGTAGCTGTTTCCACTACTTCAACACTAACAAGCCTCGATATGGTCTAGATCAACTCATAATCAATAGACCAACATTCAGCAACGAATAATGTGACTTCACTAACCTTCCAAAGGTTAAACGCAGTGACCGTTGAAAAGTGGCAATCAACCGGTTCAATGAGCAAACTGCTCCACACGAATCTCTCAAAGGGTAAGACAGAGCGATTTAGTTAGCTAACAAACTTGTAGTACTCACAATACTTCTTACAGCGGGCAAACTGTCCTTTTCAACTGCCTAGGTAAACTTGATATGCCTATGTGGCTCCTACGACGAAGAAAAAATATGTCCAACAGGTTTACTGACAAACTCTCACCCGTTATGAATGAACGGTTCCTCTGGCTTCAGGTTGATACAGCATACGAAGATCAGGCGTTGGTGATACACTTGTTGAGTAGACCAGACGTTAAGATGGTCACTGTCCTGACGAAGGTCACCCTGAGTTAACGGCTCGTCGAACGTGCGATCGAGTAGGCGACGACTGCATGTGAAACTGACGACAAAGTCTAGACAAAGTCACTCTGCAACGATGCTGTGTTCAGCCGTACTCCGATGAAACTTTAGATCTTCGAGTGCACGACCCTCACCTGAGTAAACGTTCAGCTTCGAGGTCCGGTTCAAGGTTCGGTTTCGAGGTTCGGGGTCGCCACTGTGATGTGCTTGTTCAGACTGCCTTGAGGTCAACTAACGATGACTGTTGAATTTTTCAACCAATTACTCTGCAAGCGTTTGAGTTTTATTGTTCGGGTGTATTCCGTGTAGTTGATCAAGCAAACTAAAACAAGACATCGATTTAACTAGTGAAGAGATGTGGTCAACACTGATGAACAATGTAACAGATATTTATTTCAAGAAAAGGCCGCAGTAAAAGTCTCTGTCAAAATAAATACGTCTTTACCCTAGAGAATTCTATCGCTAACTGATTTTCCGGTCTCTAACCCAACATATCCCAAACGTCACTAGTCCCGTTCAATATACGTCTTCTATGGTGCGTCGCTAAATAACTAATATTCTAAATAAGGTGTCTAACAAAATTTATAGTTCAAACAGACAGGGGATAATTTATAAGCTTTTAAAGATTCACTGCGATTCTAGTTCAGACTAAATCAAAGATCACATCTATAAAAATAGGTCTCTATCTTGATCTAGATCTAGACCTATTTACTGGAGCAGTGATCGTCATGCAATGTGTCCCCTAGCACTAGTGCGTGAGGGGCTATGAGGCGTCTGACGCTCTAACTCGAGAAGGAGCGCTTGTCGTAGCTTCTTGGTGGCCCCCGAGTACGTTTCAACAAGCTAAGACTGCTAGATGTGAAATGGTTGAAATCCTGGGACGAGTCCGACAAAGCAAGGGAAGTCTGGCAACACATGCGCCGTACCAACCGAGATGATCCAGGCTAAATAGGCCGGAACAATCGATAATAGTGCAGTGGCGAGCGGGACACTGTACCATTGGTGCGTATTTTGCCCGGTTCCGACTGAATGTTGATGCCCGGTCCCGGCCGAATGTTGATGCCCGGTTCCGGCCTAATGTTGATGCCCTTTGCCGACACTGCGTTGATTCAGAGGATTCGGTGGTGCATGTCTTACGAGAGTTTCCGCAGCTCCGAGAGCTGCGAGGAGACTTATCTGTGAGGTCATTAGAACTGTACGGGAGCCATAAGGCACTAAGCTAAACAGCAGATTTCGTTATCTGGGCACTACGGGAGGCCTAGGCCTCCTTGCCTTGTCACCAATCTTGTTTGTCTCAGATTTAGGTCTAAAGTACAAAGTTAAAATTTTGTTCAGAGTTTTTTAATGAATAGAAATACAAATCATGAAATTGGGTTTATCGGGTTCAAATGTGTTAATACAGTTTTTACAGCTTTTATTTGAATCTATGATATAATTAGATTTACTAGACTTAGAGCTCCTCGAATTTCTTTTTTTTTTTTTGCGGCTATTAGTAATCTCATGCATAGAAATACAAGTATATAGGAATGTGTACCTGATCTTCTATCGTAACTTCAATTAAGTCAAATGGCGATTGTGACATAGATTTTATACTCAAGCAACATAGCGCATTATATGGAAACAAGACATGGCTATTACATAAGTTTCTTTATTCAATGTCTTATAGTCCAGTGATGCCCAACCTAATTCAACCAACGGGCCATTTTAATTTTCGACACTCGTGTCGCGGGCCACATAACCAAAAAAGGTTAAAAAAAACAAAACAACTTGAAATTGACCTGAAACTATTTCATTAAAAAACCCGTGGATCTAGTAATTACATTCATAATTTGGTCTAGTTGAAGTTTAAACTTAATCTATTGTGTTCTGGAAATGGCTTAGTTCTCTACTTCAGTTGTGAGCCACTTAGAAGTTATCTTCGCCATTAATTCATGTTCTTGTCTTTTTTGGTCAATATTCCCATGGATCCTCCACGTCATAATTGTTTTTGCTGTAATATTGTATGTTGTTTATTGCAACAGCAAGACTTTCTTTATTAAAAAAAAAAGGTTTGTTGGCTTATTACCATGTTCCACAAAATAGATCCGTTCAATGGTTCTGGAAGATTCTTAATTTCCTTTTCATACAGGTACAAATGTTAAAACTTGTGGTACCAATTTATCAGAGGAAAAGTGAGGGCCCTAATGTAGAAAAAGATACATTTTTCAACCTTTATATTTTATACACTTTATACCGACGTTTCGGCGGGCCGGATGAAACCTCGTATCTGGCCCGCGGGCCGTATTTTGGGCATCACTGTCTTATACAAACACAATATAAATTCTCTCTATATAAAAATCGCGAAGTTATTTTAAAATGACGACAATCTATAAAACGTTTAAGTGAAAATTAAAAAAGAATAAATTGTCGTTTTAAACCAATATGTGTAATATTTAATCCTTACAGAAACAAGCGCAAAGTCCTGACAGATGCCTGTGTGAAGTTTCCATTGGTCGACATTTTACAAAATCTACAAGATACATTTTTTACAAAAATGTTTTATTCGTAACACTCTTTTTGAAATATTTTACGTGTTTTAGATTCACATATATTGACTAAGATGTTTTTACAATTCCAATATTTTTTTTAAATTTTGGTTTATGTCATTGCATATACATAAAATAAACATGAAATTATGATTTATTGAGTTTTTAATAAATGCATTAACTATTTTCACTTTGTGTTCTCTTTAATTATACATTCTTTAAATAAACATATAATTTTGTCAAACAATGATAACTAGTTTTATTTTAATTTTGAGTACAGAATAATTATAGTATAAATAATAATAAAAAATAGTATAAAAAGAAATAGAAAAAAAGTATAGAGCACGTTAAGATTGTATTACAAAACACATGCGCAAAGTGCAAAGTTTAGTTCTTAAAATTAGATCTAGATCTAAATCCTTTCGATCTTTTCTCATGTCAACATTGTAAACATGGCCTAGATCCATAAAGTACTATAGCTGTAATAGAGTTTTTTGTTTGAGGGTCTTAAGCTTGTTTTAGGGCTACAATACATACACTACGGTCTAAGTTAGTACCCAAGGAACATTTCTGCCATGTTTTATCAAGATCGGTCAAGCTTTTTTTTTACTATTCCTAACATACATACACACGACTTTCGTTCTACTTTATAGTATAAGAATAATACTGTACTAATTAATCTTCGGACTCGATCACAATCTTTATTATTATTTCTATGTAATCGAGGCATAGCTAATGAGATTTCTCAGAAAACGAAAAAATATTCTTTTTATTTTAAAGGCCGGAGGATATTTTCAAGCATCATAAAGACTAAATTACTTCAGTCCGTTTTTTAAAAACGCTTATTATATTTAAAAACAAAACGCAATTGTAAGCTAAAATGTAAATTTCAAGCATTATAAGACGTTTAATATGAAAAAATAGACACAAAAGGAAAAAAATAATAAATGCAGTTAATTATCCATTAAGAAAGTGTTAATTAATCTTATTCTTAACAAAAAAAACCCAACAAAACAAAACAAGAAAAGTAAAGTTGAACATATAAACGTTTTGTGCGTGTGTGTGTGAATTACTCCCCTTCTTCATTCATCTGATAGTAGTCTGAAATATCCGTTTCTTTAGGAGTCTTTCCAATGAGTTCTTCACAATCAGGTTCCTTATCAACAATCAGGCTAATCAATTCTACATAAAAACTCCGCTATTTATCCAACTCTTTCATGAATACAAAGAAACATTTGAGTCGAATCTGGCAGTTTCCGCCGAAAGCATGTTTAAAAATATAAAAAAGACGTAGACCTTTTAATTTTTAGATAATTATATTTTAAAAACTATTACGGTTGGACCACGGTTTTCACTGTGTGGCCAATCAAGAAGTTTATTTTTTTCCAAAGATGTAATTCAACTGTAAATTTCTTGGAAAATCGTTTAAGCCGTTTCCGAAATACTCGTTATCAAAATAATAGAAGCAATAATGAAAACGAAAAAACAAAAGTTTCAAAATGTCTTAGTCCCATAACTCTCTTTGTTTTCTAGACGAATTGGTCAAAAGTTTTATACAAGCGTTTAAAGTAGTTCTTCATTGTCTTCCATTTATTTGTAACTGTTTTTGGTAGTTTCTTCATCGTCTCGGAAATATTTTTTGCACTAATGCAGTAACTTTTCTTTTGTCCGTAATAATCTTTCTCTGACGGATAAGACACGTGATAACTATTAGCAGGGTAAGCATAACTGGCACATACCACAGGAGTGTGTTCATGTGGATATACAAGCAGCTCGAATTCATTCTCTACACTAACAGTTTCCAAAGGATGCTGATAAGACCTTGGTCCAGGGGCCACATCCTTGTCAGAGCGAATCTCAAAAGAAAGCCTGTCCTTCATTTCAGTTAAGTGAGCCAAAAGCGCATCCAAAGTTTCATTTCTTTCTCCTCGACTTGCAGCCTCTCTGAGGCGTGCTTCAATGTCGTCCACCAGCTCTTGCTTCTGCACAGTTTTATACCTTGGTTGGCCAGTGTTCGCTGATTTCCGACGTTCGAACGCGTAATGCTGAAATTCTCGAAGATTTTCAATATAACGCAGTGTCTCCTCTTGCTGAGTGCTGCTTGGCAGAAGGTTGCCAGGATAAAGCGACATTGCTGGCCCTTTAGCTTGACTGTCTCCTAATGGAACATTAGTAAATGCAACATTATAACGTAGTCGTTGAGTCTCAGAATCAAGTCGCTTGAGCTCTTCTGTCTGCTGGCAAAGTTTCAACTTGGAATTGATCTGTAGCTCAACAGAGGTGACAAGTTGTTTTAAATAATCGATTGAAGAGTTTTGTCCCAAAGATTCTAAGTTCATTCTGTATTGTTGCAAAGCTTCTTTCATCCGTTCTAATTCTTTCTTATACTTTTCATCATTCCTTGGAAACTCTAACTCAATTTCTTGCAGTTTATCACGAACTTTAGCTAGGTTGGTTGTCGTTGCTTGCTCAAGTAGCGGCATTGCACACTGAAGACTAAGATCTTGAAAATCTTTCTCAGCTTCCAAAAATTCTGCTTCAGAATATTTTAAGTTGGTATTGATAAAACGAAAAAGCGTTTGCCTCTGATCAGATTGTTTCTCTTCATCTTTTGTTTTGTTGTCAAAGAGGACACACCTGTAAGAACATTCTTGGAATAAGTCAGCGATTTCTCCTGTCTGCTGTTTGCACCAATCAATAAATTCTAAGCCATCGCTTTCCTCCATCTCGTTGTCAAAGTTATCTCCATAAGTCATAACGCAAACGCCGTACTTTCTGAGAACATCTTTACCCAGTATGGACTTGATCATCACAATGGCGTCTTTCTCTTGCTTTGTGAACCTTTGTCCAAACTTCAGCACTACCACCAATCCGTTAAAGCTGTAATTACACATCTGCAGTGCTTCTTTGATAGAGCTGAACATCTTATCCAAATTTGTGCTGGCCTCTAGAACTGCATCTTCCAGAGACGGACCGTCTACAACTCGTATGCTAAGATAACCCCATGTATTACTTTTACTCTCAATGCTGGAATTAGTTGCTGTAGTTCCTGCATTAACTCTAAACTCAGGGCTTCCTAATATTGTGTTTCCAGTTGAACTTTTACCGTTTCCAGATCTGCCGAGCACCAGAATGTTGATGTCATTGGATAGCTATATTGTAAAAAAAAAAATAGTTATAGATTTATAAGTAAACTACTGATCTTGTTATTTTTTTAGTTTGTTAGGGTATATATCCTATTAAATTAAAATTTAATGGTGCTCAAAGTTAAAAAAACTTTCTTTGGTAACTGCATAAAATACAAATGCAAAGAAATAGTTCAATCTAGAAGCAAAATAATATATTTCTTTTCGAAACATGTTTTTAAAACGCATATTATCTAATTGCATCTAAAACGTTAACAGCTATTTCACTGTAAGTAAGATAAGCCTTGAATTAACCATTAGATTATCATACCTTATCTTTTTGCGCCATGGATTCATCACTGGCAGTTGACTGAGGCTTTTGTCGAGCGTCATGTTTCTCTTGAGTTTCAGCTGAAACAAATTGTCTATCGGAATCTCGTTTTCTTCCCAGTAAAGGTTTGATGCTTCTTGTCAGCACTTGAACTTCACTAATTACATTTTGAATGTATTGTTCACTGTTAAAGATCTGTTTTGCTTCCTCTGAAATGTCACCCAAATCTCTTAATATCTGCTCCAAGATTTGCTCACATGGATTGCTTTTAATTATTTCCCTAATTTCCACAAGTCTACGTCTGAATGTCATTTGCAATTGTTTCTTGTGGCTCTTTGGAAATGTCCGTCTATGAAGGTTATGAAAATTCTCAAGTGTGTATCCTTTTGATCCGTTTTGAGATAATTTTTTTACAATGCTGAGAAGTCTTCCTTTTTCTTTGGGCTCTTTCGTTCTGTTGTCGAACATGACACATCTATTGCCGCATTCACGGAACAAGGCGCCGAGTTTGCCTTTTTGTTTCTGACACCAAACATCCAATGTCTTGCTGTCCTCTTCGCCTTCTTCTACAGCGTACTTAAAATCGTCACCATGGGTAACAAGACACACTCCAAAGTCTTTCAAAATGTTGGGTCCGAACACATTTCTAGCCACGTCAACAAGTTTAGCTTCTTCCTCACTGAATTTCTCTCCAAACCTCAGGACAACGAGGACAGAACTCAGACCAGGACCACCACACATCTGGACCGCGGTCTGAGCATCAAACAGTGTGTCTTCATCCAGCCCCATCAAACAAAGACCGTCCACAACCGTAATAGTCTTATCGGTAGAAGTATGTACACAGGGTTCTGTCACTATCTTGGCAGTGCTGTTGTTTTTAGAAAATGCATCATAGCCCAGAATCGTGTTTGCTGTTGCACTTTTCCCATTTCCAGGATATCCTATTGTTAACAAAGCTATTTGAGACATTATATCTTGGTTAAGTAGATTTGAATATTTCTGTAGAAATATGAAATTAATATTTTAACTAAAAGGTAAAACACATAAATATGAAAATAAAGCAAAAAGCAACGACTTAGCATCGTTTAAGTCTTTGATTAACATGCATGACTTGATTGACACATGAAATGCGTAGGACGTATTATCTTCTCTTTTTTTTTTTTTTTGAAGTAACGTCTGTAATATATAAGATATCCTATGAATATTCTCAATCTGTAGGATTAGGGCTCTACTGCTCAAAGAATGACGGCTTTAAAAATCAAGCTAAGATTTAGGATATATATTTTTAAAATCATTTCTATTTCAAAGACACTTTTTTAGCTAACATCAGCTGATTGAAATAAAAACTTGATGACCATAACTGGCCTCATGACTTTTCATACACCATTTCATTTAGTGAGATTTTTGTTTTGTAGAAAAATTACATTTTAACGCTTTAATGTCAAAGATTTAATTGCAAATGTTCTACGTAGTAGAAGAAAATAAAAAACAATAAAAATAGATATATCTACTTGAGCTTGTATTAGGGAATTCGTTCACTAAATTTTCAAATTCTTCTTGAATGCCTTATTACCTATAAGACCAGCTGTGTAGCGGCTAAGTGGTGAAGTGTACGTATCACTGAGTAAAGAAAAAGTAAAGTTCCTCTTTCAGACCTTGCGATCCTTGGAGCAGATGATGTTTCTTTGACCAGCAGTTAACGAGCAGGGTGTCAAATAGCCTGCACAAAGACCAACCAGGTTTATTCCATAAAAATCCCGAAATTAAAAAAAAACCCTAGTCTTTAACGAGATTCGAACCCAGGATCTTGAGCCAAGCATTAAACCACTCGGCTACCGCGCACACTCCAAAGTACACATTTCTTCATATCAGAACAAAGCTAGTTCACTTTGTTGTTTATTGTCATTATTTATTTCTGTTTTCATTCTAGGAGGCACGGTGGATGAGTGGTAAATTGCTTGGCTTCCGAACCGGTGAGTCCAGAGTTCGAATTTATGTTAAGACTGTGATTTTTTATTTCGGGATCTTTAATTAGGGAAAAATAAGAGCGGTTGGTCATTAGGCTAGCCATGTGATACTCTCCTAAACCGTTGTTCACAGAAACAAACGACCTTTACATCATACTTTTCGCAAGGTCTGATAGAGGAGCATGTTCTCATTCTAAATTCAAACATTGGTTACAATCACAAGTCAGCTCAAGCTAGTGTGTGTGTTACGCAAGTTTTTGACATACTTTTTCAAACTACATGTCGAGAATATTTTATTTAACAAGAAATATTTTTTTTTAAAGACAAAACGATTTTCCTGGAAATTGAACAGTTAATGTGTATCGCTGATAAAAGAATTACTACATGGGAAAAAACTCTAGTTTGACCGTTTTAATTTTCAAAGTAAAAAAAAATGAACATAACTTTGGCTGGAGAATAAAACTTAAATCTAGAGCCATTATCATTATTTACTCTACCACACATGTGAACGAAGACATGTTTATACATTAAGGCAATAACTTTTGGCAATACTTAGTGAGTTTTTTAGACGATTTTTAGATGCTATCGATGAAGATTTAGATATGTTTAGTACAATGGCGTAGCTATGGATTTGGTGGCCCGCAAGCTTGACCTATTTAGGGACCCCTTGCATTTTGCCATCACGACATGGAATAATGGCAAAATATTTAATGTAGAAAAAATTTCGAAAAATCATTTGGGGCGCGTCACTTAAGTGGGGGCCCGGGAGATTTTCAACTATGCACCCCTTCCTCCCATCATAGTTACGTCATTGGTTCAGTAAGCTTTTCAGTGTGGGTTAGGGTTAGGGCTAGTGATATATTTACTTGCATCTCAAATTAAAATTGTAATAATAATCTCAAACAATTATTTCTAAATGTTACCAAATAAGAGTTCTACAGGGAATTGTTGGTATTCAGTTTTCCAAATTTAATATCTCACGCTAAGGTAAATTATACTACATTTTAATATTTATAGTTGAATACCTATTTGTGAGCAGATAGTAATCAAAAAGTTAAATGCTCACCTTAGTTCAAAGAATAACTACGCCCCCGATTTGGAAGAAATTTTGACGAACTAAAAAAATCGACAACTCCGTACATTCACATTGATCTAGTTTTAACCTAATTTTGATATTATAACTTACAAATTTATAAATTCAGTTAATTCATAAAAAAATCATTGTAGCTTGTTAAAATGATTATTTTTTCAATATTTAGCCGCTTTGAATTATGTTTGCCAACCGCTGAGCTAGGTCTAGTGGTTAGAAATAGACAGAACTAGATCTAAGCAGAGTGATGACAGGAAAGCTGTACATTATCACCAAAAATGTGATCACTTAGGAGTGTAATAGAGAAATAGTAGCTAGGATCAGATATACTCACAAGGTTTAACTCACTCAATGAAGCAGCAAACTTTAGTTCTACAAAAAAAGAGTGTTTACCATAATCATTTTTTAAAGAAATAAATTATCTAGGAAATGAGCAACGTTCGGGTTTTCCAAGAATTGAACCATTTCCTCGGGAAAACCCGATAACTTATTTCAATAACATTTTTGTCCAGATAGTCAGTTGTGTGCTGTAATGCCTAACATGACAATCATGTGACTAGGAAAAAAACACTATTTATAAAAAAAAATGATAGCGCTTAGTTTTTGTTAACCTATAGTGATCTTTTTAGTGATATGTATTATATACATATAATATGTGATATGATAGTGATATGCATTTCCTTAGGTGTTATATTAAGTAATGAAGAGATATAGCTATATTATCAGATTTCACATAGATGTTCCACTTGTGAAGATATAGCTAGCTCTATTTATCCTTAAACTTAATGATTAGATTTATCGAGTTATAGATTTGTTGTTTTGTTTCAAGAACACCTTTTTTTTTTTACTCACTTTTTTTTTTATGTACAGATGTACAAAGAAAGTGAATGGCTATGTGTGTCATGTAATGTGTGTGTGTGTGTGTGTGTGTCTTGTGATATGTGTGTGTGTGTGTCATGTAATGTGTGTGTGTGTGTGTCATGTAATGTGTGTGTGTGTGTCATGTAATGGGTGTGTGTGTGTCATGTAATGTGTGTGTGTGTGTGTGTGTTGTGATATTGTTTCATAGGTCGAGGTCGTTACAATTTTCAAAGGAAAAAAAATGTCCAACTCCAAGTCAGTTATGACTGTGTATTTCTCACAAATGTTTCTAAATGTTGTACAACCTAGGCCTAGGTATTTTTGTGATCTCTGGAGTTGACAGTTTGTGTATTCAATCAGCACTTTGATGTCTTAGCCATTAAATATTCTTTTTTTTTTTTTTGTGGCACATCGGCACTTTTTCGGCCATATATTTGTCATTATAGTTTCATAATTTTGTAGCAGACCTGCTGTTTTTTTTTAAGGCCATTATAATTTAATAATGTGTGGCACGTCGGAACTTTTTCGACCTAATTCGACCTGCGGACCATTTTAATCGCCGACCCTCGTGTCGCGGGCCACATGAACGAAAAGGTACAGAAACGAAATGAAATCTACCTGAAACTATTTGATTAGAAGCTCGTGGATCTAGTACTTACATTCACTTAATGATATATTTCACGTTTATCTATTTTTTTTACGCGCCAGAATATGACTTATGTACTTTAAAAAACAAACAACACACATTGTAGCTAGCTATACCACCAACTCATATTCTTGTTTCTTTTTTATGGTAAATATTCCCATCGATCCTCCTATATTTAGGCGTAGTTTCCACATTGGCGGCTCAAAGCCAAAATGACGTCATATTTATTTTACGTTACTGTTTGTACGTTGCTGTTTTTGGTTGATCCAACATGTTGGCTCACAAGGATGCTCCACAAAGGAGTATATCTATTTGTTCACTTCTCCATTCAATAAACGCAAAAATGTTTTAAGGTCATGGTACCGATTCATCGGTGAAAAAGTGAGATTGGGAAACATACATTTGTCAACCTTTTTTATTTTGGCGAAAAGGAGGGAGGGATTTTCTACTCTTTGTCCCGACATTTCGGCGGCCCAGATGTAATCACGTTGCGGGCCCGATCTAGTCCGCTGGCCATATTTTGGGCATTACTCTACTCCATAGAGCGCAAGGTCTGAAAGAGGAATTTTACTTTTTTTTCCCATTCATCAAAGAAATAATAGTATTTAAAAATAGTTACATATATTATATCATTGCTCAGTTATAGAAAGTTTGAGTGGCTGTTAATTTAAATAAACTGTCAGGTGCCTTGGAGACAGTGAGCCATTTTGACTTACACAACCCACCCATAAACCACAAATTTGACAGTGGCGTATCTGCACTTTTTAAGCCGTGTCTTGACCAATATAGTTTCATTAATTTGCGCATTAAGGCGCCTTTTATGCCAGATGTTGGTTTGTAAAGGAATTAGTCTACGTCTCTCGACTTTCTTAAAAAAAAAACAACAACAGTACATTCAAAGAAACACAGAATGTTTATATAGTCTAGTATCTTTATTTTCATCTTTCCCTTGTATCACGTCAAAGATACACCTCTTTATATTCGTAATGAAGAGAAGGCTGAGAAGAAATGTACTATTCATTTATCGTATCATCTTTAGTATTCATTAACAGTATGTGGAATAAATGCTATACTTAGTGATTGATTTACAATTGATATGACTTCTTAAAATTAGCCTCACCAAAAACAAAAATGCCGACCATAAGTTCCATAGAATATGTTTTCATTCCCTTTAATGTCGTGGTATTCAATCAAAACATATATCCATCAAGGGATACAATTCGTGGATTCAAAAATCTTACAAAATAAACTGTTACACAAACTCGTGATCAAGATACCAACTTCTCAGCTAAAACTGATCGTTTACAAATGCCCTGTAGCTAATTGAATTTCCTTTGATGTTCCATTCCATTCAAACAATATGGTAACAGAAAGATGTAAATAACAAAATTGATTAATACTGCATAGTACAAACGTTTACAGAAACCAGTTTTGATATATTTAGAGACAATTTTTTTTTTTTAAATATTACCATACATAGACATAAAATACGCTGCCATAAAAATAAGGTATATAAAAGACATATCAGATGTTTACTTTACATTATCCACTCAAAAGGATCTGTGGATGTGGTTCTTTTAGAAAGAGTCAATAGTATGAATATAACAATAACAAGCGCTCTAATGCCTTAACTATTAGAGACTGAAATATACATTTTAAAGTCGGTGGTATGTGTGGCCTAGAAGCTAAAATCACTTGGATACCTATCAAGGGGCTCTAGTTCAAATCCCTACTCAAGAAGTGTTGTGTTTGCTTAGCGCCTAAAGGCGGCCAGGAAACCTTCTTCAAGGTATCACCCCTTCCCCCACTGGTCAACAAAAAAGATTGGACCACAGCTGAACATATGTAACCATGAAAGTTGCACTATATAAAAGCTATATAAAATTAAATCTCTATTTGCTATCATTCAGGTTTTTTTAAATTTATTTGTGTACATTATAAATCCATCTGTTAGACCTATGACCTATATGTTCACATCCTGTACCACATTTGAATCTGCTGAAATATCTTGCTACCTTTCTTCAGCGGCAGGAGTACAAGGACATGAAATATTGAAGACATTCCTCCTACCTGAGACATGCTTGTACTTTGAAAAAAAAACAACAACAAATAAACAAAGAAGAAAAACAAAGAAATGTTTCTATAGTAAAATGTATAGAAAAAGTCATAACTATTCTTCTTTATCACACAGGTCTGACTTAAATCGTCGCGTAGGCGCATTGGGCTGCAAGCTGTCTCCATAAAGATATGTCACTGGTAGTGTCTGAAGCCTCTTCCCATCTGGTGCCCACTCCACTATACTTCTTCCTATCTTATAAAATACAAACGTTACTTCAAAAAAAAAAAAAAGGAAGATGATAACGTCCTATGCGTCATGCATCTAGTCATGCATCTAGACATGCATGTTAACCAATGTCTTCAATTCTGATTGATATTTGGAAAAATAACAATTATGATATTAAAAAGTTGACCTTGTTTCTTTCCGACAAAATGTTGAGGTCAAAATGGTTATTTTACAAACATTCTTAATTGTTATAATCTGTTTTACATAATATACTGTTTAAATCTTGAATATAGCTTTTCTTAATAAAGGCCAAACGATACTGCCTAATATAAATCCCCCAACTTGAAATACTGTAGACCAAATAGAACTGTTTGTCACTTCCATATTTTTCTCTTCAAGATTGTCGAGTTTCTGTTCAGCTTCTCTCCTCATTCTTGCCAGATTTGCCTCATTTTCCGATTTCTCCCTTTCAAGTTCTGCAATTCTTCTTTCCATTTGCTTTCTCACTTCCTCCTCGTCTGCTCGATACTGCCTCTTTTGTTCTTCTCTGTGTCTGTCCCACTCCACTTTGATTTTGTCTTGCTCTTCTTTCAGGACAATAGCAGACTTTGCTCTCTCTATCTGACCCTCAACAGCCTTTCTAATGTCCACAGCGTTTGCAATGATCAGAGCCAATGCTCCGGTGCCCTTGTCTTGGTCGCGTACACTTCTCTCGAGGTTTTCTGCCCGAACTTTTAATGCATTCAGACTCTTGAGCTGGTTTTCTTGGTCTGGTTGTATGTTTCTCATCTGCTGGAGGATAAGGCTGGACTCTCGCAAGGTTTCTTCGCGAACAATTGGAAGTTTCGCCTCCACAACGATTCTGTCCCTTTCTCTCTGTGCGTGCCGGAAGTTATCATCAGTGTAGCGAAGCCCTAGCGGACTGACGGTGTCAACTAACGTCAGTAGGCGGTCAATCTGTGCGTCCATTTTTGCTTGGTCTTTTGTTCTGTTGTCAAAGAGAACAACTCTGTTCCGGCATTCTTGGACCAAACTCTTGAAGGCTCCTTCTTGTTGGGAGCACCAATCCTCGAAACTTCCAACTTCTTCATTGCAAAGGTTATCTCCATGGGTTACAACCAGAATGCAAAACTTGTTTACGAAATAATCTCCGAAGATGTGTTTGAGAACCTCGACGGTACGCTGCTCTTCAGTTGTAAAACGATTACCAAAGCGAATGACCAGTAAAAAAGCATGATACCCTTGAGGGTTAGAGGCTATCGCCACCTTTATAGAATCTATTAACTTCTCCAGGGCTTCCTGCTCTGGCATATCAGTGTCCAACGCCCCGGGTCCGTCGACCACTTTCAAATTGCGGCCTTTGTAAAGAGAGTAGCTGGTTTCAATTTGTTTCGTTACGGATGTGACGTTGGCGTTGCTTCTGAACACTTTTCTTTTGAGTATGGCATTTCCGGTAGCGCTCTTTCCATTTCCAGTTTTCCCAATCAGCAAAAGATCAACATCGCTTGTCTTAGACCCCATTAGAGTTGTCTATGGTATAACTGTAAATATAAAGAGAAATAAACATTAGAGAGAAGGTCGTTTTATTATTTGAACCTCACTTAATTATTTACAATCAGAAGTAGGTAAGCTTTTTGTGTGTGACAGACCAGTGGTTCTCTAACCGAGGACCCTTTTATAGAGTCATATTATATGAGGCTATATCTACTAATTATGGCTGCCTGGTCGTGCGGTTTGCGCGCTGGACTGTCGTTCGGATTTATCGACGGTCGAGGGTTCAAACCCTGCCCGCTCCCATCCCCCGGCGTCCTGCGGGAGGTTTGGACTAGGAAGTAAACTATCTTCAACTCTGAAGGAACATCCGAAATATGTAAAACATTTTACAAACAAATTAATCACAATATATAAAAAAACAATAATGATTAAGACATACTTAGCCCAATGATCTCAAGAGCAGGGCACACTTTTCCCAAGTAACCGAAGACACACGAGGCTTCCGAGGTTGGGGTCCCGGGCTCGAATCCTGACAAGGACTGGAATTTTAACTATCGGGATACTTAGGGGGCATCTGAGTCCACCCAGATTTACTGGGTATCTGATATTAGTTTGGGAAAAGTAAAGGCGGTTGGTCGTTGTGCTGGCCACATGACAACCTCGTTTATCCTAAGCGTTTTATTTTCATTAAACTAAAGTAACACATCAAAAGTAAAAAAAAAGGTTTTTAAAAGAAGAAAGTACAAAGAAATTGAAGTGAAATGCTGGGACCCGGACATGCCTTCGGGCAGACAAACTAACACATTTTGTATTATTGTTACACTATATCTTTGTCTCAATAGCTCGTTGATTTTTAATATAAAAAAACTGGTTATACTTAGCATATATATTATTTCTTTATTTAAATGTCACTGTAAAAAGTAACTACCCCAGCTATCTTAAGCGCCATTATGAAATAGACGAGATCCTAAACTCAACACCGCTTTTCTTTTCGAGACCCGAACAAGACAGTCAGACAACACAAGCCCAATAGTCGCTCTATCGCATAACGGTTTGCAAGTAATTAGAGATTGTTTAGTGTTTCTATAGCAGTGTTCCTCATATTATTGTATAGCAACCATTTGGTACTTACCTACCTTGATTTAAAACTTAAAACAGCTTTACTCAGATTTTTTCTTACCTTAAAAGAAAACAAACATCTAACTGGCTTTTAATATATTAAATTTAACATTTGCACGAAATATTAAACAAATGTGTTGACCCACAACAAAAACATTTCATTTGTAATTGCCACTAACTTAAATTTGTTGGTTTGGATTTTCCCGTTTAACTTTCCTGTAAAATAATCAGTATCTAACTTTCCTTGATCTATGATCCATTTCTGCAGGAATCAGTATTTGATCATTAGTTCTAACACTCACATAATGCTCTACCCACAAGGTTGCCAAGCATGATCCAAGAACACAAGAAACTAAGATTTTCATGGAAATTTCTGTGACTATAAACTCTAGATCCTTGTACGTTTTAGAGCTAGAAATGCAGTCAAATACCAAAATTAGAAACGAAAAATTCGGTTGCGAATGGGATGTACTTGAAAGTCAAGAAAAACATAAGGAAATCTTGTCATCAATACCTCTTTCACCTTGTCATAATGTTCTAGCTCGTTTTGTTTTGAACAATTGACACAAGCTTGCAGTGCCATTGCCTGTAACAGCGTGTATTGATGAGTTCCCCCACGACAGACAGTTGGGTACTGATGTAGCCTGAGCATGCACTTCAAATCTAGCAAAATATGCATCCATTTGATCGACATTCTGATTAAGCGGTGGGATCTTTTGGCTCCCATAAAGGTTTTATGTGTTCTTCTATTTCTTCTTTGGACTTTCTGAACACCAACTCTCCTACCCTTAATTAGTGTATTTCTACCTTTTTCTCTTTAGCTCTCGCTTCTCTCTCTCTTTAGTTCATTTAGCTCAATTATCACGACATCTCGTCCTCTTTTTCTTCTACCCAGTCCTGTAAAGAGCTTATATAACAAGAAGAATGAGCCTCTAAATATATTTTACTGCTATTTTTTCCAGCTCTATAGAAATTACTCTATTTTATATCTTGTATACAGACGTTACATCAAAAAAGAAGATGATTACGTCCTACGAGTCATGCATTTAGTCATGCATGTTAACCAATGACTTAAATTCTGCCAAGTCACTGGTTTTCCTGGCTGGCTCAGGCAACCCAGGCAAGTTTCTCACCAAGTCTAGGTGTCCCTGGGTTCAGCTGTAATTACAAAGCACTTAGTAACTCAGTCAAGACAAACACAGAGCTTTATTTTTCTTGATAGGGTATATGACACACTGAATTCTGTCTTCCTATACACTTACACACTTCTGGTCATTCGCACATGTATTCCGAATAAAATATATTTTACACATATACACACATCAGTGACATTTATGTGTAAGTAGGAGTAATGACCCTATTAATTTGTCGTGCCTCTAGCGTGAGCTACGCTGACACTTTTAAAATACAACATTGTACCTGTCCTTGGGAATGGTGGACTAAGGATATCTGACAAACGGCAGACAGTGGACCTTAATCGAGTTCTATTTAGTAGGTTACAAAATGATATAACAAGCAAAAAAAATAAAATAAATAAAATAAAGTTTATATTAAGTGTATCAGTTAGTTTGGAGCAGTCATGTAATACAATTTGTAATAGATCCAGACTAACAATAACAAATTCGTGCGATTAGAAATTGTTATTTTTTTATTTTTTCGTTTTTTCTTAATTTCATGCTTTTAGCGTTCTCAATACGCTATGATCCTATCACTTAACTGGACCATTTGGGAAGGGTTATCTGGGTGGTCGCTTTTTTAATGTATTTTAAAAAATGAAACGATCTGAATTCGAATTTGTGGGTTAAAGCCTTCTCAGGCTTCTCAAGCCAACACAGTAAACACTTTGCTAGCGAGGAGTCTATAAACATGGAAGATTGTATAGTTATCTTTTGTTTCTATTTCATTCAGTCTTCACTAATCCTGAAACGACTACCTAGCAAATAGTTAATTATTTAGCTTATACCACCATTTCAGTCAAGTGCTATTTCTTTCCCTTGTTTAAGATACCAAAAAAAAATTTATAACCAATAGTTAACTAACTGATTCTTGTGTAGTCAGATTATGGAAATAATTGTGCAAAATTTCAGCTTGATCCGACTTTGTGTGTCGGAGAAATAACGTGTACAAAGTTTTGGCCAGAAAGACAGACAGACAGAAAGACAGACAGAGTGAGCTGCTATAAGCTTTGTAAAAATTGGAGACTACTCTAGGTTCCTTCACAGATATTGATTAAAGATATCGACCTCCACAGTGAAGCGAATCTTGTAAGACCTCACTAACATGAACGCTACTTTCCATTTTTAGTGGACCACATTCTATTTTAAACTAGACACACAGTTTGCTGTACTTCCAATTGAAAAAAAACAAAATTTTTGGTTTGATGAAATGGGGAGTCAACCGATACATAACTACCGATTCGTAACAGAAAAAAATATTATGGATTATCTCCTTTTCTAAAAAAAAAAAAAAACCAAAGCAATATTGCTATTGTTATAAACCTGGTGGTGGCAGAGAGAGGGGTAGTGGTGTGAGTGTAGTCAGCCGACGCAAATCGCTCCAGGCCAGCGCTAGACGAGCGGTCAACCGTGACGAGTTACGTCGGTCGGCCGAGACGGGTGTCAACATGGTGGTTCGGGAAGGATCGACGTCGTGAACAGAGCTCAATAGCGTCACGAGAGTTGTAGTCATCTGACCACCTAGAAACGTCGAGCGGCGTTCTGTCCGGTTCGAGAAGGCCAGTAGGGACCCTATATAAGAGCGGAGGTGTCGCAGTCAGGTCGGTCGAGAAAAGGGGCTCAATACAGCAAGGTTCAGAAAGGAGGTCCACAACAAGAGTTCAGAACACGGTCGACTACAGCACAGTTCAGCGGTGTGGTTCTGTACGGAGCATTACGACGGTTCAGTGCGGAGTACTATCAAGTACAGTTGAGACGAACGGCGTCTTGATCTTGGTCTGCGATCGAGTCCGACACAACGAGCCTAGTGTGTGAAGTCAGTCCTGAACTGTTGAACCCAGTGCAAGCCCGGAACGAGACGGAGAGGCCAGTGCAAGAGTTGATACGGCGGTACGGTGTTATCGGAGAGATACTTGTACAGTAATGGCTGTTCTTTATTCAACTATTAAAGTGTTACGTTACTTTGGAGCCCTGAGTTGTCAAGCTCTTTAAGTTGGTGGTGTATGGTGCAGTTAGCATAGAGCCTGGATAGTGAGATTCGTAACACTATTATTTTGTTTACAAATGCGCTCTACGTGAACTGACTCATGAAGTCCAACCAAATTTCCTTGATAAAAACGAAACCAAACTATAAAAAAAAAAGGATGGCCACTTGAAATTAAATATAATACAAAACAAAATCAGCACTTTAAAAAAAAAAATACTTTTTATTACTTGTAATCCTTTAAATATAAAGAGTAATATTATTTGATCATATCAATTTTGATTAGCTGATTATATATTTAAATAATAACAGACACACGCAAACATTGGCACAAGTAATGGAAGGGGAGAGGTATGGAGGAACTGTTTTCAAGCCCTGGCTGACAATAAAATCCTTCAGTCAGTTCATGGATAAGAGAGCTATGGTTGTAAATATGGAATTAGTTCAAAGGAAGTCTTCTACTGAAATCACGTCGAAATGGGGGCTTTTAATAACAATGTTCATTATCTAATTGTGCAGAGTTCCATGCAATAAACTAATACAAGACTTCTTTTTAATGTGATAATACATACATATTTTCGTTACCAATCAGAAATAAGCTGTTTACATGCTGGTATTTAAAGATACAAATTAAGAAGTATTGGCCGTGGCGCTGTGTAGGATGTCAGTCACCCAGCGGTGAAGGACGTTTATGCTTTCAACTTCTACCCTTGAGGCATCTTCCTTCAGCCTGAGCTCCATCAAACGCACTGATATAGGGATGTCGTCTGATGCCTTATCTACAATTCCATTTTTTGCCTCTGAGCTCATCATTGCTTCACTTTCTTTACATATCTCCACTGCGTCCAGCGTGCTCAGGAGTTGATCTTCAACGCTGTTTCGAATGTTGAAAGCATGTCCGATGTACTCTCTAAATATTCCAGAACCATTGTCTTCATCTCGAACACGTTTCAACAGTGAGTCTGACCTTTTCTTCAACATTTTCAGTCGCTTCTCCTGACCTTTGGGGTCACTCAGTGAAATCTGCCCAAGCTGTTGAACAAGCAGACTGGATTCCCTTAATGGTTCCTCTTTCAAGAAAGAATCTTTCGATGGTGCATTTTTTCTATTTTTCTTGCTTTGGCTTCTGTCTAATTGAATTTTTGACTCTGAAGAGTGCTCTCCTGTCATGGTACTCACTAAATCTATTAGTGAATTTAACTGATTATTAATTTTGTTTTTGTCTTTAGTTTTGTTATCAATTAATAACATCCTTTCCTCACACCATTCCAATAGAACTTTTAAATACTTGTTTTCCTGAAGGGCACACCAATCTTTAAAGTTTTCGATTTCTTCAAGATCAAAATTATCTCTATGTGTCGTCAGTAAAATGCAATGCTTTTTTATAAATTCGTCTCCAAAAATTGATTTCAAAACATCTACGGCGTCTAGATCTACCTTTGTAACATGTCCGTTGAATTTCATAACAAAAACTATTGCATTTAAGCCTTCAGGACAAAGACTTTTCGCTCGTTTGATAGTTCCAATGAAAGACTGAATAGAATCTGAATCTTGTATCCCAGGCGTGTCAACAACTTTAAGGACAGTATCTAAGTATTCAGAATAGTTGAGTTGTATCTCCTTGGTGACGGCTGACGTGCTGGCCATGCTGTTGAAAACGTTTCTACCCAGAATAGTATTTCCTGTTGAACTTTTGCCGTTGCCAGTTTTACCAACCAATATAATAGTAATACACTTCATCCTGTGTCGGGTATAGCTTCTGTTATATCTGGGGTAAGAAACGATATGTATTTTAATATTTACCAACTGCTATTGCCATGAAAAAAATATGCCTCTTTAGCTATTTATAATTCATTTATAAATAGTTCATGCTAGTAACTACACAAGTTTCCAACATTAAAATAACATGACGTTTAGATTTCAGTTTGTACGGACAACTGATTGTAAACAAAATACTATTTTTTAAAACTTTTGTTGAACTGCTTCTGTCTGTCTTCCTGTCCAGTCTGTATATATGTGCGAAAACTTTAAGGAACTGGTAGGATTCAAATCTACGCGTACAAAGAGACTGGCCTTTACACTAGATCACTCGTTCATATTTCTTAATCTAAATTTCAAAGTTATAAGGACGCTTAGAGTCCACCCAACTCAAATGGGGAAAAAAAGGCAGTTGGTCGCTGTGCTGGTCACATGACACCCCAAATTCAGAGCAAGTAATGGGTCAATGGGTCATGGGTCAATGGGTCAAATGGGTCGCAAAATTGGATGGGTCAAATGGGTCATGGGTCAATGCTCCCTGACCCACGACCCATCCTTAGTTTCCGCCTGACTCTGAAAAAAACCCGTCGTTGCGCGATTTTTTTTATTTGCGACAAAAACAATACGAGCCCTTCCATACATTTGTATAGAAAATTAAAGTTAAATTTGTTCATAATCTGCTAATATCTCCATTTCTTGACTTAATTTTAAAATTTCGCTCTGTTACTATGTAGTATATATATATATTTGAACACATATATGCAATAACAAGACAATTGGACAACTAGATTTCTAGAAAAATAAAAAACAAGATTGTGTGTGTCATGAAAAATTTATTTTGAGAAAAATGGGATTTAAAGTTTACAGGGATGTTGATACACACGCTGTGCATTGTGGTCTAAAGTTACCCTTCGGTTTCCAAGATGGCCGCCTTGAGACCAATCAAAATAAACCTCTATGTAGTTGACTACCTTTTAGCCAATCAAATGTTACCAAAAACCTTGAGATCTACGTCATTTCTCGTGTTCTAGTTTCTATAATTAGTTTTAGCTTGGAAAACAATCAAGAAAATGACGTAGTACACAGCGTCCTCTTTAAATCGATACCAAATAGGATACGGTCGTAGTTAAGACTTATGCATTACCGTGCGTTGAAATTAGTTGAATTTTTCAATTTTTTCAACAAATTTAGATGCCCCCCCTGATATTAAAACATGTTTTACAGAGGAAAACTGATGCAATAAGATGAAATTTTGTACAATAAAAAACTGACATCTTTTTACATTTTACTTTTTGTGCTATAAATTTCATAGTTTGTTGAAGCATATTTTTACTTTAAAACAATTTTATTATGTCCAATGTTTGATTTAATTTGATATATTTTATTTCGCCAAAATTTGTTTCAATGGGTCATGGGTCATGATGGGTCTGGGTAGAGAACTTGATGGGTCATATGGGTCATGGGTCAAGCTCAGTGACCCATTACTTGCTCTGCACCCCATGACATGACTCGTTAGCCAAAAAAAAACAACATGACCTATATATCATCGTTCCCCATAAATCGCAAGGTCTAATAAATGTATTTTACTTTTGACAAAGCTTATATCAATTATGTTAAGACTCTGAAATTTGAAAAACCAGCACGGAAAACTTCTCCTAGATAACTCTCCTACCTCCCCCCCCCCCCCAAATAGTCCCCACAAGTGAATTGGACCATAACGCTGTGTGCAAGCTAAAAGCAAGAAAGTGTGCTCAACAAAAAACAATGGGTACAAATATTTCACATCACGGTGGCTGAGCGGTAAAGCGCTTGGCTTCCGAACCGGGGAACGGGGTTCGAATCCTGGTGAAGACTGGGATTTTTAAATTTCGGAATCTTCGGTCGCCTCTGTGTCCACCCAGCTCTAATGGGTACCTGACATTTGTTAGGGAAAAGTAAAGGCGGTTGGTGGTTGTGCTGGCCACATGACACACTTGTTAGGCCACAGAAACATCTGTCCTATAGACCACAAGGTCTGAAAGGGGAACTTTTTTTTTATTTTACTCAAATTTATTATTGTTATTCTATATCAATTACAAATTATTTAGGCCTACATGACTGATTCAAACTGATTGATTCATGCATGAAGAGGGGGGAACTGCTGTGGGACATCGTTCCGACCGTAAACATTGCCCAGGCTTCCATCTTACATGTCGCTGTAGGACTGAAGGAGGCTTTTTCTAAAACTTTTTTTAAAATTTACATTTTACTTTTTTTTTACTTATTTATATATATATATATGCGTGTTTGTTTGTAAAATGTTTTATATGTTTCAGATTCTCCTTCAGAGAGGAAAATAACTTGCTACCCAGTTCAAACCTCCCGCAGGACGACGGGGGATGGCAGCGGGCATGGTATAAACTAAGGATCATCGACCGAGCGACATTCCAGCGCGCATTCCGTACGACCAGGCAGCCATCCATATAACCCCAACACATGCATACAACTTTTAATATACATATAGAAAGTAATAAGAAATTTAATAAAAAAATATATCAGATGATCGTTAAATAATAAACAGCAAAGCACTAAGCCTTTTTAAAGAAGAAAAAGTCATTAAACGTTTTTAGTATAGATTAGAAAGTTCCTTTATTTTGTAGGGTAGTGTAACCTCCTTAAGTCGTAGAACGACTATGCTTCATCTGCAACACTTTTTAAATGGACTGTAGAGCCCTATTTCGGAGTGATACGCCCTTCCACAAATATCGCAGGCTAAATTGGCTTTCGCTTCGGTGGTAGAGGAGCCATCCATTTTTCTAACGCCATATCTATTATCTAACAAAAAATCACCTAAATGTTTCTTAAGACTATAATTTTTATATAAAATATTAGTTTAAAGCAGTTAATATTCTTAGTTGTTAGAAAGACAATAAAAATTACCTTCTAATTCCAAACAGTCTCTTGATTCTGATAAACTAATTTAGTAATTTCGGGAAAACCCATTGAAAAAAAAGAAATTTCCTATAAAATGTTTAGGTAAAAAAGCTGTAAAAAAGAGAAATGTAACAAACACTTAAAACAACAACAAGTTTTTCTAGTGTGAAGAACTCTACATTTAAAACAATATATCTCAATACTGTAAGATTTAGTTCCATCACTGCGGAAGCGCTTAACAACGGCGCGAACTGTGGCAAACTCTGCCGCTCCAGAATTGGCTTGATCAGTCACTCCAGATTTTGCCCCTTCTCAAGACGTAGCCATAGCCGGTGGCTCATCTAGACGCATCCATTGTCTTCCGAGACAGAAGAAGCCATAAAATATCGGTACAATGACCTTTTTATTTGTGCGTTTATGAAATAATACTCTGAATGTAGAATCTACCGGGAAAAGTGAACGGATCTTTACTTTTTGGTGGAATATGATAATAAGCTATTAACGTTTGTTTTATAAACAAAGTGTGGCTCTTTAACATAAAAAAAACAGTGTATATTTGTATATTATTAAACAAATATGGCGACATTCTTGATTATATATATATATATAGATCGTCCATCGTTGTCTTTTTAATACAAAATTGTTAAGTTACGCCTAGAGATTGGTTGCATTGATGAGAATTATAACAAAACAAAAGACGAAATTGAGTCAGTAGCAAAGCTAGCTATTATGTTGCTCACATTTTAAGTCGACAAATGAGGCTATTTTAGTATGCGCAAAAATGTGCTTCAAATTTCTCCTTAATTAATGTAAGTACTAGATCTACGGGTTTCTTATAGTTTCAAGTCAATTTCATTTTTTTTTTGGGTATCTTTTCGGTCATGTGGCCCGTGACATGTGTGTCGGACATTAAAATGGCCTGCAGGTCGAATAAGGTTGGGCATTACTGTAGTAATAATTCCCCCCGCAAAGTAAAATTTAACACTGTTTAATTGGACTAAGTTAATTTTACTAATCTATTTAGACTGGGAATAGTTAGTCATTTGCTGAAAAAAAGATTACACGACCTTTTAGGTTTATGATTGCCGTCAAAAGACGCGAGCAGTGTGCTGTCGTCTGCTTCAACTGCTCGTTGTCTAGGTTGATTCTAGAGGCCCGAATGTCGACGCTGGAACTGTATTGATCTTTATTGATTTAGCCCTGTCACGATTTACAGTTCTACTTGTGGCCTGGTTGTATTTGTGTATATGTATATTTATCAAGAACACACATTTCACAGAACTTCAGAATGAGATTTAAAACACTTGACGTAGAACTTTATTAAAGTGCAATCTTGGTTTTATAGTGTAAATCTCTCTTAAGTACAATCTAGGTTGTATAGTGGGTAGACGTTTGTGTTCATGTATTTGACAACATCAACTTATCATTAGGCTCGTGTTTTAAAGGCCACAAACCGCTTCTGGCTTGTGCCTAATACAGTTAGTAGCTAAGTATATATCTTAAGTAGTACCAGAAATAGCGAGGAGTTACTTAACACTCTTAAATTATTATTATTAAGAATATTGTGATTCAATCAAGACACACATAACACAAGAATAATATATGCCTGGATTACCACTTGACAGTACTATTTTACAAGCATTGCAAACTGCTTTAGAGTTGTCCATTGTTTTGACATTAAAGTAAAGCCATACAAGTGATGACTTTTAACAGTCATTATTATTGCTGTCCAATTTACTGTCATCTATTCCAGTATTTGAACTCCCCGATTCCTTCAATAGATTCTTCATTGGCAAGATTGAGCAGATCAGAAATGACATGCCATCCCTCTCATCACAGCTTGACCACTCTCCAATCTTCAAAATTCTCCTTTTTGCGAGTTTCAGCTTGTATCTGAAGATTATGTCAAGGGTATTATTTTAAAGATGCCAAATAAGTCATGTGACCTTGATCATATTCCAACTTCCTTGCTCCTTGAATGTTTAGATGAGCTTGTACCTACAATTACTAACATTGTAAACTCTTCACTGACTTCAGGCATTGTACCAAAGCAATTTAAGCATGCACTTGTCAGGCCCTTATTAAAGAAATCCAGTCTTGACCATTAAGACCTACTTGTTTAAAACTTTTTTAGATTAATTCTCAATTGTTATTACAGCGCCTTGAGTCTACATTTTGTTTGTTAACAGCGCTTTATAAATAAAATTATTGTTCCGTTGAGAGTTTAGAATTTTAAAAAATTCAAACAAATTATATATAAAAAAATTTTTTTTAATAAAACACACAAATACGCAAAATAATGAAAATGAATTAAAAAAAAATATTGAAGAATTATATAAACATAATTTTGACATCAAGGGATAATAGAATGGCAAAGCTAACTATAATTCATAATCTTTTGTAAGAAATTTTACTCACACAATTGGTACAGAAATTCAAATACATGTATTATTTCTTTCGAAAAATGTATTTAAACTAATTTTGAATAGATGTCTACAATATATAACACTAAAACGACCAGTTTCATTAAAAAATTAATTTCAGTGTAAAAAAAAAAGAATTAATAAAAAAAACAACACAATTTAATAGTTAAAAAAATAATCGCTATAGAAGAAATTTCAGTTGATATTGTAAACACATAAATATTATGGTACATCCAAAGTCAGTGGCGCAGATATCATGGCATGAGTTGAGCAAATGGAATCCCGTGAAAAAATAAAATAAAAATGATTCACTGCAAGAGTTCAAATTTATCCAATTTATATGACAGACTAATTACTTGAAGTCGTAACTGAATTGAGTGCAATGGCACTAATAACTGTAAAGGTAGAACATGCCTTTGTAAAAATTAACTGCATGGAAATTTAATGAAATACTCGAATTGGTTTTTGACATTAATATGATGTATGTAAGAGATGAAAGAGAGAAGCGCTCAAATCATACTTCTTATCCCGGGTTTCAAGTACCTTGCTACACTACTGTCAACATCAACTGATAATGAAGCCAGGTATTATGCCCGTCTCAAATTACTCATTTCGTGTATTTGCTTAATTGATATTCATAAAAAAGTATGTATATTTCAGAGGAGTCATCTTCAGAGCTGACTGAATTTCTTTTTCATTTTTTATACATTGCAAATCACCAAGATTTTTTTCTAGGCTAAGAGCCCTTTGAATAAGAACTCTACTCTCAGTTTGTATTTCTTTTTCAGGGTTATTGGACTCTAAGGCTTTAGCTTTTAGAATGAGAGTCCGAATTTTGTTAAAAACGTTGACAGGATTTTCTGTATTTAGTATTTTGTCACATTCAGCAATAGCTTCGGTGTATTTCTTTTGTTCGATTAGGAAAATTGCTGACCTGATGCAACATATCTCCTGAAAATCCTTGTTAAATTTTATTGGTGAGTTTGCTTCGGTAAAAGGTTCAAAATGGCTCAAAAAGTCTTTAATTCTTTCACTTTTAGTTGTTCCCTGAAATGTCTGATATTTGGAAACTTTATAGACAGGTATTTTCTGAAACAAAACTAAGAGATCGTCATCTGCAAGATTGCTCACGTCAACTTCTTTATAACTTAAACTTAGAGCCGTTTTCATGCAATCTTTGCTCATTGGACTTATTTGTGCTTCAATGTTTTGTGTTTCTAATGCAATGGCTTTCAAAACATAGACATGTATAAGTACCAATTTATTTCTGTCTAGATTTGGTAGTAAAATCTCACTATCGATAAAGTGAATTGCTTCAGCATACATTTTACATTTAGCATACAACAAAGCCAGATGGTAGGAATTTCTTAATGATTTCACCTTTAAGAGTTCATGGCGAATTTTGAACATATTCAGCGATTTATGAATTTTTTCCTTAATCAATGGCTCTTCGGTCCAGTCCAGAAACTTTGCATATCTAAGTAAGTACTGTTTAAGCATGTCGGAAGCATACACTTCATCTCGGGTCGCTGTGCTCTCTTCATCTTTTCTCAAACTCATAGCTTCTTTTAAATACATTGTAGCTATGTAAAAACTTGCACGTTCTGTCTGATATTCGGAAAATGAGAGCTCAAAAAATGCCTTAGTTTCTTCGTTTTGGTTGTTTTTCAATGACCTAATACCAAGCTGTAAATAAATTAAAGCTCTTTCCCTGTTTACGTGACAGTTCTTCACTAAACTTTCAACCTTTTTAATAATCTTGTCTTTGTTTTGCAATTTTTCTCGCTTTTCAAATAGTTCCTTCATAACAGAGTTTTCAGACATGATTTGTTCTATTTCCATGTACGCTAATGCCTTTAGAACAATATTGCTGCTTTTAGTTTCGATTTCATCAAAAATTGTAAGAATTTTAGCCCCGTCTGCTTTTTCTTTAAAATTGTTTCTAGGATTGGCTAGACGTCTAAACAGCCTGAGCATCAAATAGCTTTCATAATCTACAAAGTTCTCACTTTTACGAAATGCTATTACAAATTCCATAATTTGAATTCCACCATAAGAATTGAGCGGACTCAGCTTATAATAGTAATATGCTTGCTCCAAAATAGCATCAATCTTTCGAAGTTTATTTTCATCTACTACTTTCTGGAGTTCCACAAACTTCTCATCAGCTTCGTCCCTTTTGTTTAAATGTCGAAGCAAAACAACGGCATTTGCCAAACCAACGACATCTTTTTGTTCATTCATTTCAAGGACTTTATTGTTCATTTCTTGGGCTTGGTCGAATTTCCCTTGTTCAAAGTACACTCTAGTTAAAAGATTCAATTTCCAATTTTCTGGGAAAATGTGTTCATCGGGATGTAAACTTTCCTGCTCTAATTTCCTCTGCAAAAATTGCCAAACATCTTTAGAATGTTCTAGTTTTGAAGGTATTTCGCCTTCATCGTCACACTCTAATTTACAGGTTCCAATATTAAATGTATTTGGGAAATCCTCTAAATCTTGAATATTCATTCTGAAATCGAATAAGATATATAAAATATATACCGGCATAATGTATTTAAAGTTTTTAATTGTTCATATTTTAATGCAGCTCTAGGACGCAGTTAGATTGATTTGGCATGTATGTTGACAAGTATCTTCAAAATGACACTTATGTTTTTAACTTCGGAAAAACATTCCGAATATGAGGATAGGTAGATTTGATAAATATAAATCGATAGGGTGACATTAATGTTTCAGTAAGATGTGTACTACAGTAGATCTGACAGGAAATTCCAAGACACACTCTTTTTCTCTCATCACATTCTCTCTCTCTTTCTATCTTTCTCTCTGCCTGGAAAAAGGGGCAGTTGGCGCGGCGCCTTGGAGATACAAAGCCTTGGCTCTGACCAGATCGCGGCCTACGTCATCACTGGTCAGAGGCCAAGGTTCTGAGTCACCGATGATGCATGTGGACGTAACCACTGAGGTTATGCGTCACTGATGATGCATGGGGACGTAACCACTGTGTTGCTGTGTAGTCCACATGGGAGGGTTTTTGCTCTGGAAACGAACGGACAGTTAGCGTGGGTTTTGTAGAGCGGACGGTCGCATTTCCCGCTTCTGCTTGTCACCTAATATTGTACGTGAAAACTATAGTGAAATCTAACGTTCATAGTCCTTAGAGATCTTACATTAGTCGCCAGTGTTGTTGATGTACCTGTATGTAGACGTTTTATTTGGAAGATTCTATATTGTATGTAAATAAAGTTATATGCCTACGTTTTTCTAACTATATTCCGGTGTTCCACCAAAGTTCCAGCGTCAACAGTCGGGCCTCCAGAATCACCCTAGACCACGACCAGTTAAAGCAGGCGCCAGCACACTGCTAGCGTCTTGTGACAACTAAAGTGGGGGCTTAAGCCATTTTTTTAAAATCGTAACTGCAGCAGGTAAGATTTGACCTAAAGTGATTTTTTCATTCGCAATTTCTACGAACTATATATTTGAAAGACAACATTTTAATGTTTACGGTTCATAACAAACGAATATTCACATTTGACTAGGGTAACACCATTAGTAAAATCACTAAATTTAGAAAGCCTTCAGGACAGAAGACTCAAAAGTAAAGTAGCAATTATACATAAAACACTGAACCATAATCTTCAAATACAAAATTTAATAAAATACTCTGAAAGACACAATAAAAAAAGGCACATTCCTCGTCCCATATGCTAGGACAAATTTGTACAAATACTCCTTCTTCCCTAGTGCTATTAGAGCATGGAATGGGTTGCCTGAGCTGGCCAGAAAAACCAGTGACTTGGCAGAATTTAAGTCACTGGTTAATATGCATGACTAAATGCATGACGCGTAGGACGTAATCATCTTCTTTTTTGAAGTAACGTCTGTATTATATAAGATAAGATAAGATAAGATACGGTACAACAAATAATTCCTTCCACTTAAGCAATTATGAACACTTCTTTGGTGAGTAACTTTCGTTTAGAAGGCCTCTATTCTAGAGCAAAAATTAAAAGTCCTTAAAATTGTCACAGTGAGTATAAGGCCCATTAAAGCGTGATTTTTGTGTGCTTTTTGTGTGGGGTTGGGGGTTAATGTGTAATACGGTTTGTAAAGATGAGTTATTCTAAATAACTGTCTCTATGAATCTTTATCTGAGACTGACAAAAAACAAATGCAAAGAATGGAATAAGCTGTGAATAGGGATGTAATGTCTGTTATACTCTTTCGCGGCAAGGGGCGTTTCATTTGAAAATATTGGGTGTATATATGTGACGGGTAGTATAGTTCAAAGCGATGGAAGGCTACAACTGATGGCCCTAAGAAGTGTTTGTGCATATTTCAATCCATCCAAGGGATTTACTGTTGTTTTATACTTTTTCTTTGCTGCGCTGATGAAGACACATATTTTATTTATATTGAGTCTAAATTGTATCGGTATGCCCCGTGAAACGATAAGGCTTTTCAACAGAAAAACAAAATCTAATAAAATACTCAGAAAGACACAAAGATAAAGGACAATTTCTAGTTCCATATCCTAGGACAAATATGTACACATACTCCTTCTTCCCTATAGGTATTAGAGCATGGAATGGGTTGCCTGAACCAGCCAGGAAAACCAGCGACTTGGCAGAATTTAAGTCATTGGTTAACATGCATGACTAGATGCATGACGCGTAGGACGTAATCATATTCTTTTTTTTTTTTTTGAAGTAACGTCTGTATTATATAAGGTAAGATAAGATAAGAAGATAATGGACATAAGTGCACAATTTTAAAATCATTTTTTTTTCTTTTACTAAAACTTGTCCATTTACACACACACACACAAATACAAAGCAGTGGGACAATAAATTGCCTATAGTCTTAAACATTTATGTAAGAAAAGATCTCGTTGATGAGTTACAATAAATAGGAATATTAAAATTAAACCACATACTATTACACAATCGCATACAATTGTTAATTTAATATACATTATAAAAGTATTCTTACTTCTGGTCGTAGTCACAAGAAGAGATGTCTAAAGATGTTCTGTGTTTTTCAGTTCTGTTGCCAATTGCTATGTTTTATTTATGAGATTTTTCCTTTTATAGATCCATCTAGTCTAGTCAAAGTGTAATATTGAAAGATAAATAACCGACGAATTCTTCATATATTTGTAACGGATTTTTCCGTTTTTTAACTAAATGATGGAAATGTACATATTAAGCAAATTGAAACCAACATTTTTAAATAAATACTCAATTAATTTTATAGAGCAGTTTTAGTTTCGTTTTACTGTTTAAATATAGTTTCAAGAAATGTTACAGAAAACCAATTAATCAATCAACCAAAAAATAAGGCAGTAAGCCATGAAATGAGTCATTCTAAATGTACAAATATTTAAATTTCTTATTGATTGATGGTTTGTAGGGTTAATATAAATGGAATTTTTCAGATGACGACATACAAACAATGTGTAGCTGAAAATACATGAATTAATAAATAACAAAAAAAAAATTACTTTATAAGATTAAATGTTATACTTTCTAAATGACTTATCGATGCAATAAGCGAATATATTTATTATTGATTAATTACTTAATTGGTAATGTACATAGTATCTTGCAGAACGCATTTTGCCAATGCTAAACGTATTGTGAATTTTCCGTAAATCATCAATAACCGTGTGTTTTCAATGCTGAAAAAAAAAAATAGTTTTTCCCTCTGTCTTCTTATACATGATAATATTACGTAAACAAAGTGTAAATAAATTAATGTTGTTTTAGAAATGGACTTTAAGCTAATATCATGTTTGTGTCATATAATAGTCGAAATTAATAGCATTGCCTAACTATCAGCCTGTATTACGAAAGATGTACCCGAACTGTGGTACAAGACGTCTGACAAGGTATCGTGACGTCCAAACAGTGGGGTGGAAAAAAGGTGGGGGAGGTTGAAGGCCAAAGCATAATGGGCAAAATAATATGTTCATATTGCTTATAAATCAATGTTAACTAAGTAAAAACACAGTTATACCAATTTTTAAAAATTAAAAATTAAATTCATTATAAGTTTCTCTAAGTAGACATCAAGGATCAATTAAAATGTATATGTGTTTTGTCAGAGACTTTTTTTTTAAGAAAAAGAAGAAAACATTTCAAAACGTCTCCGCTAAAGTGATTCTTTCCGACTTTCTTGTGTTCCAACGGTCGAATTTCTACCATCTATCGTAAATCTTTATGCAAACGTTTTTTTTTGTTGACCAAAAAATGTCCACCTCAAGACATTTAACACACAGAGTAGATCTTCCAACGATCACGCCCTTCACTGACGTAGTGCACTATATATGTACTTCAAATAATAGTATTTGTCAGTGCTGGCTCGTTGTTTATAAGACTTGACATGCGTAATAGCCCGTTACATTAATTTTTTATATGCGATTTTATTACTATGAGAAAAATGTGCTGTAAACTCTAGGATTATGATTTCAAGAGCTCAGAGCTAAAAAAAAAAAAACGCATGCCGTCGGGGTTCTGCCCATGTTCCTTGCTGATTAGAAGAGGAACCTGTTACTTCTCCATTACTATCGCCAGAAAGATTTGTTTTTAGTGCAAACAAAAAAAAAAACAGCAACTTAAAATTGTCTATGATACAAAATACTAGATCTAATGATCATTTATTCCGCACATCTAAATTGCAAACATATTCTTAATCTATGTAAAGAAAAACCGGAAAATCTGTTATATGTAAATCTTTAATTTCTTTCCTAATTCATTACATTTGTAAAACCCTTCCGGAATCCCACTTTGTCAAGACCACGAGTAACTAAGAGGGGGAGGGTCACAAACTGATTTTTCACCTTTTTTTTAATGTGGAGGGGCCCGATACTTGATTCTTAAAGTTTGAGAAACACTGGTCTGTCCTCTCTATAGAAACGAAGTAGAATCTAAACTAAGGTGACATTGTGTTGTTGTTTTTTCAGTAACCGATTTAAAGCAGAGTAGACTAAATTATTCAAAATAGTTTTTAGAACAGTTGGAGTCTTTTTGGGTGGTACCAATTACTTTATTAGCAGCATTTAAATTTTAAAGATTCATTTGGCGTGTAAAAAAATGTATTTTGTAAAATGTTTTACATATTCAATTAAAGTTAAAGATAATCTACTAGTCCAAACCTCCCGCAGGACGACTGGGGATGGCAGCGAGCAGGGTATGAGCCCGAAATCATTGGATGGCTGCTTGGTCGTGCCGTTTGCGCGCTGAACATATCAATGGCCCCGGTTTCAAACCCTTACCGCTCCCATCCCCCAAATGAATCTTTAAAATTGAATTCCTGGAAACAACTGAAATAACTGTTGTACTTTTAATGGAATAGACAGTGACAAAAGTCTGATCGAAGTAAAGATCTCAAGTACCGTTTGTTTTAAAGTATGCATGCAAATGTAGAGTCAACAGATCTCACCGTCAGTCTATATAAGTTACAATATAATTTGGGTAAAAATATGAATTCGTGGTATTCATGGTATAATTAGATTGTACTCGTCACTAAAAATAGAATGGAATGTTTCACATTGTCTGGAAAACCCAAGAACCATGAAAAGGATTGGGTTGGTTTCGTAATGTACTGCTACGGGATGAAGGCGTATCTATTTATAAATGTATGCAACCTTTACCACTATTACCTCATTTGTACACGTATACACTTTTAATAGAAGGCGTAAAAATATAAGCTATTGTTTCATTTCTCAATGATTTACTTTGGCGTGATGCATTATTGATTTGCCAGCGTCTAGCAAGCGACCTATAAAAATCAATAAATCAATGCAGCTGTAGTGACTGTGTTTATGATTGATTTAATTATTGACTTATTTTATTCATTATTATTGTGTAATCCAATTCTTGTGTTTCTTTTTTACTTATAGATAAAAATTTAGATAGACATACATACATACATACATACATACATACATACATACATACATACATACATACATACGTACGCATGCATTCATATCTACATACATAATAGATTCTTGTGTTGTCAGGTAAAAACAAATACATGTGCTATATTTCATCTTGATTCGAGATAGGGTGTCGGAGAAATCAGGTGTACAAACTTTTTACCAGACAGAGTGAGTTGAAATAAGCTTTGTTACAAAAATAAAAGGACTAAAGTAATTAAAATAATCACTGAAAAAAAGAAAGAGAACCATTTCCATGTATATCAATAAGACAAAGGTCTCCACAACTGCAAGGGATTATTTAAACCAGTGATTCCCAAAGTGGTCTATATAGACCCCCCCCCTTCCGGTTTCTACAAGGACTTCCGAGGGGTCTATGAATGTGAAAAAAATAATAAATTGGAGGACATTGGAGGACTATGACCAGTAAATGGGCGGTCTACGATAGTGGATCTCATTCAAGCGTGTCGAGAATTCTAATTTCAGTTCCCATTAATGATTGTCACGTTTATTGATCCTTTGAATTTGAACTCTCTGTGGTGGTAAAATGGCACTGAAAAGTTCTTATGTAATTATTTGCAAACGACATACTTCTAAAAAAAAACAACTGGACTAGTTAAAACCTTTGCCTGATAATATAGTGTTATTTTTCTTTTTCGTTTTAGTATGAATCAAGAAATCCATAAAGAACTGCTCTTTGCCTGAAACTTGGATCAATTGCTCCTCAAGATTGAAGTATGCTAGTTATCAAAAGACTTATGTTTGACAATATTTTTTCTGAATTCTTGGATGCTATAGATCCAATTTAAAATTTAAAAAATTAATCGGAAATCGGACATTTAACAGACTTGTTTCATAAATTTTATAAGGTTAACTTGCAGCTAGAAAGTGATAACCAAAACAACCAAAATTTGATCAAAACGAAGTCATAATCTATATATTTCTTGTGAGGTTTAAAAAAATGAATCATACAATGGACAGGATGAATTTCCCCAATTTACAAATTTTCTTAAGTCAAACATCATCTAATCGAGAAGTTATAATATTAAAGTTAATTAAACCAAACTAAATTGATGGCCAATATTGAAATGCTATTATCAAAGCTGCCCACCATTAGGCGTTTTTTTTTTACTTTGTCAGTTCATGTAGTACATATTTTTTGTTTGCTTCATTGAAACTTTAATTACATCCATGAATATATAAGATCTTGAAATCAGTCAAAAAGAAAAAAAAAAACAAGAAACAAAAAAAAATAAATTTAAGTCGATGAATTTTCAAAAAAAAATAAATGCTGGGGGTCTACGAAAACTGGAAAACATGGCAAAGGGGCTGCGAGACAAAAACAGTTTGGGAACCACTGATTTAAGGGATACATCATTTTGAAGACGGTTGGTCTCTCCTTCTAACTTGTCAATATAGTTAAATCTACTCAGTAAATATTGAAATCGTTTTCCGAATTTTTTTTTTGTTGTAATATAGTAGTTTTGGTTTTGCCAATTAAATGTTGATGTATTTCACTATATAGAAATATTTATTATAAAAAACATCGACTTGACATAAATCATAGGTAGATAAGAATAAAGTTGATAAATAACTTGTAAATGAATCATAAATAAGGCGACAAAAAATTTCTTCAGAAATGGGACATAAACGTAATGGTATTCTATTGCATTATCTAAAATAATCCTAGTGTCTAAGTAAAATACTCCAATCTAATATAAATGTTTAAGTTTCTTATATTCGCATCTTTTTCAATTATCTCGTTTATTCATCTAGTAAGTAGAGTAAATTTGCACATTTTAGACCTCGCCATCTATGAGAAGGTGTTGTAGATGTCCTCTGTTTCTGTCACCCATGGTTCACGAGTGTGTCGAGTGGCCAACACAACGACCAACTGCCATTACTTCTCACCAGCCAATGTTAGGTACCCTTTAGAACTGGGTGGACTCAGAGGCGCCCTATAGGTCCCGAAGTTAAAAATCTAAGTTTTCACCAGGATTTGTAATCAAGACCAACCGGTGCGGAAGCCAAGCACTTTACCTGAGCTACCGCGCTTTGTCTATCCATCTACTAATACCAAAAAGATGTCTCTAAAGCAATGGTTCTTACATTCCTGTTGTATGGCCCTGAGACCTGGGTGCTTTATCTTAAACATCTAATGCTCCATTTAACGCTTCCAGCAAAGGTGCCAGCATTATATATAATGGGTATACGTTGATAAAAAAAACTACAGATGGCTGTCTAATAACTAATACTTAGAGACATGAAACATTGTAATGCTAGACAATCTTCTTTATCTTATATAATACAGACTCTACTTCAATATTATAAGTGGTTTACAACAAAAGTAAGCAAAAATAAAATTCCACTTTCCTAACAGTCAAAACAATGGAGTTTTGAATTTGAAAGGATGAAAGATGTTGACTTCATTTTATAACTATTTTGTATATGTTTCCGTAAACATCTTAAATGTAGTTTCGCATTTTTTGATAACACATCAAATTATACCTATAAAGTTTTTGTGACAACTTGCCCCTGAGACTTTTACCCTCACCGTCCTCTACTTGTTAAGCTCAAATTATTAAAGCTGGAAAAACTACTAAGACTTTGGTTTAAATTACTTCACGCTTTTCCAAGAAAATGATAAGTTACAACTGTTAACTAAGGCAAGGAAGACTTACAATTAATTTTATGAATAGAGAAAGAGATCGAGAATAGAGATTTTCTAGTAATACCCAATGAGAGAAAGAAAAAAAAATATAGGTCCGCCGCAATTGTGTTTCGCAATACTTTTTTTTTTTTTTAATTTCTTCCACCTTGTGCTTTAAAACCCCACCTTTTCGACCATGAGCGTAACCAGGATCTTTTTTATTTTGGGGGGTATATTTATATATATATTCATGGCCCAACTGTGCAGGACATCACAGAACATTGACTACATTTATGGGTGTATTTGTTTACACACGTCAATATCTGGTGTCATAAAATAGTGGCATGTTTTTTCTAACTTGTTATTCTGCCCCTTCGTATAGCCCTTTGTTTACTAACCATGGCCACTGCTTCACATACATTTCGTGGACTCAGCAGGTCTTTCAATGTAGTCGAAATTCCTGCGTCAGGTAACTTTATTTCTATCAGTCGCATAATTCTGGAAAAAGTCATTGACTGTTGCTCTCGAACTTCGCAAAATGGTTGTAAGCTTTGTTTGCGAACATTGGAATAGCTATATCAACGCTCTGTCCGTTGCTCCTACTCAGGGAAGGACAATCATACACTCTAACATGTTCCGACAAATAGCGGCGTATACTATGCCGCGGGTCGACTAGTATATATATTTGATGTTTTAGTATTTATATATTGTGTGTATGAGTAAATACGTAATGAATCTTCATCTTTTCTAACGTTTTCTGTACCCTGGAATACAGGCTCTTCCTGAAGTTGGACCCCGCCCAGGTGTGCTTTGAGCTCCCCTTGGCTACACTCATAGAACTTGGTGGCTGTAGTCTGCATTAGTTTAAATTTGAAGATGGGATTCTTAAGGTCAAAACTCTACGGAGGGGAGTTTTAAACTCGAAATCCTCCGGAAGTGGTTTTAACTCTTCCCCCCGGCTACGATCATGGAGTTAGATAACTGTCATTTACTTTATTTATTTATTTTTTTTGTTTTGTTTATGAAGCCGGGCTTGCTGCCCTGCCTCATAGTGGCGCCCGGGTGGAAACGGTCGTAGGAGGGGACGACCAGGCCAAATGGGCGGCGAAAAAAGGCTCCCTTCAGGGTGCCTAAAGTGGAGCGAGAGCATTGCCATTGCACTGTGCGGGGATGCGAAAAAATTCCCGCAAAGACCTGTCAACATCCAGGCGACGTCCCTCAAGGGGCCGTTACATAAATGGCGTGTCAGTGGTTAGCCTGGTACAGTATACGAATACGACGGGGGAATCCAGTGGAATCCAGTGGTGCGGAAGGCCGCGTCTCTAGTCCGCGAGTCCGGAGTGTCCGTGTCCATTTGAAGTCAAAGTTTAACCCCGAGTCTCACCCCCCCCCCCCGTCGGAAAGGGTGGCGGGTAGAGGGAACTCGCAAGCCACCCATTTCAGGCTGGTGAAAGGGAGCTTTTGTTCGCTTTTGCTGGCCTTGGTGTTCCAAGTACGATGTACAGCACTAATTGACTCTGTAAGATGGATTGTTTTTGAAGAGGGGGGGGGAGTTTAACATCAAAACATTCTTAAGGCGATATTTTAAACTTATCCCCCCACCCTTTAGAAACGCTGGGGAAGTGATTGCTTTACATTAAAATCTCTTCTACTATTAAAAAAACAAAAACAACAACAAACAAACAAAAAAAACAACAACAACAAAAGCCACAAAATTCCCTTCCCAACTGTGTAGGGATTTTATTTCGTTGGGGGGGGGGGGAAGGCGTTTGGACACCGAAACCCCTCCCCTCTGACAAGTTAATGTTTCCAACCTGAATCGCTCACTGTGTGTGTGTGTGTAGATTCTTTTCATTTGTGTTTCAGTTCGTAGAATGAGCCATTATGTAAATCTCAAAGTAATAATAGTAGAGGTAAGAAAATTACGTCTAACATTATCTGGCCAACTTACGAAAGTCTTAATAGCTAATCAGAGACTGGGTGTGTATGCTAAGGTAACTGCTAACTAGATATGCTTACTGCTCTGACAAAATGTTTGCGTTTATAATAGAGCGGTACCATTACAAATGTTTACTTATTGATAAATTCATACTTAATGAAAACTGGGGGTGACTATATAAATAAATGAAAAGTAGGTTCAATGTATTTGATCAAGGCTGTTTGTGTTATAGTCAGCATTACCTCCTAAGTCACAGACTAGCATTACGTTATAGTCAGCATTACCTCCTAAGTCACTCACTAGCATTACGTTATAGTCAGCATTACCTCCTAAGTCACAGACTAGCATTACGTTATAGTCAGCATTACCTCCTAAGTCACAGTCTAGCATTACGTTATAGTCAGCATTACCTCCTAAGTCACAGACTAGCATTACGTTATTTCTACATTTTATATATAATTATAGAAACGTTTCAGTTCATCACAATTATGTATAAAGAAAACTTTAAATATACATTGTATGCACATTTTATGCACAGTAAACTCTTATTTGTTTAGTTATCATTTTTTTTTACAATATCTCTAATCAACTCGTATCTTTGTCGAACAAAAGTCGTCTGATTGGGAAAAAACATTGGTTTTGAAAGGACTATCGCGTTCGGGAATTTTTTAAAGTAAAGCATTATTCATTCAAGGGTTAATAAATTAATGTTTAGGACGATTTTGAGTATTGTCTTCTAAGTCTACATCATCCAGAGTAATAGATTGCGTGTTACTCACCTTATTATTATAATCTTGTTAATTTTAAGTATGCTTCAAGTCTAATTTTAGACTAAACGACTTTAAAAAAAACAACAACAGAAGTGTGATGTCATCAAAAAACTTCAGTTCTCAAAGTTGAATTAATCTATTTAGGGATTTTTTTTTTCAGCAGAATGCCCACATAAGTTAAAATTAAAACAGTTTTAGAACAAAAAAATGAACGTTATGAAATGATTTTGTCTGGTATAGGCTCGCTTAGAGATTTAAAATAATAATAGAGAAGAGATTGTAATGCTTATATAGGCTATGGCTGAGAATACTTTTACTTTTATACTGTTCGTAACTGATAATAAAATACACAAATTTGACTGTCACAAATTTGCGTTTGATTAAGCTCTTTTGTTGTCCAGTCTATATATTTTATGTCTATGGTTTATTTGAAGGCCTATCATTGAAATTATTCAATAAAAAAAAAGAAACAAAACAAAAAAAAGGTCTTATCAGCCATATAGTGGCAGGACCGGCCTAGGTAATTGAAGCCACTAGGCTAAGCAAATAGGGAGGCCCAGGGCGAAGTAAATAGGTGGCCCCAAATTAAATAGAATAACAAAAAATTAAGACCGAAAAATGCGCAATGAATTATAGACCGTCCTGTATCTTCATCAAAATCAACAAATAAGTTAAATTCAAATATCGCTGATAGCACTGATGTGCTTCATTATCACTCTTTGAGTCTGTGCAAGGTCCCCACCAAACAGAGGCCCTAAAGGCTATCTATCTAGTTTGCTTATGCCTAAGGCATTGTCGTTATGTACCGATATTATGCGATAGCTGAGTTATTTATTAAATTTAAAGCTGCTTCAAGCTTATAGAAGGATAATCTATGTTTCGCTTTTATTTTTACGTAATTCTTATATACATTACATCTAGATTCTAGATTTAGAAGTAGATCTAGATCTAGACTAGACTAGTTCCAAATCATACGTCTAGGTCTAGTTTTAGATCTACATCTCCGTATAATGAAAGTATCAATAAATAATGTCCCAAGTATGCAGTGTCCATTGGCCGAATTGGTAACATCGTTTGTTCAATGAGCTGATGGTGTCTAATTCGCTGGTTCGATATATGGTTTGAGTTTGAACCAAACATTTTAAAATCTTGCAAGTGTACTTGTATCCTGATGCTACTTAGCATATTCTTTAAAAAATTCCAATACGCAGAAGCTTCTTTCATTAGCTACCCGAATACATGACAGCGTAAGCACACATTTATAAGCCAAGCAAATTCCAAGATATGCTCCTGTCAGTAAATTACCACTCTTTGGACAGTTATTACAGGACACTCACTAACCAACTCCCGAACAGACATCTTGCAGTTAATATTAATGTTTCCCACATTTAGCTTAAATTCATCCAAGGACTATGTTTTCAACTTGTCCCAGATTCATCAATTCTCTATGTAAGTTTTCTGCAATTGTAGTGAAATCAAATCAGATAATTTTCTTACTAAGCTCTTAAAGTCCTTTTGGCCATAAATTAAATGATTTTTTCGAATCAAGATCAAGCTTAGTTATGTTTGAGGTGAGCGATTGAAGGCAGCAAGAAAACCTTCAAGATATTCCCTCCCCCTACAGTAAAGCTAAATAGATAGGACAGGTGCGCACTGAGCATGCTAAAACATGACAGATGCGCTATAGCTACAGATACGCTAAATAGATTGAACAAGAGCGCACTGAGCATGCTAAAGCATGAAAGATGTGCAATAACTCTATAATTGAAAAGAATAACACATATTTTCAATCTATACATATATTTGTTCTTCAATTTTTATGAAAAATACAAAAATAACAACAAAACAAAACAAACAAACAAACAAACGGGAAGCAAAACATAAACCTGTTACAAAATTTATATAAAAAAACAAAACTTTTAAGTTCCCTACACTTGTCACATACAAAAATGTAAGAAAAGAATTTTATGATAATGAATATAGTAATATCTATTCAAATTATTAATGTCCATTATTTCTTATTTCTCGTTTTTTTTTTTTTTTGCTTACTAGATTTCATATAATCGTTCATCACTTCTACCTGTATAAACTCTTTCTCTCTCTTTTCTTCCTTCACTTTCTCTGTTACCATTCTTTCTCTCTGTAATTATTAAGTTTAAACCAATGATTTTTAGCGGCCCCCGAAAGGGGAAAAGACGATATTAGTTTTGTGTGAAATGTCTGTCCGCCTGTCCCGTTTAGATCTCGTAAACTAGAAAAGATATTGAAAATCCGACATCACAATATTTTAGACCATTCAAAGTTCTGATGCAACGGCTACTTTTTTTTTCTGAAAGCGAAAAATCTAATTTTTAAAATCAGTTATGCAAGCATTTTTTTAAAGAGAAAAAGCTAATTAGTATGCATTATAAGTTTGACCTAATTTAAAACGAATAGTAATCTTGTAAACTTTATTTTCTTGAACATTTTTTTTGAGGAATTTTTTTTTTTTGAGGTTTCGATAAGAGATTGATTAAGTAGCTAACACTTGAGGATTTATTCTGTGGATTACTTGTGCTTCTGTGTTTTTTTTTTGTGATTCTGTGGATTTTTGTGTGTTACTGTTTAGAGTGGACGGCGCGAGGGTTGTGTAGTAAAGTACTGTGTAGTGTAGTGTAGTTATCGTCTCTTTTCTGTCTCTGTACTTGTGATAAACCCTTGTAAAAATGTCAGTTAAGACATTTTTTATTGAAAAAAAGGACCTGGATGGTGGACTTGTCCACGCCCCAGGTGCCTTGCTTCTAAAGCTGTCAGGCCAAGGGGCTGTTAAGGCCACTATGGCGAGCCTAATAGAGTGCCTGAAACTAACACCGGACGAAGTGAGTTCTCTCTATCGCTTCGAGAACCCCTTAGTCTGGTTCCTGGTCCCAACATCCGCCCGAGTGAGAACCCGTATACTAGGGAAATCATTCGGGAATGATAAGGACTTCAAGGTAGATGTCTGTACCTTAGAAGACGAAAAAATCAGGGTTACCCTTCACTGGGTAGCACCAACCATAAACAAATCAAAGATAGGAGAAATCTTTGGAGCCTTTGCAGAAGAAGGCTCCAAGATAGAGCCAATCAAGCTAGGCAACTCAGATAAGTGGGCGGCTTGGATAAAAATCCGCAAACAGACTGAACTCCCCCATTATATTCAGTTACGATACGAGGACGATCCGAGTACCTACAAGGTCCTCGTGACCATCCCGGGACGTAGACAACAGTGCTGGCATTGCGGACAGGATCAGCACTGGTCAAACCAGTGTCCAAATAGGGCGAACCCCAGACGGGACCAAAACCCCACAGAAGGTGCAAAGGAGGTAGGAGGGAAAATCTCCTATGCCATGGCCCTTAAAGGTGAGGGAGAGAAAAAGCAATCCGAGATTGATAAACAGCTAAAAAAAGATGGCTTCACAATGGTTGAAAGCAGCAAAGGAGGGGGAAAAAACAAATAGAAGCTATGGGAGCTACTCCAAGTGGTCTCCCCCCACCTAACAGCCCTGAAAACAAATCTAAGCAAAGTAAAAAAATTTAAACATCCGGAGGGGCAAGTTCAGCACCCACCACCCCAACCAAAATAACAAGAAAGAGGGCCCTCTCTCTCTCTTCCTCATCAAAGGATCTAAACGAGGATCCCCGGGTAGAGGAGGAGAAAAGAGAGGAAGAACAGTTCAAGCTCGAGCTGAACTTTCCAGACTCCCCGTCAGTGCTAGTCATAGATGAGGGCGAGGACCCTAACACACATTCAAACACATAAACAACAAAGCAACTCTTAAAGATAAAATGCATACACACACAATAGAATAACAATAGAATAACAAACACGCAAACCAATCTCACACACTCACGGCAGGCATCAAAATTTTGACACTCAACATCAGAGGGCTTAACAATAAACACACATTACATAGCACACCTCACAAGGAAATACAAGCCAGACAAGCAAAACACAAACACGGAGGGTCCTGCTCCTCATGTAACAATTAAAACGCATGACTATTTGGGGGGAGTCATCAAGGCTTTCCGGTTAGTAGATGCCTATAGAGAAGTAGAGGTCACGGGCCGGGTCACCTCGTTCAGGGACAAAGCACACCAAATAGAAACACGGATAGATAGAGTGTATGTGCTAAGGGCGTGCGAAACAAAAAGTGTAACACATCTCGTAGAGACGTTACAATATACAGACCACAAAGGAGTCTTAGTGGAACTGCTGAACCCAAAACTAAAAAAGAAAAAACAAAAAACACCGATCTGGAAACTTAACAACACCTCCTAAATGAACCGCTCTATTTAAAAACAATCGCAAACCTCCTCAAAAATATAATACATGACTCAAACACACCCCATTTCAAAGTCACACAAATATGGACGCTAATTGAAAGCTCCATTAAGCAGCAAAGCCAAATACTGGCCACACTAGTCAACTCAAAAAGGAAAAAAGAAGAGGAAAGACTTAAAAATTTACTAACACACGAAGAAGACGAAGCAGTCAAAACACATATACTAACACAACTAGAAGAACTATTTAACTATCAATACAAAGGAGCGGAATTGAGGTGCAAAAGTAAAAAAATAACCGAAGGGCCTAACAAACTTTTTTTATCAGCAGAACAAAACATTCAAATTGACAGAACTATTGACATCATTGTTGATAGTAAAGGAGCAACTATACACGACCTGGACAAAATAACAGACACATTTACGAAACACTTTACTAATTTGTATGACAAGGAACAGACGGACGACAACGCACATAAAGTATTTTTACAGAACTGCAAAGAAATACCAATGACAGAACAGATAGAGACTGACGCTCCATTTACGCTAGACGAACTGAGGGCTGCTTTAGATACAACACAAAACAACAAATCCCCTGGCCCAGACGGTCTGACGTTTGAATTTTACAAAGCCTTATAGCGACATGTTAGTGACAGAACAGTTACCTAGAGATTTCAACTTAGCATACATCACACTTCTACCAAAAAAACAAGAAAACAACACCTCACCTAGCTACTTTCGACCGATCTCAATTCTAAACACCGACTACAAACTCCTGACGAAAATGATTTTTCTAAGACTATAACCCCTCATACCACACTTAATAGGACAGGACCAATACTGTAGCAACCCAGACAAAAACATCGACGAACTTAACCATTTTTTAAGAGACATTATATATTACTGTAAAGACAAAGACTTGAAAGCAGCCCTCTTTTCTATTGACCAGGAAAAAGCCTTTGACAGAATAGACCATGACTACCTTTTCAAAATACTAGACAAGACGAAGACAGATGGAAGAATGAAGAAATACATAAAGCTAGTTTACACTGATGCCACAAGCAAACTCATAATAAACCAAACCCTTAGTGGCAGTATCCCTATAAGAAGAACTGTTAGACAAGGGTGTCCCCTTTCTCCCTTTTTATACACCCTTTGCCTAGAACCCCTTTTAGAAACCATCAGGCTAGATAGTGGAATCACGGGGATAAGAATCCCAAGCCCCACGCCCGTAGTTAAAGTTAAAGCCTACGCCGATGACACCACCCTTTTTCCCTCCTCAGAAAAAGACATAGTCGCAATCATAGATAAGTTTATTCAATTTGGGAGGGCAAGCGGGTCAAATATCAACATAAATAATTCTTGTATTATGGGATTGGGCAGGTGGGAAATCCCCTCAAACATCCCCTTTAACCTTAAAATAGAGAAGGAAATTAAAATATGCGGCATCACGTTGACAAGCAACCCAACATATTACCACACACAGCAGTGGAAAATATTTTAAAGAAAACCAAAAACACACTTAAAAGATTTCATTATGCAGCAACTACTATATTTAGCATAGCAATACTAGTAAACAACCTGGTAATCCCGAAGATAGTTTATTTAGCAAACATCACAGAACCTCCACCAACTTTTATACCAAGCATAAACACAATCATTAGGAATTTTATATTTAAAAGCACTATCAGAAACATTAAACACACAACACTTATACAAAACAAAGAGGATGGGGGGATAAACTTACAGGACATCAGAACCAAAATACAAGCACTTAGATTAAAATACATAGGACAAGTAGCCAAGAACCCAAACAATTTTCCATTAACAATATACTACTACGGCTTAAGGTTAAATAAAATAATTTCAATAAAAAATGACACCCCACACCACTTTGGTACAAACACATTCATTTTACAGATCCATATCAAGAATACTTCTCGGCAATGAACATCTAATACAAAGTAAATTAAAAGACACATATACAACACTTAAGAAACAGTTACAAGAAAGATTATTCAATAGGATCAAATGGAGTAGAGAGTTAGGTGTAATAGATTTCAGAGACACTTTTATAAATCTACACAGCAAACACATTACACCCAAAGCCAGAGAAATAACATACAGACTAATCTTCGGGATGACCCCTGTAGGAAGTAAGAAAAGAAATGTACACACATGTGTTTTATGTCACACAGATAATGGTAACAATGAAAGCCATATGTTTTTAAAATGTAAAATATTTGATAATGTTAGATGCACTATGAAAGACCTACTAGAGGCAAACTGTAACACCAATGTTAATCTTAACCTAGCTATTGTTTTAAATATATTGCCTAAAATCAAAAGTAAGATGATTCATAAATTTAATCTAATAATAGTGAGTGAATACAGAAGTCTTGTGTGGCACAGTAGAATTAAAGTTGTTAACAACAATGTATCTTTAAATCCTTATAATCTAGAGTTCATATTTACAAAAATAATTGAACATAGAATTGATAACTATACAGGTTAGAAATTGTAATTATTGTATAATTTATTGTCCTTGACTAAATTGTCAGACCTCAGAGATAAAAATCTAAATACTTTAATCAATCTGTAAAGCTACTCTATTGGTATTATGTCAATTAGTTTAAGTGGTTATGCGAGTGTGTCAGAGTGTGTATGTACCTGGGTTAAAGAGAGTTTGGGCTGAGAGATGCGGGATAGGAATCAAATTGAACTTTATTTATCTATGGAAAACTACTAAAGAACTGTCTTTTAAAGGGAAGTCAACACTTTTGAAGAATTATTTCTCCCTCGCGGTTACGTCCTCCTTGATTACATCATCGGAGAGCATGTCACAAGTCAACATCAAGTGTGTATGTACTACACTCACAGAACACGGCAAGCCCGTGGAAACGTAACAAGAACACTATGACAATGTCTATATCTTAGCGGCAGCCTCATCCTAGACATACTGGGAAACAAAGGAACAAGAAAACAAGACGCAACTGAATGGAGCCTGCGAAGAGACTAGAAACAAAAATTACCACAATAATCCTAAAGAATATAGACAAGGGCAGACAATTGAAAGTCAAGAATCTTTTATGAATAATGTAATATTTTAAGACAAATTAACTATTTTTTATTTATATATATTTTTTTTAAACCCCTCGTAATGAGAGGAAAAAGAATCTTTAATCGACATCCCTATCCTGAAATAATTTACACATGGCCCTCCTAACAGAACCCTGAACAATTGTGATAGCAGTACCTTTGCTTGGTTAACTATCCCGAAATGACTAACAAGGGCCACCTTGATGATGCTAGAGTATCTCTCCTTAATCCCAAGGAGACCATTAAAAAATGGTCGTGAGAGGGATTAACCTGTTCCCTGATCAGTCTTTTTTAAATACATAAGGCATACAGGGCAGCTGTATACAACCCTATATTAGCTTGCCTTGCCAAATTACTTGCTATTACCTGGGAACATAGCATTGCTTCAAAGTCAATTTCCTGAAAGATAGTTGATGTTGCTGTGCAGCTTTGTTAATGAACTCATTTATGTTGAAGATTGTTACTATTAAAGCAATAATACTGAGTCTACTTATCAAGGAAGTCCTTTTTCTCTGTATTACTTCATAGAAAAGATGTTCTGTTGTGTAAAATTAAATATTATTATATGTCTAAAATACTATTTGACGAGACTTTTTCCTCTTCGTACTACCACCAAGTTCAATACATTATGTCCCCTTTAGCCATAAAGTGACAACGACAAATGCCAAGTGCTTAAAAGGAAACATAAACTAATTGGATACAATTACACTACAGAGTTCTTTTTGCTTCGTTTAATTTTTTTGAAAATGTCTACAAGATAAGATAACTTACATTCAGTTTGACTACAATTGACAACCTTAGCGTTGTCAAATTAGTAGATATTAAATGAATTGTAATTTCTTGACCACTCATGTTTAATTTTTTTCTTTTTTTTTTTTTGAAAATGACTACAAAATAGTAGATATTAAAATGAATTGTAATTTCTTGACCACTCATGTTTTATTTTTATAATTTTGAAAATGACTACAAATTAGTGGATATTAAATAAATTGTAATTTCTTGACCAAAAAAAAATAAATAAGAGATTGATCCTTTTCAAAACAATTAGATCAATTATTAGACATCAGTTATGCCAGGGGAGGCACGGTGGCTGAGTGGTAAAGTGGTTGGCTTCCGAACCAGGGGTCCCGGGTTCAAATCCTGGTGAAGACTGGGATTTTCAACTTTGGAATCTATGGGCGCCTCTAATGAGTACCTGACATTAGTTGGGGAAAAGTAAAAGCGGTTGGTCGTTGTGCTGGCTACATGACACCCTCGTTAACCGTAGGCCACAAAAACAGATGAACTTTACATCATCTGCCCTATAGACCACAAGGTCTGAAAGTGGAACTAGTTAGGCCAAGTTCACATCTAGCTTTGCAGTCACGTTCACCTATCCTTTGATCTGCAGGACCGTTGGGGCACTACATAAGATCTGTTAACCTTCTTGCTCCACTCTTATAACTCATTTGTCTTTGATATAATTTCATTTAGATGTTCTTTCTGAAAATATAGAAGGATGCCAACTGTCACCACGAGGAGCTGATGCATATAAGTTGAAGCTGAGGGGCTATAAAATGAATAGAGAGGCTTACTTATTGCTTTCTCTTTACGGGTGCTAGCCAGCGGTGGCAGCAAGATAACAAAATAAAATTGTAGTATTATCCTGCTAGTATACATATATAAACCAATGAAAAGATAAACGTGGCTTATAAAAAAAAAGCTAAAGAAAGCTGTTAGTCCATAATTTAAAAACTATGCTACTATAAAGATATACATCTGCATCCAACATTATTGATAGCATTTGTAATTGTTTGCAAAGGTAATAAAACTAAATGTTTTTTACACTGATGTTGTTTGTAACATGCTTAAAAACTGTGTCTCCTATCAACATCACATACTCTGCAACAGTTTTTCTGGCAACTTTTATGTTAATATTATCCAACTTAGTGTATATATATTTAATTCAGCCACCTTGGTTCCAATTAAACTATTTTCTTGCTCCGTGTCTATTTCCTGATTTACTTCCATTTCCATTGGTATAATTTCCGTGTCCGTTGGAATGTTGTTGTTTATTGTGTATATTATTGGTTCATAAACGTTTTCGCTTAGACTCTGTGCTTGTAGTTGATCCATATCACCTTGGATTTCTTGAGCATGTCCTATACGCGAGATGTACTCCTGGATCATTTCTTTCATAACATTTACGTATTCTTTGAGTCTGGCCAAGGCATCTGTACCACGGTCGTACTGAACTACATTACTCAGCAAGTCTACTATATATAAATATATCTAATATATTAATATTAAGATGTTTTCACAACAAAAGACAATATTCATAAAAAAAGAAAATTACATTTTGGAGTTAATTTACTGAAAATGTTTTTACTAGATTGCTGAAGATATGTATAATAAAATACATGCACAACTTTTTTATTTCTTTCAAGGATGAAACAACTATGTGATGAGATGTAACCATAATTAGTTTGTTTATATTTATATGAAAAAAGTAGGAAAAGAGTAGTTGAGAGGCCAAGTACCATTTAACTTGGCTACCTATGAAGGAGGCTTGAGGTGCAACACTCAAGTGAAGCAGAGTTGTGTTTACAGATCACCTAAAGGCAGCACAAAAAAAAACTTCCGAGATAGGCTCTACTCCCTACCCCCACTGGTCCACAAATGAAATTGGACCATAGTGCTCTGTGCATGAAAGTAGCGCTATCTAAAAGCTATAATTTATTTTTTTAAAATACTTATCAGAACGATGGTAAAAATATGATTTATAGTCTCGATGATCAGATTTGAAACATATTTTAATTTGTTAATATTTCTGTATCAAATTTCGGGAAACTTTAAAAGTGTTATTTGCAACAAAAGAAAATATTAATTTAAAAATTATTTTTAAAAAAAAAGGAAAAATTGTGACATTAATTTATTTCAAATGTGGTGTCTTTCGGGTAAATGGAATATATATATCATACAATATAGGCCTACTTATATACAATCTTATAGACAGATATACTTAGATTGTCTTAGATCTATATTCTACTTTACTATCTATAGTCTACAGATAATAGACTACTTATATATATAGACCTTAGTTATGGATTTAGTTGTAATGAAATATCTTATCTATAAGCAATGGTGGTAGCCTACTCAGGGCGGTCCTACAGATTGTGGGCCTTATGCGAAACAGATTGTGCTGGGCCCAGTCTGCGTAGGGATAAGAATAATAAGTGAAAATAAGAATTTGGATTAGAAAATAAATTGTTTTTGCATTTTATTCATACTTTACAAAGTACAAAATCACAGTCAAATTCATTTAACGAGCCATCTACAGTAGATAGTAGTTTTCTAACAAAAAGCCGATAAACATTCAAATCTATAGACTAGCAAAATATCTTTTTTTTTTTTAAAAGAGGTCGTGATAAATTTAGATCTATGCGAGTGACTATTAAAGTAAATTAGGTATTTAAAATTATTGTTTTAGTTAAAATTCACCTTAATATTACATTTTTATTAAATGAAAGCTGACATTTTCCTTAAGTTTTTAAACCCGAGTAGGATTGATTTTTTTCATATTAAATGACATACGAAATGACAATTTTGTCTGCTTTTAAAGAGATTTGCATGAGTTTTCAGAAGATTCTAATAATTTCTGAAGATTTTCATGGCTGTTTTTTATTTTTTATTTTGCAATTTCTGGAGAATTCCAGAAACCCTTTAATAATAAATTAAATTGGTTCAATTTAATAATTTACGCTCTGAATTCAAGCAGGGCCCACTGCGGCCGCATAGGTTGCAGTGGCCTAAGACCTGCCCCGAGCCTACTATGTTTATAGTATTGTAGATAACTATAGAACTATTATACTATTACACTAAACATAGACTATCTAAAGTATCTATATCTATATAGTCAGACTTCTTATCTTATCTTATAAAATAGACGTTACTTCAAAAAAGAAGATGATTATGTCCTACGCGTAATGCATTCAGTCATGCATATTAAGCAATGACTTAAATTTTGCTAATTCACTGGTTTCCCTAGCTAGCTCAGGCCACCCATTCCATGCTCTAATAGCACTAGGGAAGAAGGAGTATTTGTACAAATTTGTCCTAGCATATGGGATGAGAAATGTGCCTTTATCTTTGTGTCTTTCTGAGTATTTTATTATGGTGTTACTCTAGTCAAATGTGAATATTCGTTTGTTATGAATCTCACTGCTCTATTTTGTGTCTGTTCCAGTTTCTTAATGTTTTCTTGAGTTGAGGGGTCCCAAATGGAGGATCCATATTCTATTATTGGCCTAACCAAGGTTAAATAACATTTTAGTTTTATGTTCTTATTTGATTTATAGAAATTTCTTTTAATAAACCCTAATGCTTTGTTTGATTTTTTGATAACTTCATTAATATGGGGATTCCATGACAGTTTTTCATTTATTATAACACCTAGGTATTTTGTGTTTTTAGTCTGTGTTACTGGTTTACCATGAATAAGATAAGTGGAATTAATTTGTTTTAGTTTTTTTGTTACTCTTAATAACTGACATTTTTCTGGGTGGAAAGACATGCTCCAATTTTATTTCCATTTCTCTAATTCTTCTAATTCTCTTTGTAAAATTTCTGTATCTTGTGTTGTTTTTTATTGTTCTATATATTATGCAATAGTCTGCGAATAATCAGACTTTTGTTCCTGAACTAATGCAATTTGGTAAATCGTTTATGTAAATTAAAAATAGTAGTGGACCTAAGACTGTTCCTTGAGGTGCGCCTGTGTTTACTGTTATTGGTGTTTAGAGCCTTTATTATTACAGTTTGTTCTCTCCCTATCAGAAAATGTTTAATTCACTGATGCAATGGACCATCAATGCCAAAATATTTTAATTTTTTAAACAAACTATGGTGGTGAACTTTGTCAAAAGTTTTGGAAAAATCTAGTATGATAGCATCTATTTGCTCACTGTTATCTAAACCTTTTGAAAAATCATCAATTAGTCTTTTTAGTTGGGTTTCACATGATCTATATTTCCTAGAGCCTTGTTGGTATGGAGTAAGGACATTATGTTTGTCTAAGTGGTTTATGGTGTTGCTACATATAATGTGTTCTAGTATTTTACATGTGATGCTTGTAAGTGATTTTGGTCTGTAGTTTCCTGGGTCTGATTTTTCTCCTTTTTGAAATAGAGGGGTGACATTAGCTTCTTTCCAGTCCCTTGGTACTCTGCCCTGGTTAAGACATGCATGAAAAAGTATTTTGAACACTGGTGCTAGCTCATTGCTGAGTTCTTTGAGTAATCTAGCTGGAATACCATCAGGTCCAGATGCTTTATTAGGTTTGATGTTGGCTAATAGTTTTTGGATTCCCTTTTCTTGTACTTCTATAACTCCTGTGTTGCCTACTTGGTTCAAATTAAGTAATATGTCTTTGTCTCCAGGGGCTAAGAAGAGATCTAATGTGTTGTTTAATCTAGTTGGCTTTTTAATGATTTGATCTAAACTTAGGTTGTGTAAAGTTTCTATGAAAAGCTCATTTATGTCCTTAAGGTTTTGGTGTTAATCTATGGTTATTGTTTTCCAATTTATATCAGGTAGGTTGAAATCACCCATAATCCAAAAAAAATGCATTTTTTATTTGTCTCTTTAAGTGTAGTAATCTGATTACATAGTTCTTGCATGTATTCTAAACTAGAATTTGCTATACTTTGTTTAATTAGTCTATTTATTACTATTATATAGATCTAGGTCTGCACTAATTTAATTAGTGACAATATATAGGCCTTCTATAATATACTATAATATAGGCCTTTATGATAGATGTTTATAGATTATAGATGAATTACAGAAATGGGAATCAAATTGGAGCATGTCTTTCCACCCAGAAAAATGTCAGTTGTTAAGAGTAACAAAAAAACTAAAACAAATTAATTCCACTTATCTTATCCATGGCAAACCAGTAACACAGACTAAAAACACAAAATACCTAGGTGTTATAATAAATGAAAAACTGTCATGGAATCCACATATTGATGAAACTATTAAAAAATCCAACAAAGCATTAGGGTTTATTAAAAGAAATTTTTATAAATCAAATAAGAACATAAAACTAAAATGTTATTTAACCTTGGTTAGGCCAATATTAGAATATGCATCCACCGTTTGGGACCCCTCAACTCAAGAAAACATAAAGAAACTGGAACAAACACAAAATAGAGCAGTGAGATTCATAACAAACGAATATTCACATTTGACTAAGGTAACACCATTAGTAAAATCACTAAATTTAGAAAGCCTTCAGGACAGAAGACTCAAAAGTAAAGTAGCAATTATACATAAAACACTGAACCATAATCTTCAAATACAAAGAAAAATTTAATAAAATACTCTGAGAGACACAAAAATAAAGGCACATTCCTCGTCCCATATGCTAGGACAAATTTGTACAAATACTCCTTCTTCCCTAGTGCTATTAGAGCATGGAATGGGTTGCCTGAGCTAGCCAGAAAAACCAGTGACTTGGCAGAATTTAAGTCATTGGTTAATATGCATGACTAAATGCATGACGCGTAGGACGTAATCATCTTCTTTTTTGAAGTAACGTCTGTATTATATAAGATAAGATAAGATCTGTCAATATGTACATATATAGATCTAGATCTATAACAGATGTAGATCCAGTCTAGATCTAGTATAAAAAAATATAATAAATAAGTCATAGATCTAGAATGTCATAGATCTAATTATTTAGACAATTTAGTAATCTTCATCTAGACTCTAGTAGAATACAATAATTCTAGATATTACTAATATTAGTCTATACTAGGTCTAGATAGATTATTTATTTATTATAGATCTATATTCTAGATGTCTAGATCTATCATCTGAATCTAGATATAGGTCTAGTTGACTCCTCTCAATACATCTTTACTAATATATCTAGATCTATATAATATATATAAATACTAAAATACTAATCTATTCTATCGACCATAGCATAGGATAGGCGCGCCCTAGGGCCTAGATCTATATTACTTAGACTTGATCTAGACTAGATCTAGAAGTATTTTTTTTTTAATTAGACTACATTATATAAATTACATATATAAAATGTGTATACTTACATTTTCCAGGCTGGTTTAGGTTTAGGCCGGCTTAGCCTAAGGTCGTTTTTTTTTTTAAATGTCTTAAAATGTTGTCAGTTTTATAAACAATAAAAGAATTAAACGCAACTGTGAATAGTAGAAAACAGTTTTAAAAAGTACTAAGATGAAAGCTAAGGAAACAATTTTAAAAACCAGAATAGTTGCAGTATTGACTGAGTATTCTATTGTACCGTATATACACACATAATAGATATTGGGTGGGTGGGGGGGTTTACACACACATACACATACACATAGGCATATATGTATATATAGGCCTATCATGGGTATATATAACAATGATAGGCCTATTTATATATATATAGGCTAAGCTATAAATAAATATATATTACTACCTTTCCCATAATATCATGTTCTATTTTGCCTTTTAGGAAGAAAGAGCACATGCATGATCGAATTAGTCTAAACATATGAAAAAACAAATGTGCCTTTTTTTTTTTTTTTTTTGCCTTTCTTTAGTAGGCCTATTTTATTAGGGCTTTGTATGCTACTAGGTCTGTGTGATTTTAGTGTAATAGGCTATGTTATGAGTTATAGATAGCTCCGTTACTTTTAGTCTTCTGTCCTGAAGATGAAGTGTTGTTTTTTTTAGGTTCATATAAAATGTTTTAGTCCTACAAAAACTCAATAATTCTTATTCGTATATAAAATAGAAAATATATTATATTTATTATTTTGCATTTATTAAATAAATATTATAATTTTAATTAGTACATCAACCATATGTCAAGTTTTTATGTCAAGATAAGATAAGATAAGTTAATTTTTTTTTTCGGTTTGAAAATATTTAGAATAGGCCAACTTAACAAAACTTACTTTTGAAAGGGACAAATACATCTAAATAATTCTTATTAAAACCAATATATTCATACCGTTATCCAAACAGACGGACAGGCCTGTCCGCAGAATTGAATTTGATCTGCCTTCAGATTGGAAAATGTGTAGATAACTGATGAGTTTTTTTTCCAACCAAAGTCGATATACCTGCAAACCTTTTATTATGTTTATCTGGAAAAAAACAAATCGAAATAAAAATGTGTTAGGCCTATATCTTTAAAATGATTAATTCACGTGTTGGCTTTAATTGTTAGTTCCTAAGTTACATAATTCCGTATAAATCTTACAGACGGCCACGTAAGCTGAAGTATAGGCCTTGACAGTTCCGGTAACTTTTATTAGGAAAAATTGAGTAGGCTACCTTTCGGTATCCGTCAATAATGAAAGCTTAAATGAGTGTTTCTCAAACATATTCTATAAAGGAACATGTCTCTCCAAAATAGGGCTTCACAGCCACATATGAAAGTGTGCTCTGAGATGAACCATAGTCGTTCTACGACTGAAGGAGGCCAATGAATATATATATTTAATATTTAATCTCAAATTTTATCATTCGTAAACATAAAATGAAGAAGGGTTGTACCATGTGGGATTGACGATACATGCAAATCGCCCTCCACCTATCGGCAAACCAATACTTTTTCTTTTGTATTTAAGTTGTTTAAGTTGAGAAACTACAAACTCATGATTAAAAAATGTGCCAATAATATAATTTATATATGCTGTAAATTAAACTCTTATATCGATTCGCCCAGCCCCCTATTCCTTAGTGCCAAATGCAGTCATTAGCAGAAATTCTAAAATGGAGCGAGAAGTAATCGTTTCACTCTACCGCCCCTCCCCTTTCAGACGAAAACATGACATTTTAAAACAAAATAGTCAAATATGGTGACAGATTTAATGCAATTGCACATTAATTTTTCATAATTATTACAAGAAAGACTTTGTTTTGAAAATATGAATCCTAAACATGCACACAAAAAAATAGAGTAGAATATCTAATTGGTCCACTTGATTTCTCATCACATTTCCGATTTATTTTTTTTCAAGCTTTAAGCTATAGTTCTTTTACAAAACGAAGTGTTTTTGTTTTTTTTAAAAAGCCTATTGAACAAAATGTATCACTTTAATTTTAAAAAAATAAAATTTTTGATTTTTTTTTTTTTCGGCGACGATCCTTAAAGCGTTAATCTAAATCTGTGGAGCATCTTATCATTTCAAGGAACAAAATGGTTATATAATAATACTAATTTTATATCTAAAGTGTTGTTATTAAACAAAATAGCTGAAATGACATGACAAACTAATCTAAAAAAGTTTTAAACTGGTAGGATTAATGTTCTTCTTGAATGGGAAGCGTCGAGAGGCTAAGTACGCTTGAACTTGTCTTGTCTTGGCTACCTATGAAGGGGGCTGAAGGCTCGACACCCAACTTGAGCAGAGTTGTGTTTACTGAGCACCCAAAAGGCAGCACGGAAAACATTCCTTTCCTCTCACTGGTCCACAAAAAAGATTGGACCAAAGCGCTCTGAGCATGCTATAACCATGAAAGTAGCGCTATATAAAAGCTATAATTACTGGTATAATTAGTGTTAATGTGTAGCATGTTGTCTGTCTGAGATCAAAAGGGAGTGAGTTCCAAACCTTTGGTCCATGCACCGAAAAAGGCCGTAGATGAAGAACGGAGTAATGAAGTAATAAATTCATATTAGAATATTTTTGAAGTAAAACATTATTCAAAAGGTTATTGAAAATTATATATTTTTGTGCTTTAAACCATCGTTCTGTTGATGTCTTATGCTGACCAAAACGGGCCTACTACAAGAGGTCTCGCTTTACATGAAGATATATTACGATAAATACTCCTAATAAAGATATCCTTACGCCACTTGTGCCTCGATTGTCATTCGCACTTCAGGATCGGCCCTTGTCCCTATGTTACTCTATTTTACCTAATATGACTTGCCTTTTTTTAATAGGATGAATAATGAGCTGTAGATATCAGGAGAATGCGTTTCTGCAGTGAAAGAATGCAAGAAAACGCTTGAACCCTACAGGTAGAGCTCCTCCAGACCACCTAGCTGTCTAGAGAAAGGAAACCAACTTTACTTTTTTTTTGACGAAGATTGGGAAACGCTGATTTTTTTTAATATAAAATTCACATATATATGCATAGGGTTAGGGTTTACTAGGCGTTAGGGTTAGGGTTTGGAAAACAAATCGCCCCCCCCACTCCAAAGTTCTGGATCTGGTATTGGAAGAGAGCATGCAGAACGGGACAGCAGGATGTCACTTACAAAGGCCACGAGATGCCAAGAGAAAATCCGGTGCTGAGGACAGACGTAGACGGCGAAAAGAAAGTCTAAATCGTCTACCGGTGGATAAAGGTTATGCCTGTGCTAGATTCGGCAAAATATGTAGGTTGCAGCTGGGGATGCGTAGCCACGGGAAAGACTGCATTCTTCATTAATCTTTGGACTCGAAGAGAAGACCTATTATTATTATTTTCAAAGATAAATCTATAATAAAATACGCCTACATCTAAAAACATATGAAATAAATAATGTCTAATAACCTGCATAAATTACTTTTTTTTTAAATATTTGGCATGATATAATTGGTATAATTTGAATTTCGGTTCTTTTATTTTTTTTCTATATAAACAATAAGATAATCCTGCAAAGCACAAACAGACTGTAAGGAACAAAATGAAAATTAAGATGGCATCTTGGTAAATGTAGATCAGTTCAAAGTTTACATTTATAGCGATGTTTTAATATACATTTTTCCATTACCAGGAAGAGCATCTATTTATCACTTTAGTCACGTGATTGCAAACTCGTTAATTATTCCAATAGTTCATGTCACATTTATTTACGTCAGGTTTGACACAGTTTGGGAAGCACTGGATTATTACATTATATAAATTAAAAAATCGGGAATTCTGAAGTTGTGACTTGAAATTTTTACAGTGAGACCACAGACCTATATATTATATTGGCCGGATGATACTCACGACCTGTGTTTTTTAATTTGTGTATCATTAATCTTGTACACTAAAAGCAATAAAACAAAATAATAATGTTATAAGAAAGCGAATGCGTGAATCTAGAATGTTAATAAATACTATTTTTTTTAGGTTTACTTTATGTAGATCTAGATTTAGAATGTAAGAGATTTTCATGCCAGAGTCTTCAGTACCTAACAATTTGAACTCACTTTGACATACTCATAGAATCTGGTGTCTATAGTTTGCTTTAGTTTAATATTGAAGATGGGATTTTTAACGTCACAACTCTCTAAAGGGGAGTTTTAAACTCAAAATACTCGGGAATTCTACGAAGACGCCTTTGAGTTTGTGTGATAACACAAAACTCTCTGTGTAATATTGTTTTACGTATTTTAAGGCAAACTACATACAATTTTCATTGTAAACACAGAGCTAGGTAGTACATAAAATCTATGAGTAAACACATATCATATAAAACACACACATACAAAAAGAAGCTTTTTTTTACGTTTATTTATGGCTTTTTTAAAAATTGACTTTAAAATCTTTCCAATGCGTACTTTTTTAAAGTGTCATACAATTTAATAATAATATGTAGTCCATTATTTATTCCCTTACTTCGCATAAGAATCCAACTTGTCTACTGTTAAAATTAACACATTCAATATCATCTAAATTCCAATTATAATTTTTGTTAAAAGCTTGACAGTCTTGAGCACCTTGATAATCATCTGGTTGTCCTGCGTCCCAGAGAAGGTCTTCTTTGGTTAAGGTTAGGGTTAGGGTTAGGGTTAAGCTGTGTCCGTTGATCCACAATCCTTCATGATCTTCATCTGTGCCCCCTGCTATTACAAGCACAAAGCGAGAAGCCTTTTCAAACAGAAAATGTTTGATAAATTCAAGCTCTTGAATGGTGTTAACTTCCACAAGATAGCCCCCAACCAGTCCACACATGGCCTGGCCAAAACTTGGATAGAAAAAAGGTGAATCTTTTGACAAGAGATATCTGCTGCCAGCAAATTTGGTCGACTCTATAAAATATGCTCTAAAGATATTTTAGGAAAAATCTCACGTAATGCCTGAGTTGGAGTCTCAGAGATTTCTCTTTTTAATTCATTTTCGTATACAGATTGATCCCCAAGTTCTGTAATTGAAAATTAAAATGTTTTAAATATCAACACCATTCTATAATCACCAAAACATTTATTTTCTCTCCTTTTTTGAGCGCCTCCCCCCCCCCCCCAAAAAAAAAAGGGAAATAGACGCTATTAGTTATGTGTGTGGTCTGTCTGTCCGTCCCATTTAGATCTCGAAAAACTAGAAAAGATAGTTAAAACTCAAAACCCCACTCTAGAGAGGTCACCAAGATCCAAGTAGGCATAATAATTTCAAAGGCCCTAAGATAGTACCAGATTTAGATTAATAATTTTATGAAATAAAGTAATCCCAATGAAGACATGGCTGCAGATTTAAATCAAATTTATTGTTTAAATTAGTTTTAACAAAGACCATAAATGTTTTTAGCTTGAATAAGCTTATTATTTGTTATTAGTATATGTTCAACCCCCTTCGTAAAAGGATGCTATAACGAATGTGTAAATTTAAAAATGTTTTCAAACCACAAATTTGAAAGATAACTTTATGTAATAATGAATACAGTGTATTTTGTACGTTCTAAGTAGTAGGCCTAAAGCGCGAGTTGTGCTAATTTGATTTGAATCACTGCGCTGTGTATTCACGAGATTTTATAAATGGAGCTATTACAATGGCAAATTGACATAAATCCAATAAAATCTTTTGTTTTCATATACTTAGGCAATTTTCGTTTTTCAGGATCTTCATCTTGTGGTAGGGCTACTTGATATATGCCAGATTTACCGTTAGTATCTAAAGAACGTTTATGAAAAGTTTATCAAGATTGATGAAGTAGATGGTTTTTTTTTTTTTTTGTTACTCGGGACAATACACTCATACACAATGGCGTGACTAAGATGTGATGGTCGCACCGGGTGACCCCCAAAGGGGATTACACCCAAGTGAGAAAAATGCACTTTTGCTAGAGAAGAAAAGAAAAACAATGGCTTTATACTCGAGCATGTTTATGGACAATTAATATATAACTGTATATTTCTATATCTATATTTATTCTGCTTCTAACAGTTTTGGTTGAAATATCATCAAACTGTTCAAAACGTTAAACAAACTTTATATCTCCTAGGAAAATGTTGAAACGTTGTATCAGCTATCTACTAGTTGCATAAATATGCCTTGTGCTTTAATTTAAAGAGCTGTTTTCACCAATGCTATTTGAAAGCACCATAAATCATGAAGCCAAACGATATTACAAACTCATTAGCCTTATTTTTCTGGTATCTGATACCCAGCATGGATGTAATAACATTTTCTCCAACTTGGTTGTTCATAAGTTCTGAGTTATTTGCATTTTGGTGTAAAAAAAAAGTTTTCTTTCAGGCTTTGTGATCTATAAGGCAGATGATGTACAGGCTTTTTTTTGTGCCGTCTACGGTTAACGAGGGTGTCATGTGGCCAGCATAACGACCAGCCGGCTTTAGTTTTCCCTAACTAATGTCAAGCGAGATGACTGAGCGTCAAAGCGCTTGGTTTCAGTGCCGGGATTCCCGGGTTCAAATCCTGCTTAGACATATTTTTTTATTTCGGGATCTTTGTTTACCTCTGAGTCCACCAATTTCTAATGGGTACACTTGACATTAATTGGGCATGTCGGTATAGGGCTTGATAACTTCAAACAAAATTATTAATCTATGTGTAGCTCATCACATGTCATCATGCCACACCCGGTCTAAAGAGTTTTTTGAAGTTTATTAAGTTGAATACCAGTTTCTTTTTGTGTTAACAACATTTTTCATTTAACAGTCTGAAGTAAATATTTGTTCATCAATATTTTTAACCAGAGGCGTAGCGAGGAGGGGGAAGAAGGGCACGATGCCCTACGCGCAAACATCAAAGTAGGGGGGGGCACACGCAGAAAGGCGCCAAAACATTTTTTGTAGATTTTTTAGTAATTTGTATTTATTATTATTAAATACTTTTTATTTATAAACCTATATTTCTATGTGATGTTTATGAAAGATGGGTTAGGGGGGGGGTCTGTAATAAAGTACATTATCCCGGGTGCACGTTCAGTTCACTACGCCTCTGCTTCTAACTGCTCTGAAGTCTACATGTTCTTCAGAAAGGATATCCTTGGTTTTTTCTCTAAACTTTATTGAGAATTATTCTTAGCATTATCTCGCTTGGATGACTGATTAGCCTTATCGTCTTATAGTTATGGATACACACGTATTATTGGGTCGAATTGCTATACACAAAATGTATATGATCTTAAATCCTTTAGTTTTATGTTCATAATAAATATTGGGTCAAAGAAGACTTATTTGAGAAAATGAAAAGCAACCCGATAAAACTTAAGTCTCATTCTTCTGTTAGTTACGAAAGAGTATACATTTTCTGGCGCTGCCAGGGTCGATTTTAATAGTCCCTTTACCATTTGTTTATATTTTTTATCATTTTTAAAATATTTCTGGTGATGTGGCAGGTATGCAGCAATACAGCCCTCTGACATTATTATTATTATTATTGTTATTATTACAAAGGGACTTTTCTTGAAAGGTAAATGTTATCTAAATTCCTTTTGAATTGTAATCCGGAAAAACAGAAATCGAAAGATAGATAGATAGATAGATAGATAGATAGATAGATAGATAGATAGAAAGATAGATAGATAGAAAGATAGATAGATAGATAGATAAATAGATAGATAGATAGAAAGATAGATAGATAGATAGATAGATAGATAGATAGATAGATAGATAGATAAATAGATAGATAAATAGATAGATAGATAGATAAATAGATAGATAAATAGATAGATAGATAGATAGATAGATAGAAAGATAGAAAGATAGATAGATAAATAGATAGATAGATAGAAAGATAGATAGATAGATAAATAGATAGATAGATAGAAAGATAGATAGATAGATAAATAGATAGATAGATAGAAAGATAGATAGATAGGTTCTGGCCGAATGATAAAGTTTCTTTGTCTTCCAAACCGAAGGTCTCAGGTTCGAATCTTGGTGAAGATTGGGAGTTGGAATTTCGAGATTTTTAGGTTCCCCATGAGTCTACTTTAATGAATACCTGTCGTTTGTTGACATTTGTTGAGGAAAAGTAATGACCTTTACTCGTTGTGCTGGTCACATGACACTGTCGCAACCTTTGGGCAAATAGAGCTCGTCAGCCTGGTATGGCAAATGATTCTGTAGATAAGTAGGTCACTCTAATTTCAGACCTTTTACGCACTTGCGGTGTTAAGGCTTCAGAAAAAAACTTGAAGAATAAAAAACAAAAGAGAAGCCCTTAGGCTTCGGGACTTTCAAAAGTAATATTTCCTTCAACAGCTTCTTTAATGTATTGCATAGCATTCTTTGACATCCTATAATTAATGTATTATGACATATGGGAAAACCACGATCCTTTTATGTAACTCCTGGGAATAATAGGGGCATCTATTGTTTCTCAACAAAAAGTATCCATAGATTAATTACATTAGAAAAAAAAAAAAGTTCCCCTTACAGACCACGTGGTCTATAGATCAGAGGATGATAAGATCACTTTTTTCTTTGCCCAACGGTTAACGAGCAGGGTGTCATGTGGCCAGCACAACGACCAACCTTCTTTACTTTCCCTCCAAAAAAGTCAGGTACCCATTATAGCTGGCTGGACTCAGGGGTGCCCTAAAAATACGATATTCCAAATCCCAGTCTTCACCGAGATTCGAACCCAGGACCTCCAGGTTCAAAAGCCAAGCGCTTAACCACTCAGCCACCGCGCTCCTATAGATAACATTACAGGCACAAAATTGACTTCTCCCCCCCCCCTCCCACGCGGACAACGGCAGCATTTGTTTTGACAAAATATATGAGTTACAACTGGGTTCGCGTTTCTATTTTAAATACTGCACTCAATCTTAATTTTTGGAATTAAACGCAATGCTGATTATTGTTTGGGATATTTATACATGTTGGGAAAGCTATAAATAGCTAACTTTTTGTTGTATCCGGTGTACAAAACAATGTTAGTCTTGAAATACTATGTATTTTTATTATGAATAATAATATTCAGATTTTGTTTAGCACTACAGCATCGAAGTTGTAAAGCTCTTCAATACTGAGGTAACTAGATAGTAGAGAAAAGTATTGATACGTTCTTGTGAAAGGCTAAACGCTGCCACCAAAAAAAAAACATTTTCAAAGCAAATCATTTTTTATTTTTATAGTCCATGGACTATTTTAAAAGTGAAAACAAAATATGTCAAATGAAATAAAAACATGTTGAAAATAATAATAATAATATTGCAGCAAAGATATAATACCAGAAATACTCCCCGGCTACGCCCGTTGTTCCAATGCTTTTATTGTTTATTATGGCCTGATTTTTTTCCTTGGCTTTTTATTGGAGAATACTCCCTTCTTTTATGTGTTGTTTTTTTTAACTCTAATAAACGGGCCATATTTTAACGATGAACCTAATATACATTTTGAGCCAGTGATTTGAGTGTGTAGCTATTACACGAGCCGCTCTTTTCTTTTGTTCTCTTTCTTTTGTTCTCTTTCTTTTGTTCTCTTTCTTTTGTTCTCTTTCTTTTGTTCTCTTTCTTTTGTTCTCTTTCTTTTGTTCTCTTTCTTTTGTTCTCTTTCTTTTGTTCTCTTTCTTTTGTTCTCTTTCTTTTGTTCTCTTTCTTTTGTTCTCTTTCTTTTGTTCTCTTTCTTTTGTTCGCTCTCTAGAGCCGCCGCTTAGTTTTTAATTTACCTGCGCATCGTAATTTCTCCCAAAACGACTTGTCTGGAAAGACCCGCTACGCAATGCGCCCAGATACAGGCTCTCATATTTTGGGCCTCTTGATTTCAGTAGGACTTATAGTGTTCCCCTTCCCCCGACAACAACAAAAAGGTAGCCCCTCCTAATATATTCCCGTTCCGTTGTCTACAGTTATCTTAGTGTTTTGTATTCTTAATAAGACAAAAAAAGTATCAATTTGGTTTGATTAATTGTAAGCGTTTATTTGACCCACTTTGAATGTAGCGAAATGACAAAAATTAAACAAAATATTTATTGTTAATGCCGGTACACAATTATCTTAAATGTTTCTTGTACCAATCACCAATCTTTGCTTCAATATTTCACATATTGAAGGAACCTGTCGAGCTACGAATGGATGGCAAGATTCTGGAATGGGATAAAAAGCCCAAGTACATTGGAGTAATTCTCGATCAGAAACTGACTATGTGCGATCATATCCAACAGGTGAAGGAGACAGCTTCAGAGAAGCTGAACATCGTGAAGAAACTAGCTGGAACGAAGTGGGGAGCGAGAGCGGATGTGCTGAGAGGACTGTACATGGGTGCAGTACGCTCTCATTTGGACTACAGTCTCCCTGTTCAGGTCTGGGCTTCGCAAACGACTCTAGCAAGCCTAGATGCTGTTCAGAACCAAGCCATAAGACTAATCTGTGGAACCTTTAGGACAACGCCAATTGCCACTGGGGAGATTATGGCAAACATTCTACCGTTGAAATTGCGCAGAGAGCGAGCCGTCATACTAGCTCACGAGAGATATATGCGGCTGGAAGATGACCCACTTTGAATGTAGCGAAATGACAAAAATTAAACAAAATATTTATTGTTAATACCGGTACACAATTATCTTAAATGTTTCTTGTACCAATCACCAATCTTTGCTTTAATATTTCACATATTGAAGGAACCTGTCGAGCTACGAATGGATGGCAAGATTCTGGAATGGGATAAAAAGCCCAAGTACATTGGAGTAATTCTCGATCAGAAACTGACTATGTGCGATCATATCCAACAGGTGAAGGAGACAGCTTCAGAGAAGCTGAACATCGTGAAGAAACTAGCTGGAACGAAGTGGGGAGCGAGAGCGGATGTGCTGAGAGGACTGTACATGGGTGCAGTACGCTCTCATTTGGACTACAGTCTCCCTGTTCAGGTCTGGGCTTCGCAAACGACTCTAGCAAGCCTAGATGCTGTTCAGAACCAAGCCATAAGACTAATCTGTGGACAACGCCAATTGCCACTGGGGAGATTATGGCAAACATTCCACCGTTGAAATTGCGCAGAGAGCGAGTCGTCATACTAGCTCACGAGAGATATATGCGGCTGGAAGATGGATGCCCACTCAGAAGTCTGGTCGACAACTGGGAAGGTAGGAGACGCCTCAAAAACCGGCCCTGCTTCATGCATGTGGCGCGTGGGTTGGTCAGAGAGGCGAATCTGCCGGTGGAGCGGGCTGCTCTTTCCCCGTCCGGTTCTATCTTCCCGATGGAGGCCCTCGGCATGCCGACGATTCGGAAAAACCTACTTGACCCAGAGGTGACGAGGCAAAGTCACCCCACACGGCTACTACAAGCAGCCAGAGAGACTATAGCTTCATATCCAGCCGGAGTAACCACCATCTACACAGACGGCTCTGTGCAGGCGCTCGAGGGAACGGTGAAAGCTGGGTACGGGGCGGTAGTCCGACTCTCTGGCAATCCCGAAAGTGACGAGCTCAGGGGATCCTGTCAGCAGAAAAGCAGCCTCGAGGCTGAACTCGAAGCAATGTTCCAGGCACTGGACTGGGTGGCTATGATGGTACGTAACGAGACTGCGTCAGCGAACGACATAGTCCCTTTCACGGACTCGGTGGCCGCGCTAGAGGCCCTAGAAAGGCTAGATGAAAGTGTCAGAAGGGTATGGGACGTCCTAACGGTCGGAGGGCGTCTCCTACGATACGGTGTGAACGTTACTTTGCAATGGGAGCCCGCCCATTGTGGGGTGGTCCGCCACGACTTGGCTGACCAGTTCGCGAAAACCGCGGTCGCAACGGCGCTCGAACATGATGAAGCGTGCACGTATCAAAGTGTACGATCCCTGGTCGACAAACGCATGTTGACACTTTGGCACGACGGCTGGGATTCTTCGGACAAGAGACGTGAGCTCCACAAAGCAATGAGTAAACCAGACAAAAGAGATGCATGGTGGCAACTTAATCGTGCGGAACAGGCAGTCCTAGCCCAGTTCCGGGTCGGACACTGTCCAATTGGTGCTTACCTCGGACGGTGGAAGGAGAACTACGACACACGGTGTCGCCATTGCATGGAGGACGACGAAACAATAGAACACATTCTGTACGAATGCAGAGTTCTGCACGAAGGACGATTGGGACAAGGTATAGATAGAGAGAGAACTGGAGAGAACATGTTGATTGAATACAAGCATAAATAAAGTAACACACGTGACTTCATAAAGATTATTAAACATGTTTTTTTTTTTTTTTAGTTTGTAAGGAATAAAGGGACTAATAGTCTGTCTCATCAACTGCTAACAAAGATGTATTACTTAAGACAGAGTGGTAGAGACAGTCAGACAGACATACAAACAGATAGATAGATAGATAGAAAGATGATAGATAGGTAGATAGATAGATAATCATATTACATATTATTATTATATTATATTAATAGTTATATTACATGTTATCTAATAAAATACACAACAATAGCTAGGATATTACAGTTGTTCATATTAAGTTTTTATGGCTTCTTATTTATAAACAAAGTAATCCTGATGAAATGTTTTCTATTAAGAAGATAAATATTACTACATGTTTTTATATATTGTCTCTTTCGGTTGCAAAGCGACTATGGATCACCACATAGAAATTAGATGAAAGCCTGGGCATTTGTAGGAGAACAATGTAGCCCACACAGAAATTCCCCCCTCTCTACAAAGTGCTGATGTATCCAAAGGAACGGTATGTGCCGATACATTTTGGGATCAACAGCAAACTGCCTAAGAGTCGCTGGATTCTGATTGTTTCTCAGTGTAGACTCCCAAAACCGTTCCCATGTTTTTAATAGTATGGTAAATGTATACAATCAAGTTTTTTCCTGCACTAGATGTACTGTCGTGTTTATCTTTGTGTGCTGACTTCATTTGTATAACAGGATTCAACGAACCCAGGACAACTTCACTTCTGACGTGCTGCATATAGGTATTGTTGACCTTAATGAGCAATAACTCTAGTCGTTCTATTTCACGTTCCAACACCTCGTGAGGACTATCTATCTTTTGTTTGTTCTCAGAATGATTGCCATTTAATCTACCTGTTCTTAAAATTTCATGATATCTAGAGATTTGATTGTCAAGAGTTTTATGAAGATGTCTGGCAACATGAAACATATCCCTTTCTGTGTCACTTGTAGAGTCTTGATCTTCAAGACTTTTGATCAAACTGTTTACCTTTCCCATGAGTGTTTCTAAATTTTCCAATTTTATTTCTGAGCCATTTAACTGTATTTTTCTAAATTCTTGAATAATTAAACGTGTATATATCAAACTTTGTTCCCTGAAGAATGGACATGTAGAATCTAACAATAGTTTTTGTCTTTTTTCTTCAGCCATTTTAAAAAGCTGGTTAGAGTATTTTCTACCACAAGGGTCAAGGGAGTCGATAAGATGAAAAAGTCTTTTAAGCTGTCTGGTTTTCGTGTCTGGCTCTTTCGTTCTGTTGTCGAACAAGACCACTCTATTTCTACATTCCACAATTAGATTGTGAAAGACACCAACTTGAGCCGAGCACCAGTCTTCGAAAGATTCACTCTCTGTGTCTTCACTGTGAAATAAGTCACCACACGTGACCACAAGTACAACGTACCCCCTCACGAAATCATTGCCGAACAATTTTTTCAAGATTTCAATGCAGCACGTATCTTCATAAGTAAATCTTGCCCCATATTTCACTACCAAAATAAAAGCGTGATAGCCTTGGGGGTTAGTAGCTATTGCCATGGACATAGTCTCGGCAGTGTGGTAATCTCTATGTAGTATTGAGCCACTATCCATCACTCCTGGACTGTCAACAACTTTAATGAGACGTTCATTGTACTTCCCATAGCCAACATTTACCTTCTTGGTTACTGAGGTCGTGCAGCTTACACTTCTAAAAACAGTCTGTCCCAAAATTGAATTTCCGGTTGAACTTTTCCCACTTCCAGTTTTACCAAGAAGAAGAATATCAGTGCGTTCTTGCATGTTTAGGAAGAAGAATCTGCAGAATATGTTACAGATGTTAACATATTGTTATCATGCTTTTAATAAAGGTTAGAGAAAAGTTTATACACTAAAATGATAAAAACCAAAAGTTTCAACCAAAAACGTTATATTGATATTGAATTTGTAAGGCGCGTTTATAAATAAATATTTTAAAAAATAATTATTAATTATCATTTTGCTATTTTAATATTAATCAGAGACAGTATTATACCTAGTCACTGAGCTTTGAGACTTATAATGTCCAGTTACTAGGTGAGGCATCATTTGTAGGAAGTAAAAAAAATATTCTTACAAAGCGTATATCAGCTCACTCTCTCTTTCTGGCAAAAAGTTTATACATGTTATTTTTTTCCACACCCAATCTCGGATCAAGCTGAAATTTTGCACAATAATTTTGCTTTACGTGATAACACAAGAATAAATTAAAAAAAAAATACCCTATTAGTTAATTAACTATTGGTAATTAATTATTTTGTTTGGTATCTCGAACAAAGGAAAGAAAATGTAATTGACTAAAATAGTTGTATAAACTGAATTAGTCCCCTTTATAGGTCGTCGTCTAAGTCTTAGTAAACACAAATATGAAATAGAAACTATAGAAACAATAAATAGCTATTCAACTATAAGCTCTTCACTAGCAGAGTGGTTACCGTGTTGGCTTGAGGAGCATGGGAGTTTAAATCCATGTTGTTTCCCTTTTTTAAAATTAATTTTATACATGCTTTTTTTATCATTCGTCTAGGTCTATTACACATTTAATTACATGGTTGATTAACTAATTGACACAACTATGCTGAATATAAACTTTATTTTAGGTATTCAATTTGTATTTTCTTGTTTGAACTTTTAAATTATTAATTCAACGTGACATTTGGATTAATAAAATCCATTAAACTTAACTTTAACATTCATTAAACTTACTTCTAAAGAATACAGAATTTAAATAAAGATAGCTTACAGTTCTTTAGTTTAGAATACTCAAAAAATCTATGCCTTGTAATGTCGACCTGTGAATATTACTATTGATCGAATCACTTCCCTGATACTGTTTAACATATCGAGATCTATGTCTACATTGATTTATATTCAAATGATTGATTACAAGATGTAAAGTTTCAGAAATAATACTTACATAATTCTATTTAGGAACTATTCTAGATCTAAATAGCTTTAAAACTTACAGATTGCCAACAAAGTTCGGAATTACCCGCAATCTATATATATCTCTCTATATAATTCTCTTCTTCCCTCGAGTTTGTCGAGTAGTAAGAAGTATTTCTGTCCACGAGAAAATATGAGTAGTATTCACACTACGGATGACTGGCTGCGCGTTTGACTGTCGTTTAAATGTATCAAACCCTGCCCGCTCCCATCCCATTTGTCCTACGGGGGGTTTGGACTAGGAACTAATCTAAATAATCTACTATATGTAAATAGCAGGACCGGACTTAACTATTGTGGGACCGTATGCGAAACGGATTTCGCGGGGCTAAGTTTGGGTAGGGAAGCGGATAATAAGTGAAAATTTAAGAGTTTGTATAAGAAAATAAATTCTTCTATGCATTTTATTCCTTCTTTACTAGTACAGAAATACTTTACGAGCCTTGCGTGTAGCGAAGTCATACAGTATCTCACAATAATTATGTTTCCTACATAGATCACGCTCAATAGCAAGAATTACCAAATGTTTCAACCTATCTTTGAGAATTGTTGAACTCAAGTAATTCTTCATTTGTTTGAGGCCCGAGAAGCTTCTTTCACCATATTACACATTTACGGCTGATGCTTAATGTCACGCGTAAGATTGGCGTTTTCCAAATTGAATGACACCCAAAATGACAATGTTCGTGTATATATTTCCGTATATTTTAAGAACTTTTTTCGTATATTTTGCGATTTCGGGAGATTTCCAGGAGCTCCTGGTAAATCGCCGGAGGGCGCGAAAAATCTGTTTTGAGTTAAAAAATGGTTTAATTTAATAATTTCTACACCTTGAATTAGAGCGGGCCCTATGAAAGTGAGGGTCCCTATGAAAGTGCGGGGCCCACTGCGGTCGCATAGGTTGCAGGCGCCTAGTTATTTTTAATACCCGTAATAACTAGTATCGATTTTGACATTGCTCGTAGTGTTTGTTTCTTTTACATGTTTCGGAATTTTTTCAGAGTTGAAGATCTACATCTTTGTCTAAACCTCTTGCAGGACAAAGGGTATGAACCCTGGACCATAGAAACAACCGAACGCCAGTCCAGCGCGCATACTGCCAAGTGTTTTGGTAAGAAGTCTCTTTCATGGATGTCACAAACTCATTATTTAGATTCAGGACCCTGGCATTGATAGATAGAAATCTATTTCATTGATTTAATTAAGTGTCTCTCAAAGTGGGATACGCTTACCCAATCAGGTACGGGAAAAGTTTGAAGTACTCCTTGCTACTCAATAACTACCTTATTTTGTTGCTGTTGTAAATATGCACGACTTTTTGAAACTATGTGAAGAAATGGGAAGTGGTCATACCCAGTACAGTGAGAGAGGTTTGGGGGTGCAGTCCCCAAAGGGTGCCACCCAAGTGGGAAACAATATTTCATGTGTTTTAAAGCTTCTTCACCAATTCCATTTTACGGCCGATTGGACCAATTTCACTTACCTATACTATTGACTTTTATTTTGAGATAAAAGAACACAGTTCTTGCTAAGTACGAGGATGATCAAGCCCATTCCAAAATTCGAACATTCTCTCATGGGGGAGGGCTCGACGTCCTGAACCATGGGGAAAGAAAGAGAGGCGAAGCAGTTCAAACTATTTTACAATTTACAATACGATTAAAAAGTTGTATTTTCATGATAGGTATCAGTCAACGTTAGAATATTAAGCCAGTAAAATGGCAATTTTTTCAACGTTGAAAAAGCAAAAATATTGTAAGTTAAAGACTTCGTATCGTCTTTGAAACTGTTTATCGCTTTCGTGAGAGGCTTTTAGAGCAGTATCAACTCAAAGTTTTCTAAATAAGATATGTTATATCTACTACTCTCAGGTTACCATCTTGAAAATGGTTAAAAATTCTCTTCAGTGTTTAAAATCGTATGTTGACGACCGTTGTATGACACAAAATATATATATTAACAGCGCGACTTTTACTTAACTTGAAGATTATTTTTACATGTTTTAGACCTACGCGTTGTTCTCTTTTCCTTACCAACCTGTGCGCCATGTTTCACAGCACGACGCCGTGATGCCTCTGTCTCCCAGATGGCTGGGTCTAAGCTCTCAGCCTTCAGAGAAGCTTTGAGTGTATCCCTGAAGCGTTTTCTTTGATCACCTTGCGAGCGCTTTCCATTTTCTTTAATTGGCCATACAAGAGTCCTTTAGGGATGCGGTGGTCTTCCATTCTGCAGAAGTGTCCTGCCCATCGCAGCTGGGATTGCATCAGGATTGTGTGGATGCTTTGTAGATCCGCTCTTCGAAGGACTTCAGTATCTGGTACTTTTTTCTTGCCATTTGACATTCAGTATTTTTTTTTAGACATGTCATGTGTAAGTGGTTCAGTTTCAGTCTACTGTCCACATTTCTGAGGCATAGAGCAATATAGGGAAGATGACAGCACGATAGATCCCTAGCTATGTATTAGTGGTGATACCTCGACTGTTCCAGACATTTTTAGACAGCCTGACATAGGATGCACAGGCCTTGGCGATACGGAGGTCAATTTCAAAACTCTAATAATACCTGCAGAAATAACGTTTTTGGTCATAAAATGCACTTAAAATGATATAACATACAATATTTCATAAAAGAAAAAGACATAACGTTGAGCTGGGCGCCAACAGTAAAAGTTTGAGAAACGCTCTATTGCCACAAAAGATGGCGGATGAATCTTTAGCTTCAGACAGCGCCCACCTTTCTTAATTTAATTTTATACGACCAGCAATCTTCTTATTAGAATTAATAGTACAAGCAGGGCTGGATTTAAAGATTGGCAGGGAGGGCTACAACCCAAAGACATCCCACAAGAAACTGGCATCCGCAAAAGAGAATAAAATTCTATATTTGGATGGCTAAATTATAATGTGTCTTTAATTTTTTTTTTTAAAGCTCATATAAGCTCACTCTGTCTTTCTTGTACATTTGTACATGTTATTTTTCCAACACCAAATCTCGGAAATAGCACACATATTGCATTTACATGCCAAGCAAGAAGTAAACAAAAAAAATAAACAATTACTTAACTGACCATTTTTAAGTAATTATTTTGATATCTTGAACAAGGGAAAGAAATTTGATTGATACGGTAATATAAGTTGTATTAGGTCCCTTTATTTTTTTTGTTTTTTAAAGAAATTTTAAATAACTAGCTCCCTGGCACAGTGGTTAGCTTGAGGAGGTCTTGAGTTTAAATTCAGGTCGCTCACCTTTAAAAAAAAATACATTTAAAAAGCGATCACTATGATACGCCCTTCTTTGTCCCCATATCCCTTTCCTAAAAGCATGAAATTGTGCTAACTAAAAACGATTGGTAAAATATTTCTAATATATTCTAAGGACGCGCAATGTTGGTGTCATCTCTTAGCTTTTGCTGGATAGCAGGCCTTTAGATGGAGCTCGGTTGTTGTTTTCTTCTCCAGAGTAAGTTAATTGATTTTACTTTCTTCTTCGCGGTGTAGCTCTAAAATCGTTGGTAATATAATCTTGTGAATGGCGGTCACAAGGAATGCGTATTTTTCTTGTTTAAGATAAGATAAGATAATTTTATTGATCCAATCAAATGGAAATTCAGTTTGACTACAATTGACAACCTCAGCGTAACTACTGTACAAACAACATTCACACACGAAACACATACACATTCACAACTAGCGCTTTATGACTTCTATGTACTTCTCAGATGATCTTGTAATAACTCTGACGGACAGTGGGGTAAAGGAGTTTTTAAATCTTTCTGTTTTAGTCCTAATGGAAAGAAGACGCCCACTTCGTCCAGATCTTATGTAACAGTGGTTGAATGGGTGCAGGTTGTCTTTAAGAATTGTGAGTGTTTTGGAAATGCATCTTTCTTGAAAAAGCTCTTCAAGAGTTGGTAGCTGTATTTGAGTGATATACGATGCTTTTTTTAAATTAGTCTATTAAGTCTATGTCTTTGTGCCAGTGAAGTATTACCATACCAGCAGGTGATGGCAAGTTGATTACACTGCTGATAGTTGCTGTGTAGAAAAATTTGATTATTGTTTTGTCGATGTTAATTTTTTTTTTAGCTTTTTAAGATAGAAGAGTCGCTGGTGAATTTTCTTGTATATGTTTTGATAATAGTCAGTTTATTTCAGTATTATGATAGTTGTACCTAGATATTTATATTCTTGTACTTGTTCTATGGTCTGGTTGTTTATCTGAATTTTTGCAGTATGGTCCATGTTTTTCCTAAAATCAATAATTATTTCTTTAGTTTCGGGAATTATATCATACCCTACATAGACCTGTAAACCATCGCTGACAGAATACACCAAAACAAAACATTATAACTATAGAAAACCTAAATATGTATATATTTACAACAGACTCACTCATAATTTACATGTGAAAAGTTTTTATCACATAGTTTAATTTTATTTAATGATTTAATAGCCTGGAGAATAAAAGAGTGTTTATGTCTGTTTGTCTTTTCTATCGGTGTCTTTTATCTCTTTTGTAATGGTAAAATCACAAACTTCTGACCTAAAGAGTGACTTTTAATTTCTATAATCTTTTTAGCTTTCTTATGAATGTTTTTCTCAAACAGCTGCCCAAAATGAGAGGTTTGGGTGTTGTTTTTTTTTTTTTTTTTTTTTTTTTTTGCCAAAGACTTTATAGCAGCAGCATTTAGGATTCTTTTTCGTAAATACTGGTTATCAGGTAGCGAATCTGTCAAAACTGTTCTTAGAGAGCGTTTAGAAGGTAAAAGAAACATGTGTACTATAGTTCATGCGGATCTGTACGACGGTTTAAAAGATCTCTTGATCAATGAGTGCTATCTTACAAATGTATAGTAGGTTTACGTTGAAATATAAGAAAATCAAAGAAAATCTATCAGTAAATTTAAAGCAACTTTTAATTTAATAAGAAACTTCCTTTCGGTCGAAAAAATAACAAAATTACAGACAATGAAGCATAAAGACCAACCAGCTACCTTCTTTGTCTTTAATCTACTTTATCTCGATTTTCGTAAAAATTAGTCCAACACCCAGTTCAACACCCAGTTCAACACCCAGTTCAACACCCAGTCCAACACCCAGATATTGATCTGTTCAACAGCAGCTTTTAATTTGTATAATACTGGATTAGATCTAGATCTGCTACCGAAGACAAAATCTTTATTGACCACTGCCGACAATGGTTATGTTTGCCGTGGTTGTGGCAAAATATGTAGGTCACAGCTTGGGCTGTGTAGCCACGGGAAATACTGCTTTACTAATTAATCTTCGGACTCGAAGACAAAGCATCATTAGATCTAGATTGGATTGAAAAAGACTTAATTGCGTCATGAAAACCTCCAAACTCTCGAAAGGATTACTAACATAGCAGCTGAAAGAGCAAGCACCTGTCCTCATTCCCTATGGTCTACTAAATTTCGATTAGTTGTTCTCTGTTTAATTAGTACAATTCCAGTTTCAATACGCTTACCAACAGCTATTAATATAGATAAAAACTAGATGAATCTAATATTTTAAAGTAATGAAGTTTTAATTATGTGTAGTAATCAATGAAAGTCAAATTAAATTCTTGAAAACAGATTTTGATTTGCTTAGATAGTTGTTGGTTACATCAGAAAAGAGGTCTATTGCGTCATCAAAACTTCATGTTAGATAGCCGTCGGTGCGTAATATTGTTCTTTAATTTTTTAAACTCTATGTTAATACATCATGGTCGTCTCCTTTCCATTAGGACTAAAATAGAAAGATTTAAAAACTCTTTTATCCCACTTTAGGTCAGAGTGTTACAATCTGTCGTCAGAAGTACATAGAAGTCTAATTTATTAAACGCTGGTTGTGAGTGTGTATGTGTTTCGTATTTGCATCTATATTGTTATTGTACAGTAGTTACGCTGAGGTGGTCACTTGTAGTCAAACTGAATTTCCATTTGTTTGGACCAATAAAAAAGTGTCTTATCTATCTTATTTATCCTATTTTTTAGTTATGTTTCTTTGTCTTTGTTAATTTTCTTTGTTATGAACAGGCAACTCTTCCCAGATGACGTTGTAAGATACTTGTCTTTGGAAATTCCAGAATCGCGTGAGTCCTTTCAAGAACATGATAGTCCCTTCAAAACCGATATTGGCTCTAGATCTAAGTCTTGTACTCAAGCCAAATTTACACTTATTTTTTACTTTGAAAAAATACAACGGTCAAAGTAGAGTTTTCCAGTTTTCCCAATGTGGCCAAGGAGCTAGTATTTTTTTCTCAACGATATAAGTCAATTATTAAATGTTTAGGAAAATCGTTAGAACCGTTTTTGAGATCAGTGTCCATGCAAGTTCTTGGATCCAGGTTCCTGATTCCAGGTTCCATGAAATTCTGACTTCAATAGAGGTATAGTAAAAAAAGAGGTTATTTTAATTGTGATAGCATTAATTATTTTGAATCAGTCATGTAATTAAATTTGTTATAGATCTAGATTAATAATACTAAATCTGTAGGATTAGAAATATTTTTGTCAACTTTTTTTTAGTGTAGTGCAATATTATGGTTTTAGCTTTCTCAATCAGCTATGATCCTATCACTTGCCTGGACCAGTTGAAAAAGGGCGTGGGAGAAAAAGTTGGTATCTGGTTGTTATCGAAAAAATCTTGCAAGACAACGGCCACCCGCTCCATCAGAACTACGCCAGGTCGTCGCGAAGTGGGAGACGGCTGTCAATCAAAACAAGAACGGAGCGGTACAAAAACTCGTTCGTACCTCACTCGGTCAGACTCTATCACCGCCACTCATTGATCAGGGAACATGAAATGCACCAAGATACCTGTGTGTAGTCGCTGAATGAACTCTTTATGTTGTCTGTTGTATTTATGTGTATTTTTCTGTTGTGTTGTCTTTATATGAGAAACGAGTCCTTGTAATCACAACAAATTTCCGTAAGGATCAATAAAGCAGTCTTAGTCTTAGTTATTTTCAATTTTATAAACAACGATCCAATTCCCTACATAAAGTATAAAGAGGAGTAATTAATCATTAGTCCAGTACTAGTTCTTTCCCTTGTTTGATACCAAACAAATAATTAATTAATACTTAAATAAAAATTTATTTCTGTTTCTCGGGGTACAAACAATAATTGTGCGAAATTTCAACTTGATCCGTATGGGAGAAAAAACGTGTACAATTTTTTTTTTTACCAGAGTGAGTTGATAAAAGCTTTGTTAAAAAAAAAAACTAGTGAACGAAGGTGGGGGGGGGGGGTGTTGTTGGAGTGGTCGATGAAAAAAAAAAGGAGGCTGACACAATGAACTAAATGTATAGAGTAAAAATGACTCTTCTGACGCCGCCCCAAACCATGCACTTTATTCATACTTTTGTTTAGACAAAAAATTCTTCAATTAATGTTTGTCTCCTCCTTTAGCTGTATGCTTTGTTAACAAAAGACATAACGAAAGACTTGATATTAAGGAAATAAGTAAAAACTAAATAACAAAGCTTATGTAATCGGAAGAACATC